>MU279354.1:600000-1188880 GCA_022385695.1 Xylaria arbuscula | reverse complement strand
AAAAACTTAAATTAGCTATTTTATAAGCTATTTATTTTTTAATATTTATTATATTTAAGTTTTATTTATTAATATAATTATTTTAATTAAAAATGATATTTTTAATAAAAAAACTGTTTTTTTAAAAAATTTATATAAATTATGAAATAATTTTTAAAAATTAAAAATTAAAAAAATTAATAATTTTTTATTTTATATTATAATTATAAAACTTAAATTATTATATAAAGTTTTTAAACTTATTATAATTAATTAAAATATAAAAAATATATATTTTATTAAAAATAAAAATAATATTATTAATATAAATATATTAAAAAATAAAAAAAATATATTTATAAATATTAAATTATTAAAAAAAATAAAAAAGCTTAATTAATTTTTTATTAAAGCTTTTTTTTTATTATATATTTTTTTTTTAAGTTTTTATAATTAAACATTTTTTTATAGCTATTATTAAAAAATTTAATATATAAAACTAAAATATTATAATAAATTTTATTAAATTTAAAATTAAATTATTTAAAATAAATTTTAAAAATTTAATAAATATATTTAATATTTAATTTTATATTAATATTAAGTTTTATAAAAATAATTAAAAAGTTATATTTTTAAATAAACATTTATATATTTTAAAAATAAAAATTAATATAATAATAAATAAAGCTAAAATAATTAAATTATTAAAATAATTATAAAATAAATTAAAAAATAATAATTTTATAACTTTTATTAAATAAATTAAAAAAAGCTATAAATTATATAAATAAATTTTTTTTTTTTTTTAGATTTTATAAAAAACTTAAAAAATATTTAATAAATATAAAATTTAAAAAAGTAAAAAAAACATACCTTTTAAAACATTAAAAAATAAACTTTTAAATTAAAGTTAATATAAATATTATATATAAAAAGCTAATATTTAATAATATATAAATATATATATATATAAATTTAATAAATATAATTATTATTTTAAAAATAAAGCAAAGCTAATAATTTAAAAAAATTCATAGCTTTATAATATTATTAAAAATATATATGCTTTAATTTTTATAAATAAATTATTTAAAACTTTTATAATTATTATTATTAAATTTAATTTTAAACTAAAATAATATAATATTATTAATATATTTATAAATGTTAAATTAAATAAAAAAATATATATATAAATATTATTAAATTATAAAAAATCTTAAATAATATTATATTTTAATAAAGTTTTATATAGCTTATAAAAATTATTTTTGCTTTAGCAAAAAAAACTTATTTTATTATTATTTATATAAAAAAATATTTATTTTTATTTATATTAATAATATTATATTAATTTATAAAAAAAATTATAAATAAATAATTTAAAAAATTATAAAATAATTTATAATAATATTTAAATATTAAAATTATATATAATTATTAAAAATAATTAATATAATTATTTTAAGTTTTATATTTAAAAAAAATCTTAAAGCTAAAAATTATATATTTTTTTTTATTATTTATTTTTATAAGTATAATTAAATTGCTTTTATATATAAAAATAATTATTAAATTAAAAATTTAATTATATATATAATAATAATTATTTAATTTAATATTATTTTTAATATTTTAAAGCTTTTTTAATTTTTTTAAAATTTAAGCTTAAAATATTATAAAAATATAAATTATTTATTAAGCTATTTTAAATATATTTAATATTATGCTTTTTAATTTAAAAATAATAATAATTTTAAAATAGCTAGGAATATTTTTTTTGCAAATAATATATTTAATTAAAAAAGTTTATAAGCTTATATAATAAAGCTATTTAATAGCATAATAAAATAATAAATAAATAAATAAAGTATAATAATTATATTTATTATAAAAGTTAAATTATTAATGTTAATATAAATAGTTAAAAAGGTTATATTTATAAATTATTTTATTAAAAAATTAAAAATAATTTTAATAAATTAATATATTTTTAGTTAATATAATAATTAATAAATTATTAAATTAATTATAAAAAAATAATTATATTATATATACAATTAAAATATATTAATATATATAATTATTAACTATAATAAAAAATTAAAAATAAAACTTTATATATTATTTATATATTAATTAATAATATAATTGCAAATAATTTTATAAAACTATTAAATATAACAAAATAAAATTAATTTTTATAATAATTAAAATTTATTAATATTTATAAATATATTAAATTTAAAAAGTTATATAATTAGCTTTATTAAAAATATAATTTATATACCGCACTTAAATTTTCTTTATATATTATAATATAATATATATTTAATTAATTAATTAAAATATATTATTTAAACTTGCTTAATTTTAATATATTTTAATAAATATTAAAGCTATAAATTAATAAATATTATATTTAAAATTTTTATTTAAAAAAAAATTTAATGGGATTTTTTATAAATTTACTACTATTTTATTTAATGCTATATTAAAAACCACGCTAAAATTTTACCGTGGTTTTAAATACGCTTATAAATAAAATAATAACGCTTTTATTGATTTTATTAATGTTGGCTATATTTTTGCGTGCGGAGTGTAGCTATTTTTATTGCACGCTTAGTGTTAACTATTATTACGTTTGCTGTTAATTCTTTTATTATTTAGTTAGCTTTGTACGCTAAGCAAAATTTTTATTTAAGGTAAAAACTTTGCTATATACAAAAAACCTTTCCCTTTTTTTTTTTTTTTTAAATAAATAAAAATATAGTACTAATATAAAGTATTATTATTTTATTTAATGCGTTTACGTATAATTATATAATGTTTATTTAACATTAATTAATAGTTGCAAAATACGCTATAAATTAATAAAAGTAAAAACGAAGTTATAATAAAAACTTAACTATTAATTTAAAAATTATTTTTTATATTGTATTTTAATTTACTCGTATAGCCGAAAGCTTATATAATATAAAGTTAAAAAAATTATTAAATTAACAACTATATAATTAAATTACGGTAAACTAAAAAACTAGCTTTTTATATTGTATAATTAATTTCATAATAGTGTGTATATTATATTATAATAACCTTTATTTAATAAATTAAAAGCTAAGCAAAGTAAATAGCTAATTAAAAAAAGCAATTGCATAATATAAGCAATTTAAACGCTTTAAATATATTTAAACACACCGCATAAAAAAACAAGCTTTATTTATTTAAAATAACCTTATTAAAAATAAATATTTTTAAAAAGCGTATAATAAATTAATTAAAAAGTAAAAAGTTATTTAAACTATTGCACAATAATTAGTTAATTTAAACTTAACAAAAAACAACCTTAATTTTTTTTGCGTAAGCAAAAAAAAATTAAACATATAGGTTTATTTTTAAACTAAGTTGTATAAAAGCTTGAAATATATATTTAAAAACGCATTTATTGCATTTAAAAATAATTTTTATAGTTAAATAGTTAAACACTTTTAGCAAATTTATTATATAATTATTAAATCGCTTTTTTTTGCTTTAGTAGAAAAAAACGTATAATTAATACCAAACGGCGATTTAAAAATATTATAACTTGCGTAAATTTTATAAAATAACGTTAAATTAAGCCTTTAAAAGCTAAATATGGATTTTTTTTCCGTATAAAAAAACAATTTAGCTTTATTTACACTAAGTTAACAGCTAAAAACTGCTTTTTAAAACATACCTATGCTGCAAACCAACATATAATAAAATACCCTTTGCTTAAAACTAAGTTAATATGTTTAAATTTAAGCATTTAAAGCCTAGTATAGCTATAATAGCGCACAATTAATTATTAAATATACCTATACTTTAAAACCAACATTTATCCCTTACTATATGCCACAATTAAAGCATAAACCGAATTTTTAACTAGTGTACAAATACTTAGTTTTTATTAACCCTTTTAAACCCTGGGAGGATATGCATTTATACGTATAACACTAAAACTATTTGTTGTTAACCTTGCGTTTAAGCTACCCTTTATAAAAAACTTACAAAATGGGATTATTACTTTAAAAAAATATGCTATTTTTAAAAAAACCTGGAAAAAAAAGCAAAATTATTTTAAATAGCCGTATAACTTGCTATATAATAAAGCACGTTTATTTATAAATGCTTATCGACAATTTAAAATTATAAAAAAGCAATATTACGCTATATTTTCAATTATTTTAAAAAGTTGTGCGAAAAATTACTATATATATAATATTAGCTTAAAAAAAACATGAAATAAAATATATTATATAATGGATATTTATTTTAACACTAATATAAACTATAGTTATTATTAAGTTAATTAAACTATAATTATTTTTATATAAATAAAAAAAGAAAATTTAAAAATAGCATTATATAAAGTATTAAAGCTTATAATTAATAAACTTGCTAAAGCTTAATATATATTAAATGCTAATTATTACAAAAAGATTTAATTAAGTATAACTGTTGTATAAACATATTAAAAAGTATTAAAGTTTAATATAGCATTAATTTTTTAAAAGCTTTTATATAAAGGCTTTTTTGCAAACTTAAAGGTATATTTTTGCGTAATAATAAATATTTTATTAAGGCATTTTATATAAAACAGCAATAATAATAGCAATATTTATTTTACCGATAGGAAATATAATTAAAATAATTATATAAAAAAAGGCTTTAAACCTAGGTTTTTATTATATTATTTAAATTAATTAAATATACGCTAAAATAGCCTTTAAAGCTAAAAGCTTATTAGCGCTAGCTATTATATAAACAAAAAATGTTTTATATGCTAAAAAAAAAAATGTTGGTTAAATAAATATATTTTTTAAAAAAAAGCCTGCGTAAAAAATTAATATTTTAACTCGTATAAAATAATTTATAGCTTTATACTATTTAATAGTAGGTAAAGCATAATTAAAGTTAACGTTATACACGGGTCGATATTACACCACAGGTCGATATCGCACTTTTTAGTACCTTTTATGCGCTAACTTAAATAACTTAACCATAACATATGGAAATTAATTTAATTAATCGGAATTATTTTTATTAGAAGTTTTTACATTTGCTTAATAAGTTTGCGCATTGTGTTCGGGCTTTTTACAAATGCTACAGCGCTTTTAACTTAACTGCACCTTTTTCGCTAAATAACTACTTTTAATTTTATTACCTAATTTAACTACTTTATTATTTTTAAACTTTCGTAAAACTTGGGCATTGCTTACTATAAAAGGTTTTTTACTTTACAGTTGCTTGTTTTTAATTTTATAACATTTGCTTAAAACGTGGTTAATCTTGCAAAGCTTTTTGTTTTTTTGGCGCAAAAAGGCATTTTTGTGCATTATCCCCCGGGTAGCCTTTGCAAATAAGTCGATAAAATTTAAAATCTTTGTTAAAAAGCTTAAAAAATGATTTTAAACTTTAGTTTTAATAAAAATTAATTGTTGTTTGGTTTTTTTAATAGTAATAAATGTTTTTAAAATTTAAAATTTAAGTAAAAATTTAAGGTTAAAGTTAAGTGTTTTTGCTTTTTCTTAAATATTTAATGTAAATATAACCTTTTTTATATTTAAAAGCATAATTTTAGCTGTTTTAAAACCTAATTAAATGTTTTTTTTAATAAAAGCAAATGTAAATACGTATAAAAAGCCAGCAAAAAAGTTTTGCTTTTTAATATAAGTTTAATAATGTTATATTAAACCTTTAATATATTAATTATACTTTTGTTTTAATACATTAAAAGGGATTAAATTAAAAGGCTAAAGTTTATGCAATAAATAAGCAGGCATATAAAATGTAATAATGTTATTAAATTAGCAGTATTTTTTAAATTTTATTAAATAATGGCTTTTATAACCATTAAAAATTAATAAGTAATAAACACCTTTTGTACGGCTTTAAATGTGTTTATTAAAATGTTTTGCTTATTTAACGCCTATTTTATTATTGGTTTAGCCATTATTTAAAAGATTTACAACCTAATTGTATGGCAATACAGCGTTGCAATACCAGGACGCAAGGTGAACCTTGCTAGCAAAAATAATATATAGCAGCACCGCCCAACCTTAAAAATTAATGGCCTGGTTTACAATAACCCATTTTTTGCCTCTAGGCTTAGCTTGTTTAAGTTGCCCATATTTTTTAAAGCTTGTAACTACTATTTTAGTAGTTATTTTGCTTATTAAAAACCTTATTTTATTAAAGTTATAAATATTTTTTATTTATATGTTATATTTTTTAATTGTAAGCTTTATAAATTTAAACCATTTATAATAACTTTTAGGATTTTTATTAAAGGCTTGCTAGTAATTAATTTAATAGTTATAACATGTTTAAAGGTTAAATTGTTGTTATATAAAGGTTAAAGCCTAGTTGTATTTAACCTCCGACGCGTTGCATTTGCATCGGAAAATATTAGCTATTTCTTAAATATATTAAAGCCAGGGCAGAAACGCTTGCGCATTTAGCTCAAGTATACGTTTAGCAATCGTTTTTTTTTTAACATTATTAAATTTTGCTTTATAACATTTATAACGTGGGTAGGTTTGCTGCCGTTGATTTTTTGCTTTAGTATACGGTCGCAAATGTTGTAAATACAAGCAAGCTTTTAAAAGAAAATTATAAAGTCGTGTTTTTTAGCCTAAATAGCTAGCTGTAAATCGGCTTCTTTAAATCTTTAAACTATTGCGTTATTGTTAAAAAAGGTATAAATAAAGTTAAAAGGTGAGAAATTGGTAAAAAGTGCGACATTGACCCGTGGTGCAACATCGACCCGTGTATAACATTATACTTAAAAATTCACTTTTGTATAAAAGTTAGCTAAACATTTAAAATAACTTATATTTGCTTTAATAATAATAAAACTATTATTATTATAAACATTATATAAATAAAAAACTTATTAAGTATAATTATTTACTATATTTTAAATAGCTTAATTTTATTTTTATTTTTGTTAAAAAACGTAAATCGGCTATAAGCGTATTATAATAATATTAAAAATGTTATTATATAAAAAAACGGCTATATAATACTAGTTATACAAAAATAAAAACATTTATTTTTTAATATTAGCTTATATAAAGCTGGAATTTATTTTATAAAAATGAAATTATGCCGTTTATACCGCTGCTTTAAACACCTTTATACGGAAAAGTTATATATAATGCTTAGTTATGTAAAACATAACATTAACTATATAATTTTAAAAAAAATCTAGAAATTTTACCATTATTGCTAATTGCATAACTAAACACCAAGAAAATTTAAGTTTTCGATTAAAAACAACTGTAATTTTAATTATAAAATAATTATAAATGCTATATAATTAAATAATAAATAAGTTTTCTATATTATTAATGTTATTATATTTTTTTAAATAGCTATATTTTTTAAATTTATGTTTATATAAAACGCTTAAAAAACATTATGCAAATGTTAAATAAATGTTTATTAAAAACTTTTAAATTATATTATATATAATTTAAATATAAACTTTATATTTAAAAAGTTTAAAAACCAAGTTAAAATTATAGGCATTTAATATTACGCAATGTTTATAAAGGCATATTAAGCTATTAGCAAAGTGAAAAAAGCTTATAAATTGCTACGCCGCATATATAATATTTTAAAAGTTAAACTTAGCAACTATACAAAATAAAAGTTAATTTTTCAAATGGCTATTAAAGCATTAAACAACACTGCTAGCTTAAACGGCTTAATTTTAACCTTTGTTGTTTTTAAAGCATACCTTAAAATTAACTAGGATTTACCACTTTTGCTTAATATTGTATAATAAGCTAAAGTAATTAAAAAAGCTATAAAGATATTACGCGAAAAAAAAGTAAAAGTTAAGATTAATTGGGTAATTAATTAACGCAATGGCTTAATTTCGCATAATATATTATTTTTACCTTTAAAAAGCGAAGTGTTTATGTAGCAAAAGAAAAAAAAATAAAATAAACTATATAAAATTTAATTTATAAAAAAAACCAACGTTATTATTAATTTAACTAATGGCTTTATACGCTTTAAATACACTTAAGTTAAGCCGTATTATTATAAAATTAAAAACTTAACTTTAAATGTTATAAAAATAATAGTTAAAAAAGCACAACTTGTTTAACTATTAGCCGTATAAAAGAAAAAAAAACGTTTTCGCAAAAATGCAACGCTTAATAACACTTTTATATAATATATAAGCTATTAATTTTTAACCGCTAAAAAAAAACAAAGCTATGCTTTAATTATTAAGCTATGTAAAAACGGCGTAATTAATATACCTAAAGCACTATTTAAAAAGTCGAACGTTATAAAGATAAATAACCTAGTCGTATAAAAAGTATTTTAATTTGTGAAATATAACCTAGCTAAGCATAACAATATACGTATTTTTAAGTTTTACCTCGTATAAAAAGTTAAAGGAAAAATAACCAAGCTATATAAAAAGTCGAGACTAGTTATACAAAGCTACAACAATACCGAAAAAGAAATAATGTTTATTTAATCACTAATAATTTAACAAATAAACTAGCGATTAATTTTTATACTAAGCTTTTTATTTATATAAGATTTTAAAATAATAAATAAATTAAAAAACATTATATAAACGTATATATAGTTAAAAAATAAACTAGCTTAAAAGATTTTTATATGTTTATTTTTAAAGCTAAAAGCAAAATACTTTAAAAGCATTATTTTATAAATTATATAACCTTTATATAAGTTAGCGGAGTTAAAACTTTATTAATTTAAGATTTATTATTAACATTATTATAAACAGCTAAAAATAGCTGTTTTTACGTACAATTTATACTTTTTTATATTTTAAAGGCTATTAGCTAACTTTGAAATTATTAGCTTGCAAATAAACAACACTTTTAGCTTTACAACATTAAGCTTTTTAGCTAAAAAAACGATAAATTATAAAAGCTAGCTTTTATATAAAGCTTAAAAAAACTTTATATGTTAATTACTTAATTAAGTTTAATAATAGTTAAATTATTTTATTATTTAATAAAAATATCACCTTAACGCAAAAAAATTAAGTTAATTAATTAATTAAAATAAACTTTTGTGTAAAAAACTTTATATAATAATATATTTCTTAACGCGCGCGAGGCGCATATATTAGCAATATTTATTAATTAAAAGCCATATATAATTTATTAACAATAGTATAAATTATAAACCTTATAATAAATAACCTATAAATTTTTAACCAAAGGGTTAAATAGCAAATAAATAATTAACACTGCAAATTAACCTTTATACTTTTAAATTTACATTATATAAAGCTGTTTATTTTTATAAACGGGTTATTTGCTAACAACGTAAATATAAACTTTTAACTAAAATTTATTATTATATTAGCAATAAAGCATTATATAAAGCAAAGTTTAAGCTTTAAAATAAAAGGCAATATTATACATTAAAATTTAAGCAAATATAAAAAAGTTACCCGAAGCGTATTAACTAGCAAATTATACAATATAATTAATAACTTTAATAACACAATTGCTTTTTATATAATAATTTAAAAAATTATAACTGTGTTTAAAATATTGCTTATTTTAATAGTTTTATGCTTAAACTTTAAATTATTATACAATTGCTTAGTTAAATTAAACATTACTTAAAAAAAATAGCTAATAATAAATATTATGTTTTTTAAAAAGTTATATAAAAAAAAGAAATTTTTAAAGTATAATAAATTAATAAAAGAAATAATTTAACTAATGCATTTATAAAGAAAATTTTCAACTAAGCTTTAAAAACTTTTATATTTATTAATAAGTTAACTATACGAGTAAAAGCATTTGTAAATAAAACTTAAGTTATGTTATACATATGCTTTATTATAATTTATAAAAAAAAAAGTTATAAGAAAAAAAGCAACGTATAAACAACATATAACATAAATTAATTAATATAAAACTTTGCAAACAAAAACATAAAAACACTACAAACGTTAACCTAGTTTTTTTAATTTTTTTTTAATATTATATAATTATTTGTTTTTTATATATAATAACCCTTAATTTTTTTAAATATAATAATTACATTAAACGCCGTGCGATCGCTATATATATAAAGCATACGCGCAAAATTAATATTTTAATAACGCACGATATTTAATAAATAAAAAGTTATTATAATTAGCGCAAACATTTTAAAAGCATAAAGTAAAAGCAGCTATACCGCGCAATTATATAATTGCTGCATAAAAGCAACTTTTGCGTTAAATAATTTACATAATTTAATTATTAAAAGTATTAAATAAAATGCAAATGTTAATGTTAACCGATAGCAATATATAAGCTTAACTTTTATTAGCTTATATATAAACATATAATGTTAGTATAATTTGCGAGCATATAATATATAAAAAATAAATAAATATATATATGTTAATGCATAACTGTTGAAAAAATTAACAATTGTTTAAATTATTAATTAATAGCTAAATAATATCACAGCCTTGCAACTACCCTATAATAATAAGCATACAACCTTTATTGCAAAATGCATTAATAATATTTATTATACGAGTATATGCGTGTATGCATACGTAAATATGCAAATATATAATATATAAAATAAATTAGCAAACAAACAAGCAAAAAGATATATAAAAACTAAAGTTTAAAAAATAAAAAAAACAAATAAAGGTTAAAACAAAATAGCTTATATTTATAAACAAATAATTTAACTTATAATTATAAAGTATTTCTTTGTTTAAAACAAAGTTATATATAAAAAAGCTATAGCTATAAAGCTAATTATATAAAGTTAATAATAATTAATTATTTTAAACTAAGCATAAACCGTATTAATGCACTAAAACTAATTAATAATTCGCTTATAGGTTAATTAACTATATAAACAAATTAATTAGCTATATAAAAAACCAAATAACCGTATAGAAAAATCACCGGCTAAATAAAAAAAGTTAATTAACCGCGCATAAAGCTATTCGCTATTACACAATAAGTTACTTGTTTGGCTAACTTAAGCTATAATTAAACAAAATAAAAGTATTATAATTATTTCGTATAGTTATAAGCGCAAAAAACCAAGCACTATAGCAAAAGCTATATTTTAAACTTCGTTTTTTTTATGTTGCTATTTTTTTAGCGTATAAAAAACCACTTAAACTATATAGAGAGAATTTTTTATTGTTACACAACAAGCCATTTATTTAGCTATTACACGCTATAACTAAACCAAATAAAAATAAAGTGATTACATTATATGATAAGCAAACAAAGTTAATTTAACGCAATAGTAAACGACTTTTTTATTTTTTACAACTTTTATAATTTTTGTTTTTTTTGTTGCACAATAAAATTACAGCTAAAAAAAAAAGCCAGTGTTGGTTTTATTAATGTTAGCTATATTTTTACATGCGGAGTGTAATTATTTTTATTATACGCTTAGTGCTAGCTATTATTATATATGCTGCTAATTTTTTTGTTATTTAATTAGCTTTATATGCTAAGCAAAGTTTTTATCTAAGGTGAGAACTTTGTTACGTATAAAGAATTTTTTTTTTTTTTTTTTTTTTAAATAAATAAAAACATAGTATTAATATAAAGTATTATTATTTTACCTAACGCGTTTACGTACGATCGTATAAAGCTTATTTAATATATTTTTTATTTAAGCTAGTTATTTAATTAAGCTGGCTATTTAAATTTTTATATAAAAATATATTAAAAAAGTCCGTGCATCTCGACAAAAAATAGGTTTATAAACTAATAATTGGTATTTTTAAAATCTTTATTTAAAAAGAAATCCAATAATAATTTTTTTAAATTTATTATTATTTTATTTATAAGTGCAATGAAAACCACGCTAAAATTTTAGCGTGGTTTTTAATATAGTTTTGAATAGAATAATAGCAAATTTAAAAAAATTACTATTAAACTCCTTTTTAAATAAGGATTTTAAAAATACCAATTATTAATTTATAAACTTATTTTTTGTTAAGTTATTAAAAAAAGGGGTAAGTAATACCTTATATAAAATTACCGGTGCTATATATATCACGTAAATAGCCAGCTTAATTAAGTGTTTAGCTTAAATAAAAAATGCATTATATTTAATAAATATAATTAAATGTTTATTATATATTATTATTATAATATTAAATATAAAATAATTAAATTTATGTTTTATTATTAAGCTTAACGCATTTTCCACTTAAGTTAAACATTTAATTAAACTGGCTATTTATATAATATATATAGCATTAATAATTTTATATAAGGTATTATTTACCCTTTTTTTTAATAATTTAACGATAAATAAGTTTATAAATTAATAATTAATATATTTAAAAATTTTATTTAAAAAATAATTTAATGGTTTTTTTATTATTTTATAGTTATTTTATTTAAGGCTATATAAAAAATACGCTAAAATAATTTTTATCAAATAAAGTTTTATAATTGCACGCTTAAATAAAATAGCTATAAAATAATAAAAAATACATTTAAATTTTTTTTTAAATAAAAATTTTAAATATATTAATTATTAATTTATAAACCCATTTATCGTTAAATTATTAAAAAAAAAGGGAAATAATACCTTATATAAAATTACCGGTGTAATATATATCACGTAAATAGCTAGCTTAATTAAATGTTTAGCTTAAATGGGAAATATATTAAATTATAATACTTATTTTAATAAATTATTAAAAAACTAAAAAGCAAAATAATTATAATATATAATAAAATATATATATTTTTAAAAAATATAAGATATTTTATATTTATTATTTAATTTTATAATAAACGGTTTAAAAAAACTATATAATTAATAAAAAATAAACTTATAAATTAAAAAAAGTAAAATTTATTATTATTATTAATTAAAAAACAATATAAAAAGCTTTTAAATTTTCATTAAAATTATAAAAACGCTTAAAATATAAACTATATTAATTAATGTTTTATTTAAAATGTTTAAAATTATTATAGCGACAAAAGTTTAAAAGGTTATAAAGTAAAAAAAGCTTAAAATATAAACATAACTCGTTTTATAACAAGTAAAGTCGAGACAACTAAGCAAAAATAAATTTTTAAAAAGTTAATTTTCCAAGTTATAAATTAACCCTTTTTTATTTAATGATATTAACAACTTTTTCAATATGTTTATCATAAGGGATATATAAAAAGCTTGGAAATCGACTTGATTTAACCATAATCTACTACTATACATTGCTAAAAACTGGCAGGGTTTTAAAGGCGTCGAGACCCTTTATCTCTTTTACAACATTAATATAATCTTTTGACCTTTTTTCTATCAGTACTTCGTAAAGGCTCCAGCCTATGGCTAGGGCCTTAGCAAGTATCCCCTTTTTATCCTTGTATTACTACAAGTTTACAGGATGATAATCGTGTAGCGCCGCGCTAGGGCTTGTACTAACGGGGAACTTTTAGTGTGGATTTTTCTAGATCTACTTGCCGACCAAGGGATGTTAAGTGGCAAAAAGGCTTGGAGACTGATCAACAGTTATTTTCCTCCTAAATTATATAGCAGCCTTGTGATTAACAGTACTCTTGCTTTCTTACTGTAGTTGTAGCGCGGTGCTACACGATATTATCCTGTAGACCTGTAAATTGCTACAACAAGGGATCCTTGTCTTTTTGCCCCTTATCCCCTCCTATTCTACAACCTTTAGTGACTGACTGCCTTGTTTACCCGTGTATATCAAATGTTTCCTTTGAAGTTGCACTCAGTTTGGCTTACCTGCTACAAGCCGTACGCACTATCATGGCTGAGAATTCTTTCGGGTTGGACTGCATAGATCCACGCCTGCGCCGGATAGGTGGTCATCCTCTGGACAACGCGACGGATGCACTCGAACGATGGCGCCGCATTCCCCAAGATTGTGAGCAAGTGTCTCCAAGCTCTGGTCCCGAGTGCGAGATTTCAAATTCGCCAGATTCTAAGCCCGCCCCCTCGCATGGAACCAGGCGAGCTAGAGCAACACGAAACCCGCGCCAAATTTATCTCCAACTTCCTAAATATTGCAGAGTTACGCCCCTATTGCTAGGCACTTGAACATTTCATTCAACAGTGTCAGAAGCCTTAGTATAGGGTTACATGAATTCTTGTTGTCGCACGAAGAAGGCTAAACTTCTTCGTGATCTAGGCTGCAACTATATACACTTCAGGTCCTTTGTCTTCCAAGATCGTGACAAACAGGGAGAATCCGGAAGCGCACCAATCGATGCTGGGACCGACACCACAGATCCTATCATCGACTCGCACTTCCAAGACTTCTGCACGCAAGAATCGGCAATATCTGGTGGGCCAAAAGAACACCTGGTCTCCCCAATAGGCTTCCTACAATCCCGGCTACATATCAGGTTACATTCTCCATGCCCAAACCACCGGAAAGCCTTTCAAAGTGCCCTTCGATAGCAATACTCGCTGCCAAAAGCTTAGTGGACCCAAACGTCTTGTAGAGTGAATCATCATTTCGCTGTGAGAAGGTTTTGAAACACGGCAGCCGCAACACCCGAGTCAAACTTCCCGAAGACTATAAACCTCCTCAACGATATTTGAATGAAGATTTTGCAACATGGCCAACATCGGTGCGAGCGTCTCTGCTGACTAAAACCCCGACCAGCTGCTCCGTTTTGGCCTCGGCGCTTTAACCTTACTCTAGAGAACCGTTTTAAAAAAAGACGGAGCAGTTGGCCGGCAAGATTTGACTCAGAGTAATGTTGTCTTATTTAGCGTACACTTTTTTTGGCCGCTTTTCGCTTTTTAAATAAACAAATGCTAATTGTCACGACTAGCATCGGGGAGCTAATATTGTAACGTAGTGGGAGATGAAAGTTATGAGGAAGGGAGGTAACTTACGGAAACTGAGGCGAGGAGAGAGCTATACAGCTAGGGTGACTAGATATGGCCTGAGGCACCTATAGCAGGTCAGGTCAAGCTAGGTCAAGTGTGGCTAGGCCACACCTACCCCTCCTGGAGGTTTGTATCACTAATATATATTAATATAATAATTAAAACCTAAAAGAAAATTAAACAAATTATTAAAATATATATAAGTTCTTTAAATTATAAAGCAATAAAAGTAGCAAACAATTACTAGCATACTGGCAAATTGAAAGACTTAAACAAAGCGGTTTAAATAATAGACCAGGCAACAAAAATAGCTGGAGTATATATCCAGCCTCACATGTTAAGTAATCTAGGAACATTTGTCGGCAGACTATTGAACAGATAGGATCTATAGACGACTTAAACCGTGCTGTCGATATTGCAGACCGGGCAGTTAACGCTACATCTGAAGACTATCTTGGTCGTGCTGGCCAGTTGAACAACCTTGTAAACTTGCTCGGCACGCGATTTGATCGGACAGGATCTACAGACGACCTGAACCGTGGTATTAATGTTGCGTCAAATCTCTCCTCAGCAATGGCACCTCCTAAGGATTCTATGTAACCACCGGAGAGTAAAATACGAAGCATTCAGAAGCCGTACTAGGCTAACTCATTCTAGCATCAACACACTTGATACTTCTAGGCTCTCCTCCGGGGTGGAATTTGTTCTTGACTATGCGTCATATCACCAAGAAATTCCCATCGCTGGCTCCTCTGATGTATCTTGCTTTTCCGCTCAAATCGATTAGGCTCTCATCTACAGAACCTCCACAGATGGAGGTCAAACCTGTCGCCGCAGACGACCCGCTCCTGGCGCGCTTGTTGACGGGGCATATATTTCTAAAGGAGTCAGTCCCACTATCTTCTCTTGACATCACCACACTCTTTCCCTATACTAACGCTAGATGAACTAGGTGATATGCCAGGTCAGCCACTTCTCCATGGATAGAAGTCCACGTTTCTTCCATGAGCCCCTTAAATTCCGGGCGAATCTGTCGTGTCAGATATAATTCGACTTTTTATTGCTAAGTTGTTATTAAAATTTGATCTACTAGCCGGGGCAGGCCAGCAGGAGATTTCCCGAGACCAGAACTTCAGGTTCGTGGCATTCTGGTAAATGTCGTCTTTCTGGATTTGGCTCGAATCGTACCCAAACCTTCGAGAATCCTGAGGCTATGGGAGTAGCAATCAAAAACGACAACATTGGAATTGTCTGAATCATAAAACTGTCTGAATTGTAATACTGCTAAATTTTCCTGCCCGTTCATCCTTACACAACGAATTTGTCCGCTAACAGTCTCATCGTGAGAATTTTCAACCGCTATAATGCGTGTATACTCTACGCATCATTTTCCTAGAACCGACTCGCGACAAAGGTCGCTCCATGGGAAGATGTATGATAAAAAGCTAAGACTGCTCAGTCAAGGCTTGTTTCACAAGCCCCATGACGGTATCCAATGACTTGTTATGGCTTAACAGATCTAAGAAGGGTACATCGACTTTAAATGAGTTCCAAAGCCACGTGCGGAACTCTGCAGCGATCATGCTATCGATTCCGACCCGAGCGAACGACCGTTGTTCGACAATTTGTTCAATTGGTGTTAGCAAAAGATGGGAGAAGCGTCGCCGTAATGCTCTTCGTATCGAGTCTTCCAAGCTAGAAGCACCCTCTTCAACACCGAGGACTTTGGCAGCACTCTTCGGCAAGCTCCTCAACCAAGGAATCTTGTTGATCGTGGAGTCAACGTCTATGCTCTTTTCTGAAGCCCACTGTTTAGTGTCCTGAGTAAGTTCGAGTGATGCTGCTAGGAAGGAAAAGCGCGGATCCTCGATGATAGCATTCGTGACTTGGAACCCTTGTTCGAGGTACCTGCGGATGCCAGTCGTCTCGAGCCCAGTGAGTACATGAGGGGGCGCATGGATCCCTGAACGATTCCCTTCGATGTCCGTGCTGATTGTGAGATCGACGAGCATGAGGAAGTCGTTTTCTGATAATGGTTCTGTCCCCCTACGAAGCAAGAGTGACTCTATTTGGGGGTTCTCGTGGATATAACCGACGTCGGATATCATTCCTAACGCCAACGAGTTTGCCAGTTTGCCCATACTTCTTCAATAAAAAGCAAATGCGTCCAAAAAAGAGTTCGCCGCGCAATAATTGCTCTCTGTAGGAGTGCCAACCGTACCGTTCATAGAGGATGTCATTAGAAAGAAGTCGAGGTCACGATTATTGATGGCGTTGTGGAGGTTCCACGTACCAGCCCACTTGGGTTTCACACTCGCCTGCCAACTGGCGCTGGTCATTCGACTGAAGAGATCCTCATGAAGACCCATTGCTGCTTGAACGACGCCACCTAACTGGGTACCTAGGCCCTCGCATGCAGTAATACTAGCCGCAACGTCGTCGGCCACTGTCACGTCTCCCTTGACTACTACTGCTTGCGCTCCGTCCCGTCTCAGTCGATCAACGAAAGCCTGTGCACCGACTTTTTCACAGCCAGACCTCTGAAGAAAAACGAATTTCCGTGCTCCTCTAGACACCATCCATCGCGTGAGACTTCGGCCAAGGCCGCCCAACGCGCCTACAAGCAGGTAAACTTTCTCACTACTGAGGACACTGTTGTATTTCAGAGGCGCAAACTTGAGGTGAAGTTAGCTTAGTTATCGATACTTTTGAAAAGCCCATTACCTCAGGAAAGCCAAGACTTACTGGGATGAGACTTTCCGGGTTCTCCAATGTCACCACCACCTTGCCAATCCTCTCATTTGACGAGAAATAACGGTATGCATCTCCGATATTCGAAATATCGAATGCCCTTATGGGTCCAGTTTTGATTTCTCCGATACGGTATAATTGCAGAACCTCTGCGACCAAGCTGAAAGACACAGTTAGTTTACGACAAGGGGGTTGAGAGGTAAGCTCCTAGTCAACTCACCTAGCTAGCAGGTCCTGGTACTGCTCGTCTTCCTGAAAAAACATCTCTGACAAGTCAAATGCAGTAAACGTCGTGTTACGTCCGAATACGTCCATCTCCAACCTGCCATCGTCGATGATCTCGCGTTTGCCTACTTCTACAAAGCGGCCGAACGGGGCAAGACAGTTCCAGCTCGCATGCATCAGCTCGCCTGCAAGCGAGTTAATGACGACATCGACCCCGCGACCAGTGGTTGCTGTTTTTAAAGCATTAAAGAATGAATCGTCGCGAGAATTGAAGATCTGCGTAGGGGGAATGCCAAAATGCTCAGTAAGGAACCGTCTTCTAGTTTCCGAGCCGGCGGTAGTGTACACGATTGCGCCGGTGCGTAGTGCGAGAGCGATGACAGCCGCACCAAATGCGCCAGCTCCTGAATGTACCAGCACTGTCTCCCCAGAACGCAGATGCGCTCGATCGCGGATCGCGTACAGTGCGGAACTATAAATGGCGGGCAATGTCGCCATCTCTACATATCCCTCCCCCTCGAGAAGCTCTGTGAGACACCATCAGTTAGCAACTAAATAACGATGAAAAGTACACAGGAATAAAGGAACAGGAGTAAAAATGGGGGTTAGTCGTGCTTGAGAGACTCACTGTGAGCAGCCCATGCAGGGACGCGCTCTGTCGTCGAGAACTCGTTTGGTTTAAGGACGACGACACGGTCTCCGATTTGCAAATCACGCACGTCTGACCCAACATCAGTAACAACACCTGTAAACTCCAGTGCTGATGTCCCATTACGGGTCTCAATGCGCCCATTTAAAGCATAGATGTCCTTGGCATTCAAGCTCATGGCTTTAACCTGTACGTCAATGTGGTCTGGAGGAAGACGCATCAAAGGCGTAGCAAGCTGTTGGAAGTAGATAGAATCCGTGAAACCAACCATCCCGATAGACAAATTTGCAAGTCCTAATCCCGATAAAGGCATCCTCCTGTGCGTTTCATCCTCGCGAGCATTACGGCAACGGAACACGGAGTTCATTGTATTATCCGGCGCGAAGCGGCTGATGTATATCAGGTCATCATGCAATATAAACTCGTTTTCATCGTCCTCAGTAAAGCTCAATATAACAGGCAAAATGCCTTTGTAGAGCTTGGGCAAATGGCAAGAGACTGTCTTGAGCCATCCAATGTCCATAGTAGCCAATCGTAGTGACGGTTGCTCGACTCGCAGGGCCCGAAACAAGCCTTGGACTAAGGTAAGGTCTGGGACAGGAGTGCCTAAAATATTGGCTCCTGTGAGCCAAAGAATATTGTGTACCTTGTCGAAAAGGTTGTGTAAAAGTTCTAGATCTTGCTGATTCAAGCTGGTGAGAAGAGGGCATTCGACTTCTATCAATGAGATGCACAGAGAAGTGCTGGATAGATCTGCACCTGGCAGCTCATCTAGGGTAGCAACATCCGCGCTTTCAAACCCACAGGCTAACAAGGCTTCAGTCAATACTCTGACAAGCTCTTGCAAGTAAAAACTCGCTGATCGACCCTATTGCAAGGGGATATCAGGGTCAGCAAGAAGAACGGTTAAGAATGGCATATAGGGGGCACGAACTAATATGACTAAGCCTTGCCCACTCAGAGTCGATCGTTGTGCCTTACGAGTGCCTAGGATCAAGTCCGTCCCAAAAGTCACGATCGAAAAACCGACATCCTTCAATCGAGAACGCGAAGTATCAGAGCTGCGAGTAATGATCATACCATTATCATTTACAACGGAAAGGAGAAGGTCAGAAGCACTGTCCCAGAGGCACTGTGATGGGGTATGCTAATCCCGAGACATTAGTTTTGGAAGCAACAACGGAACGTGACTGTTTAACTTTACATCGTAGATCAAAACATCAAAGCTCTTAACGGCCACCGCTTGGAATGCGCGCAGATCGCCCTCTTTTGCCAGGACTGACTGGTAAGACTTGAATTTCGGGAATGCGGTATCCTTGCCTAACAACTTCATCCAGCGTGCACTGGTGTCCTCAGCATCTGGCCCAATCCGTAGCACGTGTAATCGAGGGTTCTTATGACCGGCGATGCTAAGCAACGCTCCTATCATTTCCGAATTTTTCTGCCCCCCAGTCGTCGTGACAGATCCCCGCACAAAGTCAGTGATATAGGCTTCCAACTGTGGTTCAGTGTCTGGTGGGAGTCTGGAGATATCCGGCTTCCATTGCACACGCATTACAGGATGTCGTTCAGAAAAGGATTTGGACGTTTCTGTCTGAGCTGCCTGTCCCATGAATCTCGAAAGCTTGACCCCTTCCATTTCAACAATCGGTAGCCCTTGGGCATTTTCCAAGACACAATCTGCTCTATGAGAAGCAAAGCCAGTCTTCTGTGAGCGTGCGTGAACGGTTCCATTGTGGTCGCCGTTGAGGCTTGGCGTCTGGATACGGCAGTGGGAGATAGAAACGGGGACGCAGCTACGGAAGCGATCCGGATCCCCTCCGCTGGCGCTAATCAGGGATGCTTGAAGACAGGCGTCGATAGTGACGGGGTGAACCGCGTATCGAGCCGCAAGAAGCTGTGACTCGGGCTGCCTAATAGGGGTAGTACATTTGACGCAGCTTCTGTGGTTTCTACTGACGTGAACATTGGTGATCGATTGGAAGTATGGGCCAAAATAAATGCCCTCTTCAATGAACCGTTGCCGCCATTTGTCCATGGTCCATTTGGCGTGTAGGTCCGTGGTATCGATAGAGACAACCGCCTTGATATTTGAATATGATATTTTGACGCCCCCAACGCAATTTACGACACTTTGGCCCTCTGACCATGTCGAGATGACGAAGTCGTAGGTACTGGTCGAAGTCGTCTTGGACGAAAGTCTCCGCGGCGACAATGTGGTATGCAACTCCAAAGGCTGCTGCTGGGGGTCATCGTGCTCAGGTAGCACCATGGCAGAATTAATGCTAACATTCTCAAAGTCGAAGGTTTTAGGTTCCGCCGAGGCGTCAATCAAATTGCAAATCCTTCTTGTGGCTTCTATGATGATGGCAAGGTAGCCCGCCGCGGGAAAGATAACTTGGTTTCCGATCCTGTGATCGCGAATCCACAGCACCTCGTCAACGCGGAGGATATTCCGCCAGCTCCATCCATTGCCATCTCCAGCCAGCTGTGGTGACCCAAGGAGCTCGTGACGTGGAAAGGAGCGATTTCTTAGCTCCACGCTAGCTCGAGGTTCAGACCAATTCAAGCCACTGGAATAGTCCCAAGGATAAGCTTGTAGACTTTGATACAATAGCTGGCTGCTTCGAGGAATAGTATTGACATGATTCCAGTTAAGGTCATAGCCAGAGGCAAACAACTTACCCGCTAGCTTTTGGATGCACATTTCCGAATCCTCACCCCTGATCAGTGTTGGAGAATAAGGGAGGGGCTGCATATGAACTTCCTGTGTTGTTGCGAAGTACACTTCATTGACAGGACTTTTCAATGCTGAATGCGGCCCAACCTCGATAATATGAAGTCTCTTCGTTCTGAGAATATGGCCCAACGCTGCCTCGAACTGTACTGGCTTTTCAAGATTCGCTCTCCAATACTTGGCCATATCTACGTCGCTAGAGAGCACCACCGGGCAACCATCGTTCACACGGACGGTAGAATGCATCTCGGTTTTAGATGTATTCTGTTCACAATTGCTGGGATAATAAGGCCTAAGGGCCTCCTCGTAACGGCTGCCAATCGTTTTCATCATGAATGAGTGGTATGCCCGTCCATCAGTCTGCAGCAGCCGAAAATTTTTTTTACGAGATTGCAGTTCAGATTGAATGTCCTCGATGGCCTCCCGTTTACCACTCAGCGTGACGCTAGAGCGTGCGTTGAAGCAAGCAATGGTTACCTGGCCGGAAAGTCCAAGGTCGTCTATCAAGCCTCTCGCCTCTTCAGCTGTTAGTCCGCAGGCAATCATTGCACCGCGACCTGAATCTTGTCCTATCACATAGCCCCGAAGAAATGCTGTTAAAATTGCTTGAGAAGAACTATTGAGACATATTAGCTGACCCATACCAAGTTGCTGGTGTACATGGAGACAGTTTGGGCTAGGAGTATGAGCCTTACCTGATCAAATGTGCCGCGTATGCGGCAGCTATCTCGCCAGACGAGTGGCCTATAACCGACGAAGCCGTAATTTCCCAGGATCGCAGAATATTGATTAGCCCAATCTGAACTGCCGTACAGAGCGGCTGGCTCCTGGCGGCTTCGGTGACATGGATCGAAGGAATGTCTCCTCGCAAAGCATTCTCTAGGGTCCATTCAGGCGTGTAGGGTGCAGGTAGTTCCCGTAGAGCTTCGTCTAGCTCGCGAATTGTTGAGAGAAATATCATATTCGATTTCAGTAATTGCTTCCCCATCTGTGGGTATTGTGCTCCTTGGCCAGTAAAGACAAAAGCAAAGTCTATCGCTCCAACAGTTTGCTCATTGATTGAAGCAACGGCATGCTGTTCAGCATTTCTCTCAGCTGATTGATCTTCGGTAGCCGTCACCAATAGCGAATGTCTCTCAGTGAAGTGTGAACGCCGGATGCCAAGAGTGTAACTAAGATGTTCCAATTGTTGACGGGTACATGACTGAGCAATTCGAGCTACAGCATCCACGCGCGCTGTTAGAGATGCTTTGGATGCAGCTGAGACTGGTAACACAAGTATTTCCTGCCGATGAGTACTTGGAGAGGAAATAGGATTCGTGCTTGTATTGGAATACCGCCCGAAGGAATCAATTATCGCATGGGCGTTAGCGCCGCCATAGCCGGACGAGCAGATGCTAGCACGCTGAAACTCCCGAGGCCAAACTTGGGCTTCCGTAACAACTTCCATCCCGCGGCGATCCAGCTGTACTTATATGTCACACTAATTAGTCTAGATATTGAACTTTATTTCATTGAGTGTACTCACGTTGTGGATTAACCTTCACAACACCTCGCGTTGGAGGAATAATGCCGTTGCGAAATGCTAGACAAACTTTAACTAGCGAAGTCAGACTGCTGGCAGCTTCACTATGCCCGAAGTTTGGTTTTGCCTAGATTTTTAGACGTCAATAAGAACCATATTTTATATTCCCGAACCACGTGCATATGGGCAAGCTCTTTGGATGTGGTATAGAACTCGTTGCTTGGATAAGACAACTTCAGAGTTATCATGGCTTTAATCACTTACTCCGCCTATTCTGACAGTGCCATTGCGGCTATTGGAGGTGAAGCAACTTGCAAGACCACTCAGTTCAACGGAATCCCCGAGCTCGGTTCCTGTGCCGTGACATTCTATGTAATGCGTATCAGCGAATTCAAGGCCGGCGTTGCGGTAGGCGTTGCGGACCACAGCCTCCTGGAACCTGGAACTAGGGTAGACTACACCTGGCGTATGGCCGTTCCTGCGTCAGTTATTAGTTTCCATTGTGTAATGTTCAAGAAATATTCTTTTCGTATCGGTCATTGGAGCAACTTACGAATTCGTCGCCGTTCCCCGGATTACACCGTATATCTGGTCATTGTCCCTGACTGCCTTTGAAAGTCTTTTCAAATAGACGGCCTCGACAGCCTCAGCCCGGCCATAACCATCTGAAGAGATGTCAAATGTATGGCAGGTAGACGTCGGAGATAGAAAGCCGGACTTTGAGGCTGCAACGTGTGCAGAAGGATTCAGAATAAGATTAGAGGCGGCGACCAAGGCACCATCACACTCATTGGCCTTCAACGCAGTAACGGCCAAGTGCAAACAGTATATAGATGATGAACACGCCGTATCCAGTGTTAGACTGGTAGCGTAGAACGCTAAGTAAGCATACGACTCCCTAAAGGCGAGCAGGTGCGTAGTAATAAAGGTATCTGGAGGACCTACCTGGGCCCATGAAGATCGAATACATGACTGATTCGGTTCGCTAACATAGTCAAACCAGAACCTGTCGCGTGGTAGCGTCTCAGATCATCTGGGTCTCGGACCTGCATAAGCATATGGTCTTGACTGAAGTTCCCGACGTATACAGCTATATTGGACCCTGAAATCCTGCTCAGGGGCGTGCCAGAGTCCTCGAGACATTCAAAAACCAGTTCGAGTAGCTTTCGCTGCTGAGGATCCATCTGGTATGCTTTAGTAACCTGAGACCTACTCGATCTCTCTTCGACCAGGCATTTGACATACTGTCAATGATTAGCGCCCTTCATGCTGATTAATTATTAAGTTCAGAGCATCGTGACTCACCATAAGTTGCTTCAAAGCTATTGATTCCGAAGAAGTCGTTGTCAAATTGACGAACATCTTCTTCTAGAAAATACCCCCCATTCACGTTCATGACACCTGCTTTATCATTTTCTCGGTTGTAGAAACCCTTGATGTTATAGCGTTCAGGTGGAACTACACCTTGAGCTGACTTCTTCTCCAGCATAAACTGCCACATGTCACTAGCCGATTTAACACCACCCGGCAGGCGACAAGCTATCCGACCGCAGTTAGCTCACTGTGTCCGGGTCTATGGGTTAGTCGTAGACATACAAACTCCCACGATACATACTGGATCGTCATGCGATTCAGATCGGCTATCGGCTGCCATATTGACTTGTGATTTGTAAGCTACAAGATGTTGTCCGATGTTAGAAATCGTTTATGTCGGGATATCGAGCAGAACACTGTTCGTTTGGATTCAAATGAAGATCAGTTAGTTGTCGAATTTATGATAATCTATGTAGCCCTACCGTCCGTCCCCTGAAAGCGGGGCGGTGCTCATCTCCCTCTTGTCTCCTTCTCACGCACTGTTCGTTCTTGTTGGTTTCTTCATGTTGGTCTCCTGCAGTACATTCAGGAGCCTATCATCTATGATGCTTCAAGCAATCAATCTTATCGAAGCCTGCCTTTACTACATCCCCGAGATGCGGTGAAGCTAACACAATCTCGCACACCCTAGGGGCCAATCAGGCGGTGTCTTATAGCAAGTATCAGTGGCAAAGAACCTGTGTTGTAAGACTGTCGATCATTAGTGCGTACAAAGTGTCCGGATACAACACATTGGGCGCTATCATGCAAGCGATAAACATTCCACTCTGGGTATTAAATGCTACATTGATAATATGAGTCGAAAATATAAGTGTACAGTATTAATTAATTATTTTAAAAGTAAGTTTAATTATAGTAAAGTTAAAAATACCTCTTTAATATATAATAAATATATATAGGTTATAAATATTAATTACCGGTATTATTAACCTTTTATTTTTAATATTTTTATTTAAATTATATTTATTTATATAAAATTATTATTATTTTTATTTTTTAATTGTTTTATATTATATTTAAAGTTATATATAATTTTAAAATTATATGTTTTTAATTTTTTAATAAAATAAATTATTTATTTTAAACTAACGTGGTTTACCACTAAGTGGCGCATATCACTTAATGGCGCACGTTTATTTTAAATCTTTTTTTTTAAACTTTAACACGTAATAACTTTTTAACTATAATGATTACTAAATTTAAAAAAGATCGAATTTTTTTAGCAATTTAAGCAACGCGTAACGGACCAAATAAAATTAGCTAACAAACTGCTGCGAAGCTTTATAATGTCTTTAAAACGACTTTACGCCATTGAATTAACGGCCGAACTCCAATACGCAAAATTAGACCTGATCGACATAAATTGGATAAAACTAAAAAGGAGGTGCTTTAAAAGCATATAATTAACTTAAATACCCGAGGGATGCCTCCCAAGATTGCTGGTGTAAAAGATATGGCCAATCTCCTCTCAAAATTGCGCGGTGGCAAGCCTGTCGGCAAGCACTGGGTTAGGCGATTTATCGACCGCAACCCGGACCTTAAAACTAGAATAAATCGAAAATATGATTACCAAAAGGCACTTTGTGAAAACCTAGGCGTTATTTCTGGTTGGTTTAGGCTGGTTGCAAATATTAAAGTTAAATATAGCATTTTAAACAAAAACATATATAATTTTAACAAAACTGGCTTTATAATAAAAATAATTGCGTTAACACTTGTTATAACACGTGCTAATTGGCGTAAAAAGGCAAAGTTAGTTTAGCCTAGCAATTAAAAATAGTTAACAGTAATTAAAGGCATTAATTTGCAAAGCTAATATATTCCGCCGTTTTTTATCGTTTTAAGCGCATGTTACCTTTTAAACTGGTTTACCAAATGCGATTTACCAGGCAACTAGGTGATTAAACCAACAGTAAATGGCTAAACTAATAACAAAACAGGTATAAACTAAATCAAGCACTTTAATAAGCATACTAAAACATAAACAAAGGGTTTATATTGCCTTTTGATTTTAAATGGTTATAAAAGCACAAAAGCTATATTTCGGCAGAGTTTAAGCTATATTGCAAAAACAATGGCATTATTACACTTAGTATGCCGCTTTATTTATTTTACTTGTTTTAGCTATTAAATGTGGCACTTTATTTGCCTTTAAAATATACTTATTTAAAAAAAATCAAGCTATTTATTAAAGCTTTAATAAATTATATTATAAAGCTAAAGTTTTTTATTGCTTTTAAAGCTGCATATTTTGCCATTTTTATAAAAACTAATATTAAATTTAAATTTAGCGCATTTGGTTTAGTACTTTACTATTTAAACAAAGTAATTAGCAAGCTAGATGTGCGTTTTTAAATGCTTACACCTAGCCCGTCACGTCTAGGGATAGCTAGTACCTACAACCCCTAGATGTTATTTAACCCTTAACAAATAAGTAAACACTTTTTTTTTATTAAAACTAAAGTCTTAGCTTATAAAAAAAGCTCCCCAATACTAATTTTAAATACGATAAACCAAATAGCAAAGGGTATAAATGTAATGGCGTATAAGATAACTTTTATGGAAAATTAAATACATATATTACAAGAGGCTAATTTGGCTTTTTCTAAGCGCCGGAGAGCTAAAAAATTACGTGTACAGCTTGGAGAACCTTTTCCTGTTAAGAAATCTCAAAAGCTACAAAACAACAAAGCAAAAAATAAACGCCTAGCAATTAATAAAGGTAAAAATAAAGGTCCGTTAAAATAAAAGGGGATAAGTAGCAGGTGTTGTAACAGCTATGGTAAAACAGGTTATAATTTAAAGACTTATAAAATCATTATAAAATTAAGTAGCAAGTTAAATAGCAATTAATTTAAATTAATTAAAGGTGTTTTAATTAAAATATTTTATTATAAAATAATAAAAAATAGTAAAGGTGCGCCATTAAATAATATACACCACTTAATGGTAAACCACGTTATTTAATAATTTTTAATAAATATTAAATAAGCTTTTTTTTTAGCTTTTTTTTTAGCTTTTTTTATTAACATAGTTTACCAGTGAGCCGTTTATATCACCGAGTCGCCTACTTTTTTTTGTTTTTGACCTTTTTAACTTTAACACGTAATAACTTAACCAATATTATGTTTAATAGCTAAAAAAAAAATTAAATCGCTTTGGCGATTTAAGCAACGCGTAATTTCAATAATCCTTTTAGCCAGAGATGCGCTGCTGCTATATACAATGTACCACATGAAACCTTACGCGACTAAATTAAAGGTCGCAAATTAAAACACAAAATCCAAAACCCAGGGCTTAAACTGGATGCAATTAAAAAGAAAGCACTGCACAAGTATATAATTAATTTAGATACCCAAAAAATGCCTTTTAAAATTGCTAGTGTAAAAGATATAGCTAATTTCCTGTCCTAGTTGCGCGGCGGCAAACGCGTCGGCAAGCATTAGGCCAGGCGATTTATTAACTGCAACCTAGATTTAAAGACTAAAATAAATCGGAAATACAATTACCAAAGGGCTCTTTGTAAAAACCCAGGTGTTATTTTTGGTTGGTTTAGCCTGGTTGCAAATATAAAGGCTAAATATAGCATTTAAGATTAAGATATTTATAATTTTAATAAGACTGGCTTTATAATGGGAGTTATTGGCTTAACACTTGTTGTTATACGCGCCGATAGGCGTAAAAAAGCGAAGTTAGTTTAGTCTGGCAATTAAAAATGGGCAACGGCTATTGAATGCATTAATTTGGAAAGCTGGTGCATTTTGCCTTTTTTGATTGTTTTGGGCCAATATCACTTTGCGAACTGGTTGCGCGAGAGCGGCTTGCCACTTAACTAGGTGATCAAACCAACTCCTAACGGCTAAACAAATAATAAAACAGGCCTAAACTAGGTTAAGTACTTTGATAAATATACTAAGATGCATATAAAAGGTTTATACCGCCTTTTAGTTTTTAACGGCCATAAAAGCTATATTTTAGCTGAATTTAAAATATACTGCAAAGATAATAATATTATCACGCTTAGTATGCTTTTTTACTTATTTCACCTTTTCTAGCCTTTAAATATAACATTATATTTGCCTTTAAAACGTGCTTATTTTAAAAAAATCAAACAATTTATTAAAATATTAATAAACTATATAACTAAGCTTAAGTTTTTTATAGCGTTTAAAGCTGCACACTTTGCTATTTTTAAAGAAGAAAATATTAAATCTGGATTTAAAGCAGCTGGTTTAGTACCTTATAACCCAGACAAGGTAATTGGAAAGCTTGACGTACGTCTACGAACGCCTACCCCAGGCCCGTCGCGGCCGGGGACGGCCAGTACCTACAACCCCTAAACACCCTCGAACTTTTAACAGACAGTCCGGCACTCTACTTTTATTAAAAATAAGATCTTTACCTATAAAGAAAGCTCTTTAACACCAATTTTAAAAGCTGTAAACCAAATGGCGAAAGGTATGCAGGCTGTAGTGCATAAGATAACTATTATGCGGGATTAAATTCAAATGTTAAAAAAGGCTAATATAGCCCTTTTAAAGCGCCGGAGAGCTAAAAGGTCTTAAGTACAACTTAAAGGGGCCTTTACGTAAAAATTTAATAAATATATTTAATATTTAATTTTATATAAATATTAAATTTTATAAAAATAATTAAAAAATTATATTTTTAAATAAATGTTTATATATTTTAAAAAAAAAATTAATATAATATTAAATAAAATTAAAATAGTTAAATTATTAAAATAATTTTTTAGCTATTTTAATAATTATAAAATAAATTAAAAAATAATAGTTTTATAGCTTTTATATATAAATAAAAACATTTTTATTAAATAAATTAAAAAAAACTATAAATTATATAAATAAAACTTTTTTTTTTTTTAAAATCTTATAAAAAATTTAAAAAAATAAAAAAAATATACCTTTAAAAGCATTAAAAAATAAACTTTTAAATTAAAATTAAAATAAATATTATATATAAAAAGTTAATATTTAATTATATATAAATATATATATATAAATTTAATAAATATAATTATTATTTTAAATATAAAATAAAATTAATAATTTAAAAAAATTAATAGCTTTATAATATTATTAAAAATATATATGTTTTAACTTTTGCAAATAAATTATTTAAAGTTTTTATAATTATTATTATTAAATTTAACTTTAAATTAAAATAATATAACGCTATTAATATATTTATAAACATTAAACTAAATAAAAAAATATATATATAAATGCTATTTAGCTATAAAAAAGCATAAATAATATTATAGTTTAATAAAGCTTTATATACTTATAAAAATTATTTTTGCTTTAGCAAAAAAAACTTATTTTAATATTAATAAAAATAAAATATATAATAATATTATATAAGCTTTATTATTATTTACGCAAAAAAATATTTATTTTTATTTATATTAATAATATTATATTAATTTATAAAAAAATTATAAATTAATAGCTTAAAAAATTATAAAATAACTTTAATAAATATATTAAATAATTAGCAAAAATAATTTATAATAATTTTTAAATATTAAAATTATATAAAATTATTAAAAATAATTAATATAGCTATTTTAAGCTTTATATTTAAAAAAAATATTTAAGTTAAAAATTATACTTTTTTTTTTATCATTTATTTTTATGAATATAATTAAACTGCTTTTATATATAAAAATAGCTATTAAATAAAAGATTTATTTATATTAAAAAAAATTTAATTATATATATAACAGTAATTATTTAACTTAATATTATTTTTAATATTTTAAAACTTTTTTAATTTTTTTTAAATTTAAGCTTAAAATATTATAAAAATACAAATTATTTATTATGCTTTTTAATTTAAAAATAATAATAATTTTAAAATAATTAATAATGCTTTTTTTATAAATAATATATTTAATTAAAAAAGTTTATAAGCTTATATAATAAAATTATTTAATAATATAATAAAATAATAAATAAATAAATAAAATATAATAATTATATTTATTATAAAAGTTAAATTATTAGCATTAACATAAGTAATTAAAAAAGCTATATTTATAAATTGCTTTATTAAAAAATTAAAAATAATTTTAATAAATTAACATATTTTTATTTAATGTAATAATTAGCAAATTATTAAATTAATTATAAAAAAAATAATTATATTATATATAAAATTAAAATATATTAATATATATAATTATTAGCTATAATAAAAAGTTAAAAATAAAACCTTATATATTATTTATATATTAATTAATAATATAATTATAAATAGCTTTATAAAGTTATTAAATATAATAAAATAAAACCAATTTTTATAACAATTAAAACTTATTAATATTTATAAATATTATAATATAAAAAAGTTAATAAAAATATATAATAAAGCTTTAAAAACTTTTAAAAATACTTTTATAAAAAATAAATTAAGCTATTTAAAACTTATAAATTAAAATATAAAAAATTTATAAAAAAACTTACTTATATAAAGTTTTTTTAAAAAAAGTGTATTAAATTTAAAAAGTTATATAACTAGCTTTATTAAAAATATAACCTACATATATACAGTTTATATAGCGCACCTAGATTTCCCTCATGTATTATAACATAACACACACTTAATCAATCAATCAAAACACATTAATCGGACTCGCTTAATTCTGACACCAGCCACCGGTATTACCAGCCCCTTGTTTTCAATAATATGCAGGCTACCAACACCTTTAGCGCCCTTCGTATATTCACCGCCGGAAACTGCAAGTTGCAAAGTTCTGTGCAGAGGCCGGTCCTAAAAAACAAGGTAGGCTACGCCTCCATCTGTGTCAAGATGGGCGCTTTTAATTCGTGAAGGCCACTTAACAAAGTAGGTCTCTCAACTAGACCGCTCTCAATACCGCGACGACCTGTTGTGATTTCGTTCGCGCCCCAATCCTACCTCATCCTACATGCAAGCTACTTTCTAAGGTGTATAACACGCTTGATTAATTGATTGATCAAAAGTGTTTAACAACGTAGGGGCTATGCTGCGTGGCAGTTAGCCCAGGCCTCCTCCAGGGCACTGGTCGCCAATAAATGCATTGTACTTTCACGTTAGCCAAAAGATACACACGATGAAGGTAGCTCCAATTTGCTAGGCTGCTGCAAAGCCAATTTCGCATGTCCTGAGCCCAGCCGCGTGTGTCCTTTCCACTGTTCCACACTACCTGCCTATGAGGGTAATATTGGGATGCAAGTGAGATCTCACCGGTTATCCCTCCGCAGTCCTTGACACGAGTCGTACCAACACCATCTTCTAACATCCTCTCCTCTGCACATTACTAAAACAATGTATTAAGAAGTCATCGATGCCTCTAAACTAGGCAAGTGTCAGGGGAAGAGCAATTCCAAGGCCTGCATTTTGTTTACACTTAGATGGGAGGCCTTTTAAATACTAAAGACTTGATATGCTTGATGCTTGATTGATTCCCAATGAAACAAATCACCAGGGTGGCAATTTGGTTATCTACACCGCTATATATGATACGGAACCGGCACGCCCTAGGCCGTAACTAATGGCTGGCCTGTTAACTACTATGCTAATAACCAAAGTTCAGCAATACTTGAAAGTAAGTATCCAGGCACTCCGTATGTTTATATACAGCCTCCGAGTAGCCAACAGTGGCCAAGCTAGCTAGGTATATGACAAGTAGTCCAAGTAGTAATTACAACTATAGTAGTACTAGTACGTACTGTTACTACTGTATCACACTACCCTGTAGTACCAATATTAAGGTACTAATTTGCAACCCTGCTAATCACACATAGTCTACCTCAAGTCATCTTATGAGTAGTTTCATCCGATTAGAATGTTGGATATTTGGCAATTATTTAGGAAAGGATAAGGTAGACACAGGGGGTACATGGAGCGGCTCGTATAAACGTCATGCTATATACAAGGCCCTGAGCAAGCCACCTGCGATATTGAATGTTTTGTGCAGCGCACTATCATTATCGCTTCTCTGACGATCAAGCCTCACTGTTCCAGGGGTGCAGTCGGTCCATTTCAACTCCGCCTTCGATGTATTCCTCTTGTGCCGTGAAGTGGGTAGTGCGCATGATTCCAGTGTTGGGATTTTGGCGGGAATGTGCGTGGGACGCCCTACTAGACATCTTCGAGGACTGAGACTGAGGATCGTCGATCTTATAGTACACATTCCGTGAGTTGGTTGAGTCATTCTGGGGGTAATTCCAAGAGTAGTCTGTGCCATCTGTACGTTGCTTGGAGTCCTTCAGAGACCAGGAGCGAAATGCCTTTTTGAATCGATCTAACCACTCTCCTTTTGCGAATGCGTGAGGGGCGGCCGGGCCTGCGAAGATGAGAAACATGCAGGTCATCTCAGCAATGAGCCAAAGTGACAGGGCAGAGAGAGTGTAAGCTGTATCATCTGATTTAAAGTAAAAGACAGTGAACACAAGTCTAGCTGTCGCGGAGGCGCAAGCCCTGATTTACTGCTATCAGTGAAGTACGGTTTAGTCCTGAAGGAATAATAACTTACAGTAAACCGATAGCGAAAACGAGAGACACGCCAATTTTCTTCTTCGTCGAGAGCTTAAGATTCCAGATCACTCTCTGTGGCAAGACCAAGGTTATGAGATCTAGTATAACGTTGATAGAAGCGCCGACGAGGACAGTGATCTTAAAATTAAGACACTGAGATCCAGGGACCGTCTTATCCCATATCCTGCGCAGTGGAAAACAAGAGAGATTCTCCAGAAAAATGACTGTGGCATAGAACAGAATATTTACGACAATGACGATGTTGCATGTCCACCAAAACGTATTCTTGGTTCCCTTGGGTACGAAAATTCGTCTCCACTCTCGAAGTATCAATGTTTTCATTATAAGCATTGTGAAAGAGTAGAAGTTGGAGCCGACATGGATTATCTGTGAAAGATAAGTCAGTTAGCTTGAACACAAAACAACACGTAAAGGATGGGCTGCAAACTCACGTATAGCAGCGTCCAGAAGTCGCGAAGGTGAATATCCCATTGATGAACGAAGAAGCCGATGATGTCAAGGAGCCAGTATGTGATATAGATGTAGCCTACAAAAATGCCCTGTGTGGTGGATTAAAGGAGTTAGTGTCCACTCCCAGGTACCGAACGCAGAGTACTAGATAGTAAAGCAGATAAGTAAAATGGACTTACAAATGCTGCGATCATGAAGGCTGGACAAGAAGGTGAAGTCAGATGATGATTACTATTACGCGGAAGATTTACTAGAGATAGATTAAGATAGACTCACGTTCCTCGACCTGGATCTTCCAGGGCCGAATACATTTGGCAAAGAAGCGGACCAGGACGGCGACCGATGATGCGGTCAAGCAGATACTGACAGCTGCGTATGCTACTGTATTACCATTAGGTGGATCGTCAAATCGAGGCCCTGGAACTGTTGGTGGTGGTGCGAGAGCCGGCCCATTCAAGATCGCATCCTGTTGTTCTGGAGATAAATTGTTTATCTGAGTCAAATCCATCTTTGGATTGTGTTCGAATGCGGCTGAGCACAGGAGGACGCGAGAGGAGGAAGGGGAGCAAATGTGCGCACTCCATCATTTATGCATATCAACATCCAATAATCGCTTATGTGAGGCGTGTTGGTTGTCTATTGCGACTCAGTCCTAACAGCCATTGACCATAATTGTGGTGAGCGCCATTATTGGGCGGAGCAGTCTCCAGAAACAATTTGTCCTGGAAGCTCCCTCTCGCGCCTCGTTGGTTCAGCTTTGGACGGGGTGGAGATAACCTGGATTGGTGGGCTAGATGGTTTGTATACAGGCTGGGTTGGCTGTGTGTGAATGACCACCATCGTCCAATAAGTCTGGTCAGCAGAACTCATCCTTCGCCATGATCCTTCTGGGAGGCGCGCAAGCATCGGAATACGACCCTGTTGAAGAAATTGGTTGGATCGTTGGAGTAGGGGTCTAAGCAGGCTACATGCAAGAAGCACCAACAAGCGATGAGTTTCGACCCTGACTGATCCCAGTCCAGGTCGATACTCTCCCTCTGTTTTTTCTTTCTTGATTCGCAAGTCTCGTCCTGTGAAAGCTCAGTCTCTATCCCTAGTTCCACCTTCTTCGAAGTTAATTGTGATCACTATTTCATAGATTTAGATACTCTTGCGTTTTGAGCTGGTGCCTTAAACAATATGAATTCACGCATAGATCAATCTATTTCTTCAAGCGGGAGCATGAATTCTTCATTTGATGAGACTCATTGGCAAGCACTATTGGCGCTGATAGATGCTGTCATTCCGTCGGTCGTTGTCGAGGGCGAAGGCGGGACGAAGCCCGCGTTGCAGTATCACCTCGCCGTGCCCTTGACGGAACTACAGGGCCTATATCGCAAGGCTATCTGCGGCTCTACCCATCGCTTCAGCTTCGATGAATTCCTCCACTATATGGCATCGCGGCCCTCAGATGACCCCAGGCTCATCTCGACCGTCAAGCGCACCGTTGAACGTTTCCCGCCCTCGGCGAAGCACCAATTGCGATTCATACTTGGCCTCATGCTGACACACCTCGGTAGCATCATTAGTACCGGATATTGGACCCCTTTCGACCGACAGCCGCTTTCAGCCCGCGCTTTTATTCTTCGCTCGTGGCAACGGGCATGGCTTCCTATCTGGCCTGCTCTCGCTAGAATCTTCATTACCATCGGTAAGACCTGCTGGAGTCAGACAAACCAGCTATACCTACAGCTCAATAGCTACCAACCCTACGACGCCAAGGTAGTGAGGCCAGGTCTACCCGTCGACTTCAAGTTCATCCAGTTCCCAGAATCCATCGAGACAGGGATTATCGAAACCGATATCGTGATCATCGGCTCCGGGTGCGGGGGTGCCGTATGCGCAAAAGTCCTCGCTGAAGCTGGGCTACACGTCGTAGTCGTCGAGCGTGGCTATTGTTTTCCTCCCAATGAGTTGCCGATGGAGCTGGATCATGTAGACAATCTCCTGCAAGGCGGCGGACTTGTCACAGCAGATGGCTCAACCCTTGTCACGGCTGGTCAATGTTGGGGGGGTGGCGGTACCGTCAACTGGAGTGCCTGTCTTCAAACTCCAGACTACGTTCGTGATGAATGGGCACGGGACGGTCTCACTTTCTTCAAGGAAGAGAGCTTTCAAAACAGCCTAGATCGCATTTGTGATGCCATGGGGGTCAGTGATGCCAACATTCAGGTCAACCAAGGCAATCAGGTGCTGCTTGAGGGATCAAGCAAGCTAGGGTGGAAGGCTAAGGTATGCCCACAGAATAGCGGCGGGAAACCTCATCTCTGTGGTAGTAGCTGCGGTCTAGGCTGTCGGACTAGTACCAAGCAAAGCTCGTCATCATTCTGGTTACCGGCTGCTGCACGTGCTGGCGCCACGTTCATCGAAGGACTGGATGTATCTCGAGTGCTATTTCATGGTAGTTCTACATCCAAGGTGATTGGTGTCGCTGGGCAATGGACTTCACGTGATACTGATGGTGTCGCCAATTCATCAAAGCCCAAGATTCAACAGATGGTAGAGATACACGCCAAGACAGTCGTATTGGCCGGCGGTGCTCTGAACACTCCGCTTCTGATGAAGAGAAGCGGCATCGAGGTACGTGCCAATATTTGTCTCTTACTATGCGAACCTCGCAAACCCAGGCAAAACACAACTAGCCCGGGCCTACCTTCACCATGCTGACGCACCTCTAGAATCCCAACATTGGCAAGAACCTTCACATGCACCCTGTGGCAAACATTGTCGCAACATGGGATCGCGAAGTAAGGCCATGGGAAGGTAGGTAGACTCTATGTCCAGATATTATCAAGCCTAACCTAGACGTCATAGGTGACATCCTATCAAGCGTAGTAACTGAGTTTGAAGATTTGGACGGAGCTGGTCACGGTGCCAAGATTGAATCGCTTGCGATGCAGGTCAGTCCTTCAATGGGTCAACTCACGCCTCGTTATGATGAATGGTCCCGTCTAGGAATTAGCTGACAGCATCCTGACAACTAGCCCTATGTCGCAATGCTGCTTAATCCATGGCGAGATGGTAAAGATTTCAAAGCCGCTGCCTTGCAGTACAGCCATATGACATGCCATATCTCGTTATGTCGTGATCGCGACTCTGGGACTGTATCCCCTGAGGTAGGTGATGGTAGCCCCGTCATCAATTACACTCCTTCCAAATTTGACCGCGCCCATATCGTTACCGGACTCGCGGCCGCTGCCAAGTTGTGCTACCTCTCCGGTGCTAGGAGCCTGGCGCCTGCAGTACCGGACGTGCCACCCTTCGAAAGTGACAAACCTCCTGAGGCGCCAAGGTCTTTGAATGATCTGTCTTTTGCTAATTGGGTAAGTAAACTCGGTAAAACCACTCTAGATCCCCTGAGAACAACATTCAACTCGGCGCATCAGATGGGAACGGCGAGGATGGGCACAGACGAAAAGTCGAGTGTAGTTGATGCGAACGGCAAGGTCTGGGGGTGCGACAACTTGTATGTAGCCGACACGAGCGTGTTCCCAACAGCTAGCGGTGTGAATCCCATGATCACATTGATGGCTATAGCTGATCGGATTGCGCGTGGGATCGGAGCGAAGATGAATTGATGCCTTATACAGATTCTGGTTGATTGATACGAGCAATCCAGGGGAAGAAATCAGTAAGTGAAAATCATGTAAACGAATATAGCTTTCACCATGATATTGAGGAGCATGTCAAGATTACTTGTCAGAGCTTTTGTTTCCAAGGTGGTTAATTCATTATCTACTCGTCGCCGGAACCTGTCTATGTCAAAGTTAAAATGACTTAAAAGTGTTAAAAAGCCGAAAATAAATATAATTTAATTACTCCGTACAAAGCTGCAAAATCGCCTTGGTGAGTTAGCTAAATTAAAAAACATAAAGGCTAAATATTAATAATAATAAATGATAAAGCGTTTAATTTCTTTTGCTTATTAACTTTAAATATTTTTAAGCTTTTTTTAATTTTTATATTTATTAAATTTATAAATGCAAATAATTTTATTATTAATATTTATTAATATAATAGTTTAAAATATATAATTATTATTAATAATAGTTATTTTTATTTATTTTTAAAATTTATATTAAATATAACGCATTTTTTATTTAAGCTAGCCATTTAATTAAGCTAGCTATTTACGTGATATATATAACACCGGTAATTTTATATAAAATATTATTTGCTTTTTTTTAAATAACTCAATAAAAAATAAGCTTATAAATTAATAATTAATATATTTAAAATTTTTATTTAAAAAAAAATTCAATGGTATTTTTTATAAATTTACTATTATTTTATTTAATATTATATTAAAAACCACGCTAAATTTTTAGCGTGGTTTTAAGTGCATTTATAAATAAAATAATAGTAAATTTATAAAAATTACTATTAAATTCCTTTTTAAATAAAGATTTTAAATATATTAATTATTAATTTATAAATTTATTTTTTATTAAATTATCATTGTTTTTATATATGGACTTTTAAGTGTAACCGAGGGGTAGCTAGCTTAATTAAATGTTTAATTTAAATAAAAAATGCGTTATATTAATATATTATTTATATTTAAAATATTAATGCATTTTTTATTTAAATTAAACATTTAATTAAGCTAATTATTTTTTATTTAAATTATATGCATATAAAAAAATCTTTTATTTTTTTTTAATAATAATAATTTTTTATTATAAAAAAGCTAATATATAATTAATATTTTAAGCTTTTAAATATATTTTTAAGTTATTTATATAATATTTGCTAATTATATAAATAATTTTTAATTAATAAATAAAATGTTATATTTAAAACCCCGATTAATTAAAAATAATAAAAAAACAATTAATGCATTTTTTATTTTACCCGAACACTTAATTAAACCGGCTACCCATGTGATATATATAGCACCGGTAATTTTATATAAGGTATTATTTACCCTTTTTTAATAACTTAACAAAAAATAGGCTTATAAACTAATAATTAATATATTTGAAATTTTTATTTAAAAAGGAATTTAATAGTATTTTTTATTATTTTATAGCTATTTAATTTAAGCCTATATAAAAAATACGTTAAAATAATCTTTATAAAATAAAGTTTTATAAATGCACGCTTAAATAAAATAGCTATAAAATAATAAAAAATACCAGTAAATTTCTTTTTAAATAAAATTTTCAAATATATTAATTATTAATTTATAACGCATCTCCCACTTGAGCTGGACACCCAATTGAGCTGGCTACCCACGTGACATATATAATACCGGTAATTTTATATAAGGTGCTACTTGCCCCCCTTTTAAATAACTTGACGAAAGGTGGGCCTACAAACTAATAATTAGTATATTTGAAATCCTTATTTAAAGACGAATCCAATGGTATTTTTTATAAATTTACTACTACTTTATTTATAGGCGTACTTAAAACCACGCTAAAATTTTAGCGTGGTTTCTTAAAAAGGTATTAAATAAAATAGTTATAAATTTTTAAAAAATACCATTGGATTCGTCTTTAAATAAAGATTTTAAATATATTAATTATTAGTTTATAGCTTTAATATTTGTTGAGATGCACGGGCTTTTTCGATATATATTTATATGGGAAATTAGGTAGCCGGTTTAATTAAGTGTCCGGTTAAAATAAAAAATGCATTAACCTTAGTTATATTATATATAATTTAGCTTAAATTTTTAATAATAAATATAAAAAAACTATTTTAATATTATATAATTTTTTTATTTTATATATTTAAAAAAAAATTAGCTTTTATTAAATTATTTAAAATTAAAATTGTATAAATATTTAATTAAAAAAAAATAAAAGTTTAATTTAAAATATTATTAAATAATTTAATTAATTAATAATATATTTTAAATTATATAATATTAGATTTGCTTTTTTAAATTTTTTTTACATGTTATTTAAAGTTATTGCTTTATTAAATATATAAAAAAACGCAATTAAAATTTTTTTTTTAAATATAAATAATATATATATATATATAAAAGTTAATTTATTTATTATATAATTATTTTAAAAAGTTAAATATTTTAATATTAAATAATTAAAAATAATAAAAAAAATAAAAAAGCATATAAAAAGTAATAATGTTGTTTTTTTTATAATATAACTTAAATTTATATAAATAATAACTTTTATAATTATTAAAAAAAAAACAATAATAACTTTTTATATAAAGCTTTATATATTAATTAAAATGCTTAATTTAATTTATATTTTATTTATTTATTATTTTTAAATTAAAGCATAAAAAAGTTTTTTTTTATTAAAATAATATAAAATAAAATAATTTAATTATATAATAAAATTGTTTAAATAATTATAATTTATTTTATATTGTTTTATTTAATTATATATAGTTTTTTTTTATGTTTAAATAAAATTATAATTATTTTAAACATAATTTTGCTTATTATAAACTTAATTTTATTAAAATTATAAATATTTTTTTTTAAATTTTATTTTTATTTATTATTTTTTATATAAAAATAAATTATATTTAATATTTATTAATAATTTTTTAATTAAAATATATTTAAAACTTTAAAGTTTTTTATATAAAATTTAAAATTTAATTTTTTTTAATAAATTTTTAATTTTATAATTTTATTAATTAATTTGTTATATTTTAAACATAAACATATAAAAAAAAAATTATATGTTAAAATTAAAAATATATAATATAATTATTTTTTTTTTATTTTTAATTAATTAAGTTATTAAATATAGTGTAATAAACCGTTAGTTTGTAAAAGCGTTAATACTCGAAGCTTCACGTATTAAATCGTGCCTAAGGTGCAAACGTTATACGGTTGGGTTATAACTAAGTAGTTGTTAAGAGATTACTTTCACATAGCTATTTTAAAAAGTTATTATATGCTTAAATTAAATTGTAAAGTAAAAACTATATTAATTATAAAAGAAATATCTTGTTATTATATAAACCGTTTTTTTTTTATTATTTTTTTGTGCTTTGTTTGCTTTATAAATCATATAAAGCGCCTGCTTTATCTGCTTTATAAATCTCCTAGAGCATTTGCTTTATTTGCTCTACAGATCTCCTAGAGCATCTGCTTTATCTGCTTTACAGAGCTGCGTGTCACGTGACCTCTCCTGGGCTGTGGCTTGTCTCTTGGTCCAGCCCAGTACTCTTTATTGGGTCGTTTGGTCACCTTGGTCTCCTAACAGGCCGTCCTTTTGTTGGTTCGTAACATTATTCCCTTTCTCCCAGGTTTATTGTCTGCAATAAATATTAGCGTGTTTCTTTTGTCCTGGTAAGTTCCGTGGGTTTTTCCCTTTTCTTCTGTTCTTTATGGTCCTTTTTTACTATGGTAGGTTATATCGCAAAGTCTGCTCCGCTTTTTTCCACAGAGCGTTGTTGCGCTACCTCTGCTGCTATTAAAACTTTTGGTTATAAAGTCATGCCTTGCTTTTGCTGTTTTAATAAAGGTTTTTTTTGTAAAATGTTAAATAGTGTTAATTGTTGTAAAAATTATAATAATGCCAACCTTTTTTTTTGCAATAAAAACCACGTTTTTATTGATTTTTTATATAATATTATTTTAAAATATTAACAATTATAAACATATAAGCGTGAGGTTTTTAATAAACTTTAAAAAACAAATTGTTAAGCTTAAAAATTACTAGCTTATTTTTTTTGTTTTAATTATTAAGTTGAGTTTTTTTATAAAAAAAGTATTAAAATGGCTTAATAAGGTTTTTAAAACATAAATAAGTTAAAAGCACAAAAGCGTTTAAAAAAAAAGCAATATTATTTAAAAAAAGAACAAGCTAAACTAGCTTTCTTTATAGCTCCTTTTAAGGTTAACTAGGGTTCCCTTGGTTTTTTTTCCGCTTAAATAGTTAACCCTGCTTTTTTAGTATTAGTTGGTTAAAATGTTAGCAGTAAAATTAATCAATTATTTACGCTACGTTTTTTAGGTTTTTTTTAGGTTTTTATGTAGTTTTTGCATATAAGTATCCTTTTTACTTAACTAAATATTTGTAGGTACTTTTATTTTAACGTGAATTTAGTATTTTTTCGACCTTATATAAATCTTTGTTTGGTTTAACTTTTAGTTGTGTTTAAAGTTTAGCGTTTTTTAGTGCTGGTTTAAAAAGAAAAATATAAAATTCTGGCTATATCCTTGCCCTTTTAAGTAGCTTAAGTTAATAATTGGTTTTTAAAATAACTTTTTTAATTTTAAATAGTTTAATTAATTTAAAGTCCAGCTTATTGCTTAGTTGTTTTGTTTTAATATTGTGCTTTAAAAAATACACTTTATTTCTCCTTTTTAAAGTTAGCTTTAATAACCTGTGCTTATTGCTGTAAGCTTTTATATGGTTTTATAAAAATACTAGCTTGTTTTGTAATTTCTGTTGTAAACCTATGATTTTTTTTGCCTGTATTTCTGCTTTAAATGCTGTAACGCCGTTAATTGCTGTTTGATTTACTTTTGAGTTAAATCTGTAATTTGCCGTGAATAAAAATATTTCCATTGATTTATTATTAAAACTATTATAAGTATACTCTGCTATAAGCAAAAGCTCAACCTAATTGTCTTGTTGTTTATTAAGGTAGCAGCGTAAATACTACTCCAAAGTTTAATTAAGTCTTTTTATCTGTTTATTTATTTATAGGTAGTAAGCTATAAACAATTGGTGCTTAACGCTTAATGCTTTTATTAATAATTAATAAAACTTAAAGGCTATAATTGTTTTTTTGTTTATAATTGCTTTTTTTAAAATTCCATATTTATTAAAAACATGTTTAATTATTATATAGGCCAAATCTTCTGCCGTACTTAATTCCAGATATAGTATAAAGTATTTATATTTTGTGAGTTTTTCCACAATAACCAGTATTAAATTGTAAAATACTTTTGTTATTGGTTTTTTTAACTTAGGTAGCTTGACAATAAAGTTAAACGCAATAAACTTCCAAGCCTTGTCTGGTATTTGCTTTGGTTATAGCAATCCATATGGTTTATGTTATAGTGCTTTGCTTTTTCTACATAAAACACATTTTTAAACTATTTTTTTTACTATGCTTTTAAGTTTTTTGCATTTGTAGTTTTTTTATATTTGTAATAGTGTTTTGTATACTTTTTAATGTTTTGCTAGTAAATGTTTATGCATTGCCTTTACTAGTTCTTTGATTGTAAATTGTTGTTTAAAATTTAAATAAACCTTTTTATTTTTATTTTTGCTTTGCTTAAAAGTTAATAGTATATTAGTTAATAATAGTAGTGTTTATAAAGCTATTTTATGGTTTTTTTACAATTGTTTAATTTATTTATTATAATTAAATAAAGTTATAATTGCAAGTGTAATTTCTTATTGGGTTTTTTTTAATAATACTTGGCTTTTTATTTTTGATTTTTTGTGGTTGCTTTGTTAATTTAAAATATTTGCTATTATATTCTTTTTTTTTTTAATATAAAAAATAATAAAATTAAATTAAAATAAAAACTTTGCTTATTTAATTTGTTGTTTGTTTAATACTTTAGTTGTTATAAATATAATTAAGTTTTTGTGGTTTATATATACTTTAACTGGTGTTTTAGGTTTATAAAAGTAATGTTTCCATTTTTTAAATGCTTGGACAATAGCTATAAGTTTTTTGTTTAGTAGCATGTATTGCTTTGCTGGTCTTAAAAATCTCTTTAAGAAATATGCCACTGGGTGCAATTTTCCATTTTTGTTTTGTTGACCTAGTTGTCCGCCTATTGCCCTCTCGCTGGCGTCGACTGTTATTTCGAATTCCTTATTTAGGTTAGGAAGCTTTTAAACAGGCTTTTTTAATATAAGTGCCTTAACTTTCTCAAAAGATTTTTGTTTTTTTTTTTCCCACTTAAAGGGATTGTCTTTTTTTATCAGGTCCAAAAGAGGTCTGGCGTATCCATTAAACCATTTAATAAAGCTTTGGATATAGTTTGTAAATCCCACAAACGCCTTTACGTCGCTTATCAATTTAAGTACCGGCTAATCTTTTACTGCTAAAATCTTAGACTTTTAAATTTTTATTTTTTCTAAAATTATTGTAAAACTAAGAAAATCAACCTTTTAAGTATAAAATTTGCTTTTTTTAAGGTTTACCTTTAACTTGGCAATTTGTAGCGCGTTTAATATTTTTTTAACGTGCTCTCGGTGTTTTTTAAGGTTTTTTAAATATATTAAAATATTGTTAAGATATACTATCACAAATATGTTAATAAATTTGCATAAAGCATGCATTATTTACGCCTAAAATATTGTTAAAGCATTAGTAAGTTTAAAAAGCATAACTAAAAATTTATATAGTTTATAACATATATAAAATGCCGTTTTTTACTTATCACCTAATGCTATTTTTATTTAATTATATATATTTAATAGGTTAAATGCCATAAACCATTTTATATGCACTAATTTATTTTATAAATTGTTAATTCTGGGTATTGGTCTCACAAATTTGATTGTTTTAAAATTTACGTTTTAGTAGTCCACTATTAATCTCCAACGTTATTTTTTGTTTTTACCGGTCTTGCGTGGTACCTAAAGTACTGGTGATCTAGCTAATGATTTTAATAATTAGATAAATTCTTTTTTTAAGTTTTTTCTAAGAAATTTTTATAGTTTTTTTAGTTGTTCTTTATTTATGTAATATAATAAAAATAATTATAATTTAGCTTTTTTTTTAAGCGGAATCTTGTGGTTTTATAAACTATGCTCTGGTAATTTATTATGTGTTTTACTAAATATGTCGCCATAATTTTAATATTTTATTAATACTTTGTTGTTAAGTATAGGCTTGGACTTTTTGATTATTATGTAAATTTACAATAGTGGTTTAATAAAATTGCTTAATACCTATGTTTTAGGTTTTTTATTAGCTAATTTTTTTTTTGGTATATTTTATTAAAGTTGGCTTGTTTTTTAGTTTACTTTAAAATTGCTTTTTTATAACCAAGGTATTTTTAAAATAATATTATGCCTAAATATTTTTGTAATATTAAGCACTAGTTGTTTTTTATATTTAAAAATGTTAAAAAAAAGTTTTGTAGTTTTTTTTAAGATTACTTTGTTTTTGTACGTAATGAAACTTTTATTAACGGTTAAAAGTAAGTAAAAGTTGTTTTTAAGCTTTGTTAATATATTTAATTGTTTAATAACTTATAAAAAGATAAAGCTTGCCTAAGCTTTTGTATTTATAAGTGTTTATAGCTTATGTTTTTAATATATTAAATCGATTTTAATATGTTTGCTTTTTTTGGCTGTTGTAGCACAAAGCTTTTTAGGTTTTTTTAAAAATAGTTGTTAATTTGTTATAACTGCCCGTAGTTGTTTTTTAACTAATCTTGGTTAATTGTTACCTGTGTTGGCATATTGTCAAGTTGTTTTGTTGTGTTTAACGCTGCCTATGACTTTTTAAAACGTGTTATTATATCTCCATTTAAGTAATATTTTATTTTTTTGTTTTCTGCATCTTGGATAATGTTAGGTTGTTTATTTTTAAAAAGGTTTATTGTTTTTTTAAAAGATTTTTTAATAAAGTTTGTTTGTTTTATTGCCACTAAGGCTGGTTTACTTGTTACTTTTTTAGGCTTTTTTTCTTTAAACATTAATTGGTTTTAATTGATTTGTTGTGTTTGTTTTATTGTTTTGCACAATTTTGTTGCTTTTTACTGAGCATGGATCTTATATCCGTTGTTGGTGCAGTTTTTTGGTTATAGGATTTGTTGTAGGCATTTCATAGGCCACTGTAGGTCTTTTGCAAATACTGCAAATCCTCGAGGGTCTCGGTACACTGGTGTTACCTTCCTTTTATCTGCTTTGTATAAAGGTTGCGTTATGGGTTTCCCGTTTAGTTGTTTTGAAAACCATATATGTTGTAGCTTTTCTTGCAGATGGTGAATATATTGATATGTTATACAGCACATTTAAAAGATCTGTTTATGTTTTTTGTTTTTTGGTATTATTTTTGCCGGTTTTTAACTTATTATAACCTTGCTATGATAATGTCCTTTGGCAATAAGTCCAGTTGTTAGATTAGAAAATCTGCTGGTGTTTGTTTTAGCTTTTATTATAAGCGTTAGACTGTACTGCTGTACGTCTTTTAAAAATGGCCATATTCTCATATTGTCTTTGGCCTTTAGCGTATAAACAGTTGCTATTTTTGCTTTTTTTATTTAAAATTTTTGTATATTAAATGTTTTGCCTAAGCATTTTTCTCGTTAAATAAATCTAGCTATAAAGCTTTTTAATTATTTTTATTTAAATTAATGGTTGCATTTTATATAGCTGCATGTATGTTTTTTTGGACAAGATTTTCTTTTAGGCCATTTTTTGTATATATAAGTTAGGGTTTTGACTTTATTTTATGTAAAATCTCTTTTTGGTTTAATATTTTCCTAATTTTTCTTTTTATTGTTAATTTAAGTAAAATTTTCCTAAATAGCCATATTTTTCTTAGTCTCGTTATTAATGTTCATATTATATATTTAGCAATTAATAAAGTTGCAAATACATTTATTTTATTTTGCTTGTTTTAATTGTTTTATAAAAAGGTGTTTTAAACACATTTGTCCTTTTTTACTGCACATGTTACAATATAGCACTTTTTTTACGTATTGCTATTATAATTGGCTTTATTGGTCGCTAATTTTTAATATTGCAATCGTTATAAATAACGCCTGTCTTGCTTCTTTAAGTTGTTTTTTTTTTTTAGGCTTGTTATAAGCCCGGGCATAGTGTCCTTTTAGGTTGCAATTATAACACTTAACCTTGCTTAAGTCTTGCTTTTTTTTTGTTGCATTGAGTTTTATTGGTTTTGCATGGGTACTTAATGCTATAAACTTAATAGTTTGTTTCTTTTCTATGTTAGGTATTTATTAGGTTTGTTGTTGTTTTTATAAACGTTGTTTATATAACTAGTTATTAATTTTTATTATATTGGCGATATAAGTTTTAAAATCGCTAGGTCGCTCGTTTTTATACAACTTATCTTTCACCTCGTTTTTTAACCCTTAATAAAATGCCGTTATTAAGGCATCACTATTAATCTACGTTGTTTTAGCTGCTGTTTTTCGGAATTTCACTGCATATTTATATGCAGCTCTTGTTTAAAACATTAAAAACAGCTTTTTCTCTGCTTGTTTTTTTTCTTCTAGATTTTTATATATATTGGTTAACGCTATTTTAAACCCTTTATAAAATTTAAATGCTATTTTAGTTTTTTTGTTAATATTATTAATATTGTTATTTTTTATATAATTGTTTATTATAAGTTAAAACTATTTTAATGCGTTGCTAGTAAAAAATCCTGCAGCTATTATTACTTTATTTTTATCCGATAAAAAGCTATTGGAATAATGTTATAAATAAGCCTTTACTTGGGTTAAAAATCCCTTTAGTTGTTTTTAATCGCCGTTAAACTTAGTTGGCTTAACTGGCTTAAAAGGCTTAAGTCTTGGTGAGTTTACAACCTGCGCTTTTAGCTGTTAATTTTGTTGTTTTAACTGCTTGATTTTATTTTATAAATGTATTAAGGAACTTTGCACCATTGCAGGTATTAGTTTAAGCTGCTGCAAAAATATTATAACCGTATGCAGTTGTTTTTTAAATACTAAATAAGTTTAACAATTTAAAATTTAATAAACCGTTAGTTTATAAAAGCGTTAATACTTAAAGCTTTATATATTAAATTATGCCTAAGGTGCAAATGTTATATAATTAAATCATAACTAAATAATCGTTAAAAAATTACTTTTACATAGCTATTTTAAAAAGTTGCTATATGCTTAAATTAAATTATGAAATAAAAACTATACTAATTATAAAAAAAATGTTTTGTTATTATATAAACCGTTTTTTTTTTTATTATTTTTTTGTGCTCTGTTTGCTTTATAGATCATATAAAGCGCCTGCTTTATCTGCTTTATAAATCTTTTAAAGCATTTGCTTTATCTGCTTTACAAATCTCCTAGAGCATCTGCTTTATCTGCTCCACAAAGCTGCGTGTCACGTAACCTCTCTTGGGCTGTGGCTTGTCTCCTGGTCCAGCCCAGTACCCCTCATTGGGTCGTTTAGTCACCTTGGTCTCCCAACAGGCCGTCCTTCTGTTGGTTTGTAACATATAGCATTTTATTTGCAAATTAAAAACTATTTATATAATTAGCAAATATTATATAAATAATTTAAAAATATGTTTAAAAATTTAAAATATAAGCTATATATTGTTTTTTTTATAATAAAAAACCATTGTTATTAATAAATAAATAAAAGATTTTTTTATATATATATAATTTAAAAAAAAAATAACTAGCTTAATTAAATATTTAGCGTAAATAAAAAATATATTAATTTGTTTTTATATAAAAAATAATAAATAAAAATAAAATTTAAAAAAAAATATTTATAACTTTAATAAAATTATATTTAAAATAATTATAATTTTATTTAAATATAAAAAAAAACAATATAACCCATTTCTCACTTAAGCTAAACATTTAATTAAGCTAGCTATTTATGTAATATATATAACACCGGTAGTTTTATATAAGGTATTATTTACCCCTTTTTTTAATAACTTAACAAAAAGTGGGCCTATAAATTAATAATTAATATATTTGAAGTTTTTATTTAAAACCAAATTTAATAATATTTTTTATTATTTTATAGCTATTTTATTTAAGCGTGCATTTATATAACTTTATTTTACAAAAATTATTTTAGCGTATTTTTTATATAGCTTTAAATAAAATAGCTATAAAATAATAAAAAATACCATTAAATTCCTCTTTAAATAAAGATTTTAAATATGTTAATCATTAATTTATAAGCTTACCCTTTATTAAGTTATTAAAAAAAAGGGTAAGTAGTACCCTATATAAAGTTACCGGTGCTATATATATTATATAAGTGGCCAGCTTAATTAAGTGTTTAGCTTAAGGGGGAAATGCGTTATAATTAAATAAAATAATATAAAATAAATTATAATTATTTAAATAATTTTATTATATAGCTAAATTATTTTGCTTTATATTATTTCAGCAAAAAAAAACTATTTTATATTTTAATTTTAAAATAATAATAACGTGTTTTTTGTTTTATAATAAAACATTTAATTAAATTAGCTAACGCATTTCCCATTTAAGCTGGACACCTAATTAAGCTGGCTATTTACGTGATATATATAACACTAGTATTTTTATATAAGGTGCTATTTACCCCCTTTTTTAATAACTTAACGAAAAGTGGGTTTATAAACTAATAATTAGTATATTTAAAATCTTTATTTAAAAACGAATTTAACGGTAATACTTATTATTTTATAGCTATTTTATTTAAGGCTATATAAAAAAATACGCTAAAATAATCTTTATAACATAAAGTTTTATATATGCACGCTTAAATAAAATAGCTATAAAATAATAAAAAATATCATTAAATTTATTTTTAAATAAAAATTTTAAATATATTAATTATTGGTTTATAAACCCACCTTTTGTCAAGTTATTAAAAAAGGGGGTAAATAACACTTTATATAAAAATAGCGGTGTTATATATATTACGTAAATAGCCAACTTAATTAAATGTCCAGCTTAAATAAAAAATGCATTAAATTATAAACTTTTAAAAAAATTAATTTATTTAAAATAAACTTTAAAAATTTAATAAATATATTTAATATTTAATTTTATATAATTATTAAATTTAATAAAAATAATTAAATATTTATATTTTTAAATAAATGTTTATATATTTTAAAAATATAGTTATTATTTTAAATATAAAATAAAACTAATAATTTAAAAAAATTAATAGCTTTATAATATTATTAAAAATATATATGCTTTAATTTTTATAAGCAAATTATTTAAAACTTTTATAATTATTATTATTAAATTTAATTTTAAATTAAAATAATATAATATTATTAATATATTTATAAATATTAAATTAAATAAAAAAATATATATAAAAATGTTATTTAATTATAAAAAAATATAAATAATATTATAGTTTAATAAAGCTTTATATAATTTACAAAATTTATTTTTATTTATATTAATAATATTATATTAATTTATAAAATAAATTATAAATTAATAATTTAATAAATTATAAAATAATTTTAATAAATATATTAAATAATTAATAAAAATAACTTATAATAATTTTTTAATATTAAAGTTATATAAAATCATTAAAAATAATTAATATAGCTTTTTTAAGCTTTATATTTAAAAAAAATCTTTAAATTAAAAATTATGTTTTTTTTATTATTATTTATTTTTATAAACATAATTAAATTACTTTTATATATAAAAATAGCTATTAAATAAAAAATTTATTTATATTAAAAAAGAAAAAAATTAATTATAATGCATTTTTTATTTAAGCTAAACATTTAATTAAGCTGGCTATTTATATAATATATATAACATCGGTAATTTTATATAAGGTATTATTTACCTTTTTTTTTAATAACTTAACAAAAGGTAGGCTTATAAATTAATAATTATTATATTTAAAATCTTTATTTAAAAAGAAATTTAATAGTATTTTTTATAAATTTATAGCCATTTTATTTAAGGCTATATAAAAAATATGCTAAAATAATTTTTATAAAATAAAGTTTTATAAATGCACGCTTAAATAAAATAGCTATAAAATAATAGAAAATATCATTGGATTTTTTTTTAAATAAAGATTTTAAATATACTAATTATTAGTTTATAAGCCTACTTTTTGTTAAGTTAATAAAAAAAAAGGTAAATAATACCTTATATAAAATCACCGGTGCTATATATATTATATAAATAACTAGCTTAATTAAATGTTTAGCTTAAATAAAAAATGTGTTATATATAATAATCATTATTTAATTTAATATTGCTTTTAATATTTTAACATTTTTTTAATTTTTTTTAAATTTAAATTTAAAATATTATAAAAATGTAAATTATTTATTAAATTATTTTAAATATATTTAATATTATGCTTTTTAATTTAAAAATAATAATAATTTTAAAATAATTAGCAATGTTTTTTTTATAAATAATACATTTAATTAAAAAACTTAAATTATTAATATTAATATAAACGGTTAAAAAAGTTATATTTATAAGCTATTTTATTAAATAATTAAAAATAACTTTAATAAATTAACATATTATTATTTAATATAATAATTAATAAATTATTAAGTTAATTATAAAAAAAATAATTATATTATATATAAAATTAAAATATATTAATATATATAATTATTAGCTATAGCAAAAAATAAAAAATAAAACTTTATATATTATTTATACGTTAATTAATAATATAATTGCAAATAACCTTATAAAAGTATTAAATATAACAAAATAAAATAAGTTTTTATTATAATTAAAATTTATTAATATTTATAAATATTATAATATAAAAAAGTTAATAAAAATATATAATAAAAATTTAAAAAGTTTTAAAAATATTATATAAAATAAAGCTATTTATAACTAATTTTTAAATTATATATTTATATTTATTATTGTTTAATTGTTTTATTTTATAAATTTATTAAAAAAATAAATTAAAAAGTTATTTTTAAAAAGTTAAAATTAATAATATAAAAATTTTTAATTTTTATTATTATACGGCTTATATTTAAGCATATGTTTATTATTAAAGCTTTTTTTTTTTAATTTAGCATGTTTTTTTTATTTAAAATAAATTAAATAAAAAAGTTTTAATTTTAAATTATTATTATAAAAATTATAAAAAATTATTTATAATTATATTTTTTTTTAATTATATAAAAATAAAGCTTAAGTTTAACTGCTTATATTATATAAATTGCGGCTAAATATTTAACATTAACGCATTTTTTACTTAAGCTAAACACTTAATTAAGCTAGCTATTTATATAATATATATAACACCGGTGATTTTATATAAGGTATTATTTACCCCTTTTTTTATTAACTTAACGAAAAGTAAGCTTATAAATTAATAATTAATATATTTAAAATCTTTATTTAAAAAGAAATCCAATGGTATTTTCTATTATTTTATAGCCATTTTATTTAAGCGTGCATTTATAAAACTTTATTTTCCAAAGATTATTTTCGCGTATTTTTTATATAGCCTTAAATAAAATGGCTATAAAATAATAAAAAAGATTTTAAATGTATTAATTATTAATTTATAAGCTTATTTTTCGTTAAGTTATTAAAAAAAAAGGTAAGTAATACTTTATATAAAATTACCGGTGTTATATCACGTAAATAACCAGCTTAATTAAATGTTTAGCTTAAATAAAAAATGCGTTATATAAATATTAAAAAATTTGATTTTTTTTATTTTATTTATAATAAATAAAGTAGTATTTAAAGCTATTATATAAAAATTTCGGCATTTTACGTAAAATTAAGCTTTATTGTTTTTTTTATTAATTTATAATTATATAATAATTAAATATTATTTTAATAATTATTAATTAATGTTAAATAAATTATTTTGTATATATAAAAATAAAAATATAAAATATAAATATAATAAAATAATATAAATAATTTATTTATATTTTAATTATTTAATAATTATAAAATAATTATATAAAATAATTATATATAAAAAAATATGCGTGGTTAATTATTATATAATTTGTTAAACCACGTGTGCTTAATATAGCTTAAATATTATAGCTTAATTTTTTTTATATAAATGGCTATATTTTAATAACCGGTAATTTTATATAAAATATTATTTGCTTTTTTTTTAAATAAATTAATAAAAAATAAATATAAAAATTAATAATTAATGTATTTAAAATCTTTATTTAAAAGAAAATTTAATAATATTCTTTATAAATTTATTATTATTTTATTTAGTGTTATATTAAAAACTTTGTTAAAATTTTAACGTGGTTTTAAATGTATTTATAAATAAATTAATAATAAATTTATAAAAAATAATATTAAATTTATTTTTAAATAAAGATTTTAAATATATTAAATATTAATTTATAAATTTATTTTTTATTAAATTATTATTGTTTTTATATATAAACTTTTAAATATAATTAAAAAATACCTAATTTAATTAAATAGCTAGCTTAAATAAAAAATGCGTTAATAAATTTATAAAAAATATTATTAAATTTCTTTTTAAATAAAAATTTTAAATATATTAATTATTAATTTTTAAGTTTACTTTTTATTAAAATATATTAAATTTTTTAATATATTTTTATATAAAAATTAAATAATTAACTTAAATAAAAAATACATTAAGTATTTTTAATATTTAATTTTATATAAATAGCTAAAAAGTTATATTTTTAAATAAATATTTATATGTTTTAAAAATAAAAATTAATATAATAATAAATAAAATTAAAATAATTAAATTATTAAAATAATTTTTTAATTATTTTAATAATTATAAAATAAATTAAAAAATAATAATTTTATAGTTTTTATATATAAAAAAAATTATAAATTATAAAAAATGCGTTATATATAATAATAATTATTTAATTTAATATTGCTTTTAATATTTTAAGGTTTTTTTAATTTTTTTTAAATTTAAGTTTAAAATATTATAAAAATGTAAATTATTTATTAAGTTATTTTAAATATATTTAATATTATGCTTTTTAATTTAAAAACGGCAATTATTTTAAAATAATTAGCAATATTTTTTTTCAAACAACATTTTTAATTAAAAAAGGTTATAAGCTTATATAATAAAACTATTTAATAATATAATAAAATAATAAATAAATAAACAAAATATAATAATTATATTTATTATAAAAGCTAAGTTATTAATATTAGCGCAAATAATTAAAAAAGCTATGTTTATAAATTATTTTATTAAAAAATTAAAAGTAATTTACGCATTTTTTATTTAAGCGGAACATTTAATTAAGCTGGCCATTTATATGATATATATAGCACCGGTAATTTTATATAAGGTATTATTTACCCCTTTTTTTAATAACTTAACAAATAATAGGTTTACAAATTAATAATTCATATATTTAAAAAGAAATTTAATAATACTTTTTATAAATTTATAGCTATTTTATTTAAGGCTATATAAAAAATACGCTAAAATAATCTTTATAAAATAAAGTTTTATAAGTGCACGCTTAAATAAAATAGCTATAAAATAATAGAAAATACCATTAGGTTTTTTTTTAAATAAAGATTTTAAATATATTAATTATTAATTTATAGGCTTATTTTTTGTTAAGTTATTTAAAAAAAAAGTAAGTAATACTTTATATAAAATTACCGATGCTATATATATCACGTAAATAGCTAGCTTAATTAAATGTTTAGCTTAAATAAAAAATACGTTTTAATAAATTAATATATTTTTATTTAATATAATAATTAATAAATTATTAAATTAACTAATTATAAAAAAAATTATTATATTATATATAAAATTAAAATATATTAATATATATAATTATTAATTATAATAAAAAATTAAAAATAAAATTTTATAACACATCCCTTACTTAAGCTAAACACCTAATTGAGCTGGCCACCTACGCGATATATATAGCACCGGTAATTTTATATAAGGTGCTATTTGCCCCCCTTTTAAATAACTTAACGGAAAGTAGGTCTACAAACTAATAATTAATATATTTGAAATCCTTATTTAAAAAGGAATTTAATGGTTTTTTTTATTATTTTATAGGTATTTTATTTAAGCGTGTACTTATAAAACTTTATTTTACAGAGATTATTTTAGCATATTTTTTATATAGCCTTAAATAAAATAGCTATAAATTTATAGAAAATACCATTGGATTTTTTTTTAAGTAAAGATTTTAAATATATTAACTATTAATCCATAGGCCCACTTTTTGTTAAATTATTAAAAAAAAAGGTAAGTAATACTTTATATAAAATTACCGGTGTTATATATATTACGTAAATAGCTAGCTTAATTAAATGTTTAGCTTAAATAAAAAATACGTTATATTATTTATATATTAATTAATAATATAATTATAAATAATTTTATAAAATTATTAAATATAATAAAATAAAATAAATTTTTATAATAATTAAAACTTATTAATATTTATAAATATTAACGTCACACACGGGTCGATGTTGCACCACGGGTCGATGTTGCACTTTTTAATACCTTTTATGCGCTAACTTAAATAACTTAACTATAACATATGGAAATTAATTTAATTAATCGGAATTATTTTTATTAAAGGTTTTTATATTTGCTTAATAAGTTTGCGCATTGTGTTCGGGCTTTTTACAAATGCCATAGCGTTTTTAACCTAATTGCACTTTTTTTGCTAAATAATTACTTTTAGCTTTATTACCCGATTTAACTACTTTATTATTTTTATCTTTAATAAACACCTTTTGTACGGCTTTAAATGTGTTTATTAAAATGTTTTGCTTATTTAACGCTTATTTCATTATTGGTTTAGCCATTATTTAAAAGATTTACAACCTAATTGTGTGGCAATGCGGCGTTGCAATACCAGGACGCAAGGTGGACCTTGCCGGCAAAGATAATATACGGCGGTACCGCTTAACCTTGAGAATTAATGGCCTGGTTTATAGTAACCCATTTTTTGCCTCCAGGCTTAGCCTGTTTAAGTTGCCCATGTTTTTCAAAGCTTGTAACTATTATTTTAATAATTATTTTGCCTATTAAAAACCTTATTTTATTAAAGTTATAAATATTTTTTACTTATATATTATATTTTTTAATTATAAACTTTATAAGCTTAAACTATTTGTAATAACTTTTGGGATTTTTGTTAAAAGCTTGCTAGTAATCGATTTGGCAGTTATAACGCGTTTGGAGGTCAGGTTGTTGTTGTACAAAGGTTGAGGCTTAGTTATATCCAACCTCCGACGCGTCGCGTTTGCGTCGGAAAATATTGGCTATTTTTTAAACATATCAAAGCTGGGGCAAAAACGCTCGCGCATTTAGCTTAAGTATACGTTTAGCAATTGTTTTCTTTTTCGACATTGTTAAATTTTGCTTTATAACGTTTACAACGTGGGCAGGTTTGCTGCCGTCGATTTTTTGCTTTAGTGTACAGTCGCAAACGTTGTAAATACAAGCAAGCTTTCGAAAGGAGATTGTAAGGTCGTGTTTTTTAGCCTGAATGGCTAGCTGTAAATCGGCTTTTTTAGATTTTTAAACTATTGCGTTGTTGTTAAAAAAGGTATAAATAAAGTTAAAAGGTGAAAAGTTGGTAAAAAGTGCAACATTAACCCGTGGTGCAACATTAACCCGTGTGTGACGTTATAATATAAAAAAATTAATAAAAATATATAATAAAACTTTAAAAACTTTTAAAAATATTTTTATAAAAAATAAATTAAATTATTTAAAATTTATAAATTAAAATATAAAAAATTTGCAAAAAAGCTTATTTATATAAAGTTTTTTTAAAAAAATATATTAAATTTAAAAGGTTATATAACTAGCTTTATTAAAAACATGACTTATATATACATAGTTTATATAGCGTACCTAGATTTTCCTTATATATTGTAACATAAAAACAATACAATCAATTAATTGAGACACCTAATTTAAACTCGCTTAATTTTAACAGTTTTGGAGTAAGTCTAGCCTTCAAAGGGATAGTCACATATCAGCCAGCACCCGATATTTATCAAGTCCGTCCTTACATATCCTAAAACCAGAGGCATCATAACCTCGTCTCTACGCACCGGCGTACTCTCATCCAGTGCCTGCAGTAAATGATTTTGAGCGACCGCACATATAAGCGCCGTTCAGGAAAACTGAAAGGTGGTTCAAGACTACTTTGAGAAGTTGCCGATGAGTCTTTCTCATGGGCAACAATCGAGTACGGCCCTACTTTTAGTTGCCTGTATAAGTGTGCTACGACAGCTACCGACACACTTTCTGCGTTCAATTAGAGGACATGTTTCATCTCACTGGAAATGGTGAAACGAGCCCATCTCGAAATGCTGATGACTTGCGCCTCATCTAACCAAATACTGGAAGAATCCGTATGCCGCAATGAATAGGACGAAGCAGTGGATTATATTTTCCTTAGATTTATCGTCTCAATTGCCCAGCTCAATCCGAAACGAGATGTTACGAATTGGGGCGGAAACAGAATCCATCTCGGAACTTCTATGTGTACCTAACACGGACCAACCATGCATAAAAAGTTATGCTAACGCCGTCTCCGCTCCGTTGGCTCCGATACTACTATGCTAGCTTTGGAGAAACTAAGAAGCAGTCAACCGAGATCGACATATTCTTAATACCTAGACTACTCCAATATTGTATCTCTACTCCGTTGGAAATAGTGGTGTAGAACCCGATGAAAAAGTGGCTAGTAGGTATATCCTATTTAAGTTATCTAAAGAGCTACAGCTCTTGGAATAGACGTTCCTTGATTTTGCGGAAGGCTGCTTATGATTGTGGAATTAATATAAAGAGACACTGATCATAACGTTGTGAATTCAGTCTTGTCAAGTGTATCATTGTGGGGTATCTTCGGACCGGGTTTGTGGGTTCAGGGGTGTCTAATCTCCGCGATTGTATACCGAGGAATTCATCTCTCGACCGAATTCGACCGAGTTATTCCAGTAGCCTGTTTCTGGAGCATGCCAAGAGCGGGGGAATTGAATAGGAAAGAGCGGAAAAGGTGGAAGGGTACGAAAATGGAGAAGATCTCTTCCCAATGTCATTGTCGTAGGTTCACAAAGGTATAGGTATTTCACTGGAGGCAGGGTTTCCGGTCGTGATCGGTGTCTCTTGGCTAGAGAGCCGGTCGCCTAGTTTAACCGAGTCCCGAAAATAAGGAGACGACCAAGCAATGAGCACACGTTATACTACGAAAAGCAAGGCATGACAACAACTGTTGTCCGTCCGCGGTCGGGCGACGAGGCGAAATGGCGAGCTTATGTCCGAAGTCCCTTCTGCGACAAGATATAAAGGAAATTAGATGTATGGATTGTGATGTGACTTCAATGAAAACGAGATCACTGGGATTCGCTCAAGATTCAACTTTGACGATTTATGACCAAACACCTACAGGATGCCCGTCGATACCGTCAAACCTCACGTCCTCATCGTCGGCGCAGGGCTGGCCGGCCTTACTCTTGCCCAATGCCTGAGAAAACAACAAGAGGTTTCGTTTGAAGTCTTTGATAGTGACGATGATCTCATCACACGTCACGGTTATGCCATTGGCGTCCACTCGTAAGTTCCCAATGCCCCTTAGAGGTGTACGGAGTTAACAGTTGAACTATAGCATTACAGACGACATGGTATCAGCCTTTCCCTCGGATATGCCATCTTTGCGGGAATCCGCCGACCACTTACAGCCACTGAAGCTGGAACCCCAGATTAAGTTTTATGGTAGAGAGGGGCCAGTAGTGGCCGTTCAGAATACGCCTGACACTCCATGCCTACGACTGAATCGCTTGCTCTTTCGTAAATGGCTTGCTACCAGAATACCTATCCAGTTTGGTAAGAGGCTCGACAGCGTGGAAGAGGGAAGAAATGGGGTCACCATACACTTCAAAGATGGGACAAGCGCTTCAGGGGATATATTGGTGGGTGCCGATGGAGTGAATAGCAAAGGTGAGCTAAATCCCCTCTTCATACCGAGCATGCCAAAATATTCCTCCATAGAGATAAAACAGCATTGACATGTGTAGTTCGGGAGCATATGCTCGGCCAACCCAACTCAGAGGTTCTCAATCCCATTCAATTCGCTTGCGTCTGGGGTGAAACGACGCTTTCAGGCGAGGCGATGGAACGGCAGCTGTCACTTGGTCACAGTGCCTATGGAGTAACCTCCAAGAATTTCGATTACGTTCTTTTCGTGGGCTTGAACAAGGTCAACGAGGACTTTTCAGCCGACTACTATTGGTACATTGCATGGGAGGATGAGGGTGTCGATAAAGAAGACCACTGGCTACAGCATGCCACAAAAGCTACCAAGCTCGATCATGTACTCTATAAAACCGAATCGTCTGATCCCAGCCTTCGCGAGATCCTCCTATTAACGCCAGCTGAAGGGATAGTTTCTGGTTCGCCAGTTTTCCGTGATGCAATCATTCCCTCATTGCCAAGTACCGGAAGGGTTACAATGGTTGGTGACGCCGTCCACCCCATGACGCCATGTGAGTCCTTGTTGGGAAGACCCGATCTCGTACATATCAATGCTCACAACTTCAACAGTTCGAGGTGAGGGAGGAATGCACGCCATCCGTGATGCGCTTAATCTCGGCAAAGTGATCGAAACCCTTCGACGCACCTTTCCTGATGGATCTCAGCATGCTTTGGACTCTTACCATACGGAGATTTTGCAGCGCGGCAACCAAGCGGTTATTTTGTCGAGGAACGCACTGAAACATAACCAAGAGAATGGTAACGTCGTTACTGCTTGGGGAAGTTTGGCTACACCAGCGCGTGAGGAGAAGATCAAATTGGACCATTACAAGCCTTAAACTACGCAGACAGCATCATAGGATCAAAAGAGATTATGGCGGTAGTTGATCATTGCAGTGCAACTGGCTAGTCCCAAAAGCAATCAGCAACAATAGCTAAGTGGTATAACGCAAGGACGACAACATTTGAATGAGGTGATGGGATGGGCGAAACCCCGGGTTGTACGACTGCTCTCCTCTTAATTCGATATTTGATGGATATTTTAGTGTATCTTTATTATACATCATCAAAAATCGCGCATATGGTGTCACGATCCTTAAAAACAACTAACCTACAATGTATAGTTGCAGCCTAGATCACGAAAGAAGTTTAGTCTTCTTCGTGCGGAAACAATAATTTATGTAATCCTTATACTAAAGCTTCTGAGATAGAGTAATCAGTTATAGACATAGAGTAATCTCATAGTATTATGTGAACAGACCATCTACTGAACACTATTAACAACAGTCTGAGGTATTGTATCTCTAAAAATGAACACAAATAATTCCCAATGTGTCGGTAACTAGATCCAAATTATTGTAAAACACCTCGATTTTCCGCTAAAGAAAAAACTCCATGTGTTATCATCCAAGGTCCAAAGCCTCGTCTCTTCTATGTTATTAATGCTTGACACAATACCCAATTATCCCGCTTGTTGGAAGATTTGTCAATGCAATTGGCTAATCGCTTTTTTGATGAGCCTTGAAATCACTCATGACCCTTTTGAAACTCATCAGCTTTTTCTTATTCTCAGATCGGGACAATGAAAGAAAAATTGTAATGCCAGCTATCACGATAGCCAATGGCAGCGAAGTCGCGAAGTACACCTTGAAAGTGAAGCCACTGATGTCCCTGACGTTGGACTGCATCGAAAGAATTCCGGCGATGAGGCTCAGGGGGATGAAGAAGGTTGCTAGCCATGTTAGACGGCCAATATTACGGTTGTCCTGTAAGCTGCGCTGCGAGTTATCGATTGATATGACGGCGGTGACAACAGCTGTAAGTTGGTCGATACGAGTTTGGTACTCTTCCAGTTTCTCCTTGATCAATTTGAGGTCCTGATCATAATCTTTGATCAGACTCCGGTGAGGCTCGTTTGGTATAGAATTCGTAGTTGACAACGAGTTTGCGGTAGAATGATGCGACCCCTTATTTGGGCTACTTTCCAAGGTTGTTACAAGTGCTTCGATTCTGTTCAAGAGGTTAAAGTCAATAACTGCCACTTGAGGCTGAAACAAAATAGAAGGGGTACCAGGAGAATAAAGAGGTGTCAGGGGCAGAAAATTTCCAATTAGGCGACCTCTGCTCCCAAGACAAGCTGAAGAGGGAAGTAGGAGATTCTAGTGAACTGACCTGCAGGAGAATTGATCGATGTGCCGGGTTGTCTCGGAAACCATCTCACGATAGAGCGGTACGAGTCGCCTCCACATGTGTAGCTTCTCCAGCATATTGTCTCCTACTTTACTTGGCCTAAAGAACTCAGGCTTGATAATTTCCCAGTCGAGTTGATTCAATCTTGTCTTAATATAGTCTGACATTGTGAACCACTCAGAACAAACAAGGTGCAGCAGAACCTGTATAGGAACAAGCGGCTGAGGGATAGAATTAGTATTATAGCTTGGGTACAGATCTTTCTGTTGAGCCCAGAAGATGAAATCTTCGAAGAATTTATCTTGTGTGGGAGGCTGTGAGACGTTTGTGGAATCGTATGCCGGTGGCATTGACCATAGCGGACGGCGACCACGCCATAGCGGGACCCCCTTAGCCACGGTTGGATCTAAAAGGAGTATACCTAATACAAATTTAATCACGACGCGCTGAATAGAAGAGCTGTAACTACACTTACCGACGGGAGTGCCCTGCTGAAGGTGAGCGGGCTGCAGCCAGAACGTCGCCCTTGATCGTGTATAGCCTACAATTGCACCGTCTTTATCCCAAAATGATTTGTTGCTTAAGTCGTCATCAACCCGGCGAAAAATATTGAAGCTGTCTGCTTCTTTCACTGCTTCTTTGAAGGTTTTATGATAGTCCTTTTGACCATGTCCGCCATGGACGTCAAAGTATCGAGCAGTAACGTATCTCAGTTGCATCCAGTTCTGGTGTCTGCTCACAACATCGAGCATTGGCGGATTTCTCCACCGGTCGCGAACGTTGTACCATGCATAATCGACTATATGAGCCCTAATACCAGTTAATATTTACGATTTGAGGTAAAAAAAATGAAAAGTCTCGGGAGTCTACAGAAGTGATAGGAGCAAAGATTGCCCAATCATTTAACTCCTGCTCTCAAGACATGCCAAAGGGGGTAATAAAAGACGGCCCAGCGAACTGACCTAAAGAAGTCTGGCTCGATTGCAACTATTAAAAGCAAACAGTTAGCAGTCGGTTCTGTGAAGACTGCGACAGGGGGTTGAATGGTGATGGAATTGACAGCTCTTTGGGAAACTTTGAAAAACTAGAGCTCATTCGGTAATACCTACAATTCGAACCTAAAATCTCGATGACATCTCTGGAAAGATCCTCTACTACATACAACTTGAATTTAATGCTGCTGTCCGCATTGGCACTTTCCAAGCCATCCCTTAAAGTTTGGGCTGAAGTGAAATTCTCTCTCTTCACCTCAGAAGTACAGTAGCTCAGAACGGAGACATTTGTTTTTTCAATACGCCTTTGACGCTCTGCCTGTCTGCCTAAATTTTCTGTTGAGGTTAGAGACCGAGATGTATCGAGATCTTTCCAACGCTGAGGTACTGTTCCAATAGACATAAAATCCGACAAGAGTCTGAGGTGGTTCCATCCAGCTTCGGACAATCTCTTGACTTGTGCCAAGTATGGGTAACGTTCCAAAATCTTCCTAAGTAGATCACAATCATAAGTCAGGAAATCGGATATGATGGACGTCTACATACTCGTCTACAGCCCACTTGCTTGCAAGGGCGAGGTAGGTTGCATCGTCGTCGTGCGCTTCACCGATTTCGTAGTCAGCTTTAAGCTCGGGCCGATACCAGGGATCGATTAGGCCAGTAGCTTTGCGTCGCAAAGCCTTCATTATGACCTTTCGAACTTAAACCTTCGACGAGGCAATGTCCGAAAGTATGAGTTTTACTGGGTTGAAAGATTTGATGCCCTTATGTAGGTAGTTTCAAGGTGATCAATCAATCACTGACAGTAAGTCTGCCCCCTGATTCGCCTACCTGCAGGCTGTAGCCATAGCCGCAACAGCCACTAAGCACAGCACTGAAATCCGAGATCAAAGTGGCTTGTGGGCGTTCGTGGCCTATATAGTATGAATGTAACGCTGCAACAACGAATTAGGAGCTTGAACGTGGTACTCATAGCCCCCCTATCTGACAGACATACGTGTAGAGCCCTCGTCGTGGCATACCTATGATTGTTTCAGTTGCTGCTTAGGAAAGCTAGACTTCTCCTTGGCTCACGCAGCACGCGCGACGTGCCGAACCAGACTGCCAATAAATTCTATTAATAGTTCTGACACTATTGGTATAATCGCACTGTCTAAAATTGATTTTATCTTTCTGAATACGCACTATACTAGATACAGTCCATTACCCGGTGCCCTACAGGAGGGGTCTTAGGTATCTGCATGAAGCTGGTCAGTCATTGCACATCCCACTCTAAGTTTTATCGAGCCTGCGTATACTATTACTGTCCTGTATATATATGCTGTACGTAGCGTATGTACGGAAGTCGCTGCTGATCGTTTTGTTATTGTCGCTACATTGCACTCATATCAATGACCAGTAGCTGAGATGAGCAATCAGATGTATTCTTTCATGAATGCTCTCACCACATTATAGGTACAACGTATCAACGGGGTGGGGCTCGACTTTTCTGTGCGCCGACAATAAGTAAACATAATACTCGGAAAGCTGCACACGAGCTGATTCCATAATAAAACGAAGGTTTTCCTTACTCCAAGTGTATCCTACTGCTCTAGCGAGTTCGTGTATTCCCTGAATTACCGGTACATTGTATCAAACATAATAGATGGTGATTTGAAGTTAAAAGTTAAGTTGCTGCCAAAGCGTCCGTTCTCTTCATGCGAACTAGACTGCGGTAACTGATGAGTGACTCGTCATTTGCCACGTATTGACGTGAAATGAAGCAAAAGACTACATGTGACCGTCAATATATCTAGACTCCAAATAGAGCGTGGTTTTGCGAAGAGGGAAAAGAGTGAACAAGTTCGAAGGATCTCAGACATCTGTATACTACGTAGGTATCGATAGCATGTGTCTGTACACGAAAATAGGTAGTTTCTACTAGCTCCCGATCGGTATTTGCTTGCTATATAAAGCTACGGGCTGAAGACTAGTGTCTGGCAGATCAGACAACATTGTGGGGAGGCTAATTCCGAAGCGCGGAATTCAAGGAGCACCTACCAGTAAAGGCGGCCTCCTTCATCCCTACTATCGACTTGGGTGGTTCACACTAAATACTACACGTGCAAGTGAGTGTTCTCAGTTTGGTAGTGTACAGGCCACATCCATCCTCCTTTGACTCAAGCAGGTATACTGGGGATTAGAGATTGGTAAGCTTATAATACCTATTTTGTCGTTTTGTCCTTTGTTAGTAAGAAGAAATCTAGCCTGAGACAACCTAAGAACAGCTTTAGCTTGTCGCCGCCTGAACCAGTTCCCTGCAGCTGCGCTGCGCTGCGCCTCGGTGCAATGCAATTTATCCTACACGGCCGGCAACTCGCTGTGACTCAAGTCGTCGATGGCCACTGACAACATCCCTTGGGTCAGTACTTTCTTTACCAGCCTAGTTCAATGCGACGTCTCTAGTAGCGAGCGTGAGCCATATACCTACGTACTATATAGACCTGAATTGATACGCATGATTAATGAACTACTAGGTACCTATTCCACAACTTTCACTCATCTTTTTTGATTCTAGGCAAGAGGCAAATTCTTCTCGCCTTTTGTCGTACCAGATCTAGAATTGGCCGTTATAAAATTCATCCGTGCTTACTTTGCACAAGAATCATTGTGGCTCGTCAATTTAAGCTTACCTCTTTTTATTTAGTACGCCGAATAGGTACATGGTGAGGTGGAGTTAGTACCTAACAGTAGGCAGGATCTTGGGGAATCTCGGGGTCGATAATTCAATACCATACTATTTTCTTTGCAACTACCTCCCACCAAAAGTAGGGTGAATCGCCTTGCCATGTTCCAAGACTCATTAAGCTGGGACTTCGTAAAAATGGATGATAAATCTAGACCTGAGCCGAAATACATAGTGGAAGTTTATTAAGGGAAAGAAGACAACAAGAGTCTAGAGACAACAAGAGTCTAGAGCAGCTTGGCTGCCCAGAGCTTTGGGAGTGCACGTCAGTCATCAATCTGCCCTGCCAAGACGCTTCTGAGACCTTCTCGCTTCGTTCACCAGCGTGAGTGGCTGCACCTGCTGGATGGCCACTGGAACGGGCATGAGGCCATCTCTTAGTCTGCCTAATACACTGTCGCGAGCGTGCGTTGGGGAGATTGCCCAGATGCTAGTGGCTGCAGGCAACTGTCGCCCAGAGCCCAATCACGAGATGGGAGTGCGGCTGATGCGCTAGTTGATCAGCTAGCTGTGAAGCTGGAAGTATCTAGCCCATCTCCCGCTATACCTCGCTGTTAAGTGCCTGCCGGTGTCTCGAGCCAAGTAGAGGGAGGTAAGGTGAAGCGGGTCTGTTCGGGAAGCAGTCGGTCTCGTTCCCGGTTGACGTGCCATAGTGCAGAGTTATAAGAGATCTTGTACAAATAGAACGAGGCTCCCGGCCCATGATGGCGTCCGGGAGTCACCAACGACATCAATTCACAGATACCCGAGTCTACTAATCGGCATCAAACCACAGCCAAGGCAAATCAACGCCCGGACGGAAGCATCGCCTCAAGTAACTAACACACTCGGCCCGCAATGGAATCAGTCAAGAAGGGCGAGGTCGTCATCCCGACGCCGAGATGGTTCATTGGGTTGCGAATTGCGCAGATTATCTTCTCGCTGATCATTCTCGCTTTGGCTGCCTTTTTCATCCACGGCTACTACGCTGATGCCCTAGGCGTTGCCATTGCTTCTGTATGCAAACCCTTCACACATCCATACACCGTTTTCTTCTCGAGGTTGAAGATCAAAGGAGCCACTGTTCAATAGCTAACTATCTGTCTTCAAACAGAGTATATTGACGTGGATCATCGCGCTGTACGCGATCCTTACCGAACACTCGGCAGGATGCCGCTCCGGCTACAACACGTGGGCGGTCCTGTCACTGGACTTCTTCATGATCATCTTGTGGCTGGCCAGCTTGGGTGCCAACGCCGCTTTCCGCAGCGCTTTCGTCGTACCAGTCGATGCCGACTGTTACAGCGACGGTAGTGCCATCAACTCCGGCCACTGTGTTATCTCCAAGCGCGAGGCCGTTGCGACGCCGACCGGTCTTGCCGTGCTCTCATCCGTAGCCGGCGTCAGCGCCGTCCCGCTGATTCTCTTTGTCATCACCTTCGCCTACGTCGCTCACTTCTTCCGCCTGGAGTGGGCTAAGCACAGCGGCGATATCGAGAAGGCCTCCGGCGGTGCCGCGTTCACCCCAGTCCAAGCCGACCAGTCCCAAGCTTTTATCAATCAACAACAACAACCGCAGCCTCAGTGGGCTCAGCAGCAACAGCAACAACAACCTGCTACGTATGCTACCCCAGCTCCTGCCTACGATCCCTATATCTCGCAACAGAACACGGGATATACTGGCGCCCAGGGCGTTTACAATCAGGCCGCACCCCAAGAGGTCCACAGTAACCATTATAGCCCCCAGGGTACACCGGCTCCAGGCCAGCCGTATTATCCCCCTCAATAAACGTTGTCGAGCTGTTGATATTTTGAACCTGGTTGGTGGGGATGCGGTGTCTATTTTAAAATCCTGCTTGAAAGTGGCAGCATCAAACACACGACCGCTGAGAAACACCAGGAGTTAGCAAGGCGTTAGAGGGTATCAGGTGTATATTCATCCCATCATAGCATGAGCATTATTGCATATAGAAATTATAACTTCAGGTGTTACCATCAATAGTTCCCACTACGTTGTACTTTTTAAGTGTGATCATGGGCAAAATGCAACCTTCCGTCGATATGTTTTCATTGTAAGGTAAGTAAAGAAAATGTGCCTTAATGAGGTTATGTGGCACGACTCCAATCCTTTTCAAGTGCTCTTCCCTCTGTCTTCCTGCGCTAGCAAGTCTATAAGTCGCTCTCCCTCCTCGTCCTCCTTCTCCACCAGCTCTTTGACTTCTCTCGAGTTTTGAACAATAACCGTGGCACCTAAATAACTATTAATTATTCTTACACTAGATAATTAGTAGATAGATATATATTATGCAATTACGTGCTCAGTCTGTTTACCTATCCAGCGTGGTTGTCAACTAAAGCATGAGCTTCACCTTCATCACAAGGGGAAAAGTTACAAGACGTTGCAACGGATCAAACTTTGAATTGTCTCAATAAGCCTAACAGGTACACAGCAGCTGCGTTGAAATCGTGGCACGTCACCAATCTCTCAGGTTATTAATAGCCTCAAAGAGCATCTTAGAGAGTCTGACATGACGTGGGAGTGTGTTCCCGTAGACTCATCGGAATAAATATTGCCCCGAGGTTACAGCAAACCGCGAAGAATGCTTTATTTTATACTACATAAAGCTCTTTGCCATGGTCAATTCGTTTCTATATCGTGATCTTGAGCATTCGGCACGGCTCACAAAGAGACTCAAGCGAGTTGTTCATCAATACGCAATCTGCAGAGAAATTCTTTTCCGCCCCTATTTCGCCATCACTCATTTTAGCAAGCTACGTTTGGTTTAGCTGTTCCGAAACTGAACTTCTCACTTCGTATTTTATGACCGTAAGGGCTGTTGACCATTCAAAGACCCTGAGGCCGTGAGGGTATAGTTGAGAGTCTATATCTAGATATAACTCTACTGGCCCTCGCATCAGTCCTTAGTTACGAAGGTAGCCAATGTGTCTCAAAAACTACAAATCTAAATAGCTTCGTCAAGACAACCTTGCTTCAACATCCAGACATGCAGCGCATACGAACTATCACGTAAAAACTTCTGCAACGCGTACATTCTCTATCCAATAAGCACGGAGTGTTGAGTAGAGGTAGACCATGCCGACCGCAGGCCGGTTTTTATTAAAAGAAGAGAGATATGGACAGAGAGAGGGGGTTGCAGCTTTCACCCCGCTTTCTTTCTCATTTCATCTGTATACGCAGATTCTATCAACTTGCTAAGTTGTACTAAGCAGAGCGTAACTAGTGATATGCGTATGCTAGTTGTATAAGTTCGTTATTCGTAATAAATGTCTGTCTAACCACTTACTTAGGAGAGAGTTAGCCTCTTGGGTTCATTCTTAACGATATATTGGATACTGCTCGCAACCTCTAATAAGCACCTCAGGTAAGAATCCCAGTCACTATACCTACCAACAATTCTAGCACAGCCGTTGGGGTAGCTAGGGTTTAGCAACGCGTCTTGCTTTATTTGTTTACTTAAGTAACTTATGTCGTACCGGCGCGTGTGTTCCTCAACTGCAGCTCTCCGCTGATGTCAGAGTCAAGTTTACAAAGTTCATCATTCGTAAAACGGCCGGTGCTCCTCTCCTACGCCCTCTATTGTGAAATACCAAAGAAAAGCGCGTCTTGACCTACTTCAACACTTTTCAGATCTATTTAGCTCTGGATAGTACCTGTCCTGTCAAGTAGTCCTTACACAGAACACGCTTTAAGATGCAGATGACCACCCAAGATAACAATGGGCCTACTCTTCGCTACCTGCTCAACCAGTACCCCATACAAAGTCGCATCATGCGCGACCTTGACATGGGGAGCATTCTCAATCTCTGCCGTGTCTCATCCGGTCTGCGCGCAGACATCTACACAGATACCTGGGACATCGACAGGAAACTAGAGCGTTTCTTCCACAATCCCAGAGCCTTTCGGACTGAGCTGGGCCGTGCCGAAGCCTTGATATCTGGCAGCTTCGCGCTGCAGTTCTTCGCGAACCGATTCTGGCCCGAGTCCGACTTGGACATCAACCTGCGCGAAGGCGCTGGCGCCGAGAGACTGGGGAAGTATCTGGTTGATTCCGAGGGCTACAAGCTCGCCCGGCAGCAAGACTTCGACCGCGATTATGAGTTTTTAACGCGAATGACCGCCATAGATGAAGTTCGTTTTTTCTTTTTCTTTTCTTTTCTCCCACTGTCAAGGTCACGCGCTGACAGAGCATCCCGCAGGTCCTCACTTACACCAAATCCAGCGATGGCAGCAGCAGCTCCTCGCAAGTCCGCAAAGTACAGCTGATTACCACACGCCACCATCCGGTGCAGACGATCCTGGGCTCGTTCTATACGTCGTGCATCATGAACTTCATCTCGTGGAATAAGGCGTACTGCATATTCCCGCGCGCGACGCTGCTCTTCGGCGAGACGGTGCCGCTGAAGAGCCCGATCGACTACGACATCGGGTTGCACAACAAATATTCGCGGCGCGGCTGGAGACAACGCACGCGGGCTATCGACCTTAGCCATCCCGATGGGTCGGGCGCTGGGACCAAATACCCGCAGCATGACATCCACCCCCTCGGCGCGCACTTGTCTGGAGACCGTCGCATCGGTGGTAGTGATACGTGGACGATGCAACTCGACACTATCGGTGTTGAACAACCAGAACACCCAGACTCTGTACTCGAGTACTCTAGTTTCATCGTGAACCCGAAGATTCCGAAGGAAGAAGAGGGTACGTGATTCAATAACCCTTCTGTCCCGTCTCCCCGTTTTAATGAACCCTATTCCCTTCCGTTTCGTCAAGCAAGAATTTCTTTACCCTTTTCAAATGCTCTGATTTTCTATGCCCCTGAGCGTGTTATGCGTTCCCCTTGACAAGATCAGGTCACTGACATTTGCATCTGATCAGGGATGCGTCTGGCTGAGGTTCGCGTATTCGCTTTTAGATCACCTTCACTGCGCTACGAGTACGCCCATGGAGATCTAAAGCACTACTGGGATTATGTGGGCATCGTGCTGGCGGAGAATACGCGTGCACAGCTTTGTACCAAGATGATAAAGAGCGAGGCTGAATTCATACGGGGCTGGCAGCCACTCTATGCTGCTAAATTCGAAAAGCCTGAAGGGTGGGATTTTTTGGATGACTGGCTTCCTGAGGCCTATGAAGAATTGGTGGGAATAGAATGGTCAAGAGGAAAAAAGAGGAAAAGAATGGGTCAAAGAATATCCTGATTGTTAGAGGGAATCGTAAGGTGTGATGTGTATTGGGAAGCGGTCGTATTTAAATGCATTAAAGGGCGTGATTAGCCCCCAATTGCTATAATTACTCTGTACAATACTATTCCCGAGAAGCCCCTTGAAGGCAGCGGATAAAGCCAGGCTGATAATCCCCAAGAACCCAGAGTTTTGATTGCGGCGCTCCCTGATCGCCTTGTTGTTACAATTCCTAGCCCATACCTTGCCGTCCGTATCCTGCTGCACCGGCAGCAAAGCATACACCCTGTTGTAAGCAAATTCATAACGTCTAATTGTTTGAGTGACCACGCCACTAATTTGCCATAAATGGGGCGAGATAGCAGAGGTGACGACAACAATACGTTCGCTAAAGCAATTACCCCTATCGAGATGTGGAAAATATTGTTTGCTGGGTCCTAATTTTCGCTTGAACCTTTTAAATCCTTCGGGTTGAGATGGCAATCCAATTCGATGGTATGATATCTCCTTTATACGTTGCTGTGGCGAGCCCGTTTGCGCCCAGTTGAAGTCCCAGGCGTCATCTTCTCGTTTCTCTCGCGCTTGAGCTTTTCATCGAGAACACGAGCTAGAAAGGGTCAGTACTGACATATCGCGATAATCTACAGCAACCAAATGCGCTGCAGCGGCAGAGCGAGACTTACTAAGTACGTCGTATCCAAATTGGGGGAACTCAAGGCACAGCGAGCGGAATTCGTCCTCTGCCTCGGCACGAAGCGTGTGACTGCGAGTAGCCCAGAAGTTGGCGACAGGTGCGCGCACCGTCGTGTCGTCTTTGCTGGTGTACTGGTAGATGTAGCGAGCATAGGTAATCTCCCCCTTGGCGGTCGAATTGACGCAATGGATTTTGCTGCTTGCCAAGCTCTTGAGTTTGTCGACACCAAACTTCTCAGCGATTGTGTAGACGCGCGCATGCTTGAGGAGCTGTTCGCCGGTCTCGTCGACGGCGGGCATAGTGGGGTCCGCCTCAAGCAGGCGCTGACCCGGTAGCTTCTTAGGGAAGTAATCGCCGGTGTACAGGTATTCGAGAAAGCAGCCAACAGCATCGATTTCGTCGCCGCTAAGTTCTACTTGTCGCGGCTAGGGACACGATTGGAATTAGTGTTGCGCAGGAGGGAAGGGCAGACGGCGAGGTGCCAGGGCGCGCGCAACTTACACTTCCGCCGTCGCCAAAGGCGGCGCAAGCATCGGCGAAGAAGGGGCTCTGGACCAACAAGGCCTGATGTGCGGTAAGGACGGTCTCATTCTCGGCACTGCCCACGATCAGGGTGACTACGGGGCTGGTCAAGTAGCTGATGAAAGTGGTGCGCGGCTCCGACTCGCCTCCCTCGGCGAAGGGTAGCACGATGCCTTCGTCGCCAGCAGCTCCGCCGTCCGCGCCCTCGGCCATCTCGACATCAGCGCCAGGATTGGTGGGCTGCTCCTCCAGGATGTCTTCGTGGAATTCGTCGGCCATTGTGGCGGGCAGGTGAATTTGTAGCGCGTTATCTATTTGTCTAGTGACGCAGGCGCTGAGGGGTTTGGTTGTGAGGGAGCAAGGGAATGTGGTGTCAGGTTGCGACCCGCAGCATACGTTAAGTTCAATGCACTGCCTAACCTAGACAACGTGGATATCCGAGCGATCGCGGTGCCAGTCGCGAGAGATGCGACAAGATGGGACCTGGTACAAAATCACAAGAGTGCGTTTCCAGGACAAGAAAGAGACCCACAGAGGAACACAAGGCTCTTCACCAACTACCTACTATGTATGTAAATGAAGGACTGCGGTGGAACGATAAGTAGTAGGCACGAGCTTAGGTAGGTCAACCTCGAAGAACACGCGACGGACGAGGCTCTCAGAGCTTGGGGGACAAGACAAGCATGCGGCCCGCCTGGATTGGCCAATGCATTAGTGTCGCACCTGTTGGCCAGACAAAAAGGGGTGGCTGGGAGCTTATCGCATTCCCATTGGTCGGAGCTGACCTGAGCTCCCAATCTATCACTCGCCCATGCACTGTAGCGAAGGTCGCGCGAGCACAGCGGTTTAGCTAGCTGTCACCAGCTGAGCCGCCGGGCTACATCCTCACCCCTCCAGATCTGAGGACCCGGAAGTTGTCGTCTGATATTGCAGTCATACCGTATGGCATGTGTTCCATCAAAACTTCATCACGTTCTCGCGACATGCTTTAGGATCATTTCTAAGAGAGAAACGACCCATAGATGGGTTCGAACCGACGCATACCCGGGCATGCATTGTTGCGCTGTATGCCAAAAGTAAGTTCGGATTTCATAGGTACCGACTCGGGAGGCAGTGTAGAGTCGCAGTGTAGAGTCACGCCGAAGGACACAAAAGGCAGAGGTGAGAAGCAGTGTTTTACTTCATGACACCATCTAATGTGAGTTAAGTAGTTATGAAGAGGATGAAGCTGAGAATAGAGAAGTGTGCCAAAAAGGTCGGTGAAAGCCATGTCTTGTTGGTCAGGGAACAGTGGCCCGGAAGCGCGGGGTCTCAAGCGCAAAGATAACATACTGCGTACTAAGGACTTAGCTACTAATAGGTACTTACTAGACAACGCACCTGCTCGTGTCCGCCTATATTCTGGACACCGTTTAATAAAAAGATTTGATACGATCGACTATTGATACCAAGCTGCCGACTTAATAGTCCCCGCCATACACCTTTCTTTCCCTATTCGTTAGTTTTTTATTTCTTTTTCTGGATACTGCCATCACCTCGAATAAATTCAAGACAGCCTTAATCAATTGATCGGGGATACTAAAAGACTACCTGTTATATATTTTGAGGCGGGGGAAGAGACCTACCTAGGTACACTAAGTATAATCGGTATAGCGGACGTCATTACCAAAAACCTACGGATATAACTGGATTTCGTGATCAAATTGCAACCTCCGTCACCGACAACCTCATACTTGTATTTACTAGGTAAGTCAGTCTAGACGCTGACTAAATTAAGATGCCCATTGGAGCGTGATCGTTCAAACACGTGTCGGCCATGAAACCCGAAAAACTACAGTATACGTTTAGTATTGCTGACCCCCCCAAGGTCTGTATAATGGCGCATCACACTCGCTATCGCATTCGGCGCAGTGGACGTGGCATCGCCTGCTATTTCCAGAATAGATACTACAGTAAGTAGATACACGGCGTACATATGCTGACGAAGACGTCATACACTTTCTACTCCAAGTTTGTAACCCGACCCTGAGTTCTATAGACCTACCTAATAGGGACACTATGTACATGAAACTAATAAAATCAAAGACCGCTAGTGAATATGGCTATTGCTTTCTGGCTATGCATAAGGTAAAACTACGAAAATAGGATATACATAGGTAGCGTAAGCCTTTGCCTTACGGATTGTACTGTACATGGACATACCTGTATACACATGTATGTAGATGTAGTCTACTACCTACATTTATATATGCTTAATTTGCGAACGTTTACAGTAGAACTGACTTCGCTTCCATTTATTTCCCGCAATCCGCAATGTGATGCTGCACAAGTGAACATGCTCGTTCCAAACCAATCAAACTTGCAGCACTTGACTAGAACAGTGGAACTCGCTTCGGTTTTGAGCGGAGAACAGAGCGGCTATTACGTGTCGCGTGCACCCCTGGCGGCCCCATATGCACTGCTATAGGTACCTGGCAACTCTAAGTGTGCTTCCCGTGTCATGCTGTACCCCCCTCGCCCCCCATTACTGACCCATGTCCATCCCGAGCAGGTATTTAGCCCCAATAGGTAAGGCCAAATCCGTAGCAAAAGCCCAATCGTCCATGAAATCGTCGTCTTTCTTGTGACTGCATTTGTCTTGGCGATGATCTTTGCAGTATGCCCAGTTCTGCCCAGCAATACCCAGGACAGCGCAGGAGATGAGTTGATCCCCACGGTGTGCAGTACTGCCAATCGGGCAGTCGGCGACTTTTCTGCCACACACTCCACTGCCAAGATGTACATGTCAAACACGCCGAAATGCTACATGCGTCTCTGTATTGTCCCTGGATCCAGCCCGGGGGGGATCGCATTCCTTTCATTCCCCCCTCCAAGGGTACGCTAGGCTGTCCGAGAGAAAGAAGACCATCCCAGGAGTCTACACTACGTAAACCCGCCAAGGCTGCCAAGACTTGCCAAGGCTTGCAGAGTCTGCTTGGCACCCGGTTTCTAGGGCAGTTTTGTCCAAGTCTGTCCAGGTCTGTCCCTGGTCCCTCCTATTAACCTCCGCCTCCGACTGCACCCCTTCCTATTCTATTTTCGCTTCCCTAGATTTCTTCACGCTTTTCACCTTCATCTGCCATTCCCGCCTGCGTCTCTCCTTTAAGCACTTCAAGCAGTTCAAGCACTTTGACCATTTCGAGTTTGCCGTGCCATTTGTATTTCCACTGTCCCTATCTCGCTCTTCCCTTCGGCATTAACTACAAGCATTATCGCCGGACCGGTTTGCTTTTGCTTTTCTGTGTCTATGAACACGTGAGCGTGGACTCGCTCGATTACGAACGGCCGTAAATCATGGATCAGGAAGATGGAGGCCCGTCGTGGCGAGACAGGGCCGAATGGAAGCAGCAGGTCTGGAGCAAATGGATGGAACCATTGGTGAGTCTATTCCCGCCTCGGCACACAACGAGCAAGCACGCACGGCATGTATCTGATCCACCATTTCCAGGTGATCGTGGTCGTTCTTGTGACGGCCATGTATGTGACCCGACGAAAGAACTACTCCCTCTTCCGTAGATCGCCGGATGAGAGCGCACGGTCGCTACTGAGTCCAGAATCCCAACGGTCGTCGAGCAGCGACTGGGAACGGCCCGAGGAGTTGCAGTCCCTCCATCCTCCCAAAACCCGCCGAATCCTCGGCCGATGGACGGTTCGAACCCCCAATTCGAGCCGATTTGCGCGACATTTTCACTCGAGGATTCTGCAGAAATTCCCCTTCCTAGTCGAGATGTTCTACTGGGCTATTGCGCTCGTTCTCTATCGCGGGACGATTTTAATCACGAGCCATTGGTACGGTGGTAGCCAGGGCCTCTGGGATATTGCTCAGGGGCACGGTACATCGATCCTCGAGTTTGAGGCGTGGATAACCGGCATGGCTGGTGTTGAGAACAATTCACGATGGGTAGAATGGAGAATACAGCAGTGGTTTCTGACTGGTGCCAGCCTGGGCGACTGGAGGGGCTCTGCTCTCGCCTTCCTTAATCGAGCCTATGCTCTTATTCACATCCCCGGAACGGCCGCGTAAGATCGATCCCTATTCTTCAATTCCCGAGGGCCCTGTGAATGCTAATTCCCTTTTAGTTTCATTGCATACTACTACGCTACGGCGCCAACGCATAGACGGTTTTGCATTGCACGACGCACACTTTCACTATCGAATTTCGTCGCCTTCTTCGTTTTCAGCCTCTATCCATGCATGCCTCCGCGCCTCCTCCCGAAAGAATACGGTTTTGTCGACACAGTGGAAGCCGAGGATGCAAGTAGTGTTTGGATGAAGGGCGACTATGTCAACGCGCTCGCAGCGATGCCCAGCATGCATTTCGGATATGCTTTTGCCATCGGCTGTACACTAGTTTACGAGAGTGGATTTTTGCGCCACCTCCACCCTCTCGGCGACGAGACCAGTGACGACCTCGAAATGAATGGGATTCTGAAACCAGAAAATGGGGATGTGCCGCGCTCGGTCGCCTCTCGTTCGGCCCTCCTCTTCATAGGAATATTCTACCCGGCCTTGATCCTTCTCGCCATCATCTCGACAGCCAACCACTACGTCCTGGATGCGTTCGCTGGAGCTCTTGTAGTGGGGTTCTCATTCCTCTGCAATCGGTTCCTGCTGAACTTCCTCGTAGTTGAAGACTGGCTGCTGTGGGCTTGGCGACTGGAGAAACCAGTACCTACGACAGGATATAAAGGGCAGTCCAAATAGGTGGACATATAATCGCACTTATGAAGCTAAACCACCAGCTAGTATGCATTGAACATAATGAGTATAATAACATAATGCCAATTACTACTAATATAATAACATATTCTCGCAAATCCACTTTCTTCTCTGATTTGATCTTATATCGTCGCCTGGCGAAAGAAAAAAGAGAAAGGGAAAATCGCGCCCTTTAAATGCCGTCGTCATAGACAGTTGAGAGAGCCTTTCGGCAGTGTCTAAGTTTCTTATATACATGAACTCAAGTGTAATTCTGTGTTTTCGAACAACATGCTAGTCGAGAAATGCTATCGACCCTAGAATATTGTGTCATGCGTTGGGGAAACTATCTAAGCTAGGAGGTTTGCTTTCCCTTGCTCATGCAACACATCATGCACTGTCTTGAGGACGAGAGGATGAATATCCTTTGGAGCCGCTACGAAACCATGATTCGCGATCAACTTACGTCCCGCGGTCAAGTCGATGTCCTTACCATCTATGTCTGTGATCTTTCCACCAAGCTCCTCGAAAAGTAACATAGCCCCCGCGTGGTCCCAGATCTTTCCAGTCCTTTCGCGCTTCTTGTAAACCCACTTTAGCACTCGGAGTCAGTGATTGTCATATTAAGTGTAATATAAAGAGTCATCGAAGCCACTCAAAGCCCTCCCAGGTATGTATTTGGTGAGCAAAGCAGCCGTTCCGCTGGGAAAGTGACCGAGAACGGAAAGTATATGTCTTCGAGAATTACTCACCACCGTAACGTTCGCAAGGCCAAGTCCCAATGCCACCCAGCGCAGTACCCAGGCTAGAAAGTCGCAGCCCTTGGTAGTGATGCCCAGCCTGGCGAAGATGGCCTCGTGCGCTTCGTCTACGCCCGAGTCGAGCATGTGATAACACGACACAGCGCGCAGATCTGCTGCAGACGTGGAGGCGGCGTGCGGTTCGAGCTTCCGCACCACGATATCTTCGCCGGACGTCTCGACGAGCGGACGAACATAGGTGCCGTGGCCCTTGACGGCAAAGACGATGGACCCAAGCCCGGCCGGGTCGACTGTGGAGTTGTCGATGGGGCCGCTTGGGTTTGCGGGGAGCGTCGGGCAGCCCACGACGCTGAGCACCTGTTTCCCGCCTTCCAGCAGCGCGACGTTGATGGCGTATGCTTCACGGCGCACGAAAGTCTTGGTCCCGTCAATCGGGTCGAAGACTGTAAACATGGAAAAACGTGTCAGCCAGTCAAGAGGGGGCGGGGTGATGAGTAGTTCTTTCTAATCACGCACCCCAGATCCGGCCCGAGTCGGCCCCTCTCGGTTCCCAATGGCCGCATTTATCAATCATCTCGCACATGTCCTCAGGCGACCGAGGCAGTTTGCACAGAGACTTTGCCTCGTCACCCTGCAGACGGAGCAGCAGTTCCCAGACACGGTTCAGGAGAGGCGGGTTCTCCCGCAGCTCGGCAGCCGACTCCTCCCCGACGAAGCCGTCATTGGGAAATATGCCGCTGATACTGGCGGTCAGGAGGGCCTGGATGGCGAAGTCGGCGATGGTGACGGGGCTCAGGTCGTCCTTCTCGACGGTGCCTTTGTCGTCGGACCGCAGGACCCACTGGCTGATTTTCGCCGCCGACTGGACTGCGCGGATCGCTACTTGCAGCTCGTGTGAGTATTGACTGTCCATGGCTTTCTCTTCATATGCATCCCTGGCTATATGTGACTTTCCGCGAACTTTTTTTGATGCGGTTTTGAGTCTCTACTCTCGCTACCTGATTTCTAGACAAGTACTGGTTCAGCACCGAGCCAGGAATCGACAACTGGCAGCACCTGACGCCCAGCTGTTGGTATCTAACCCCTTAATTGTTCTTCTCCCTACCTAGTATGTGTTGAAGTACATAGATAGATACATAGGTAAGCAGGTAGGCGTTTATTTTACCTGGAGGTAGGTAGTCGGCCCATACCGAGCCACAACATCCCGCACCGATGCGGCATAGAGGATCTGATAAGGCGGGAAAGATGAGAATAAGTGCTGCTGCTCATTATGGCATGTGTCCTTTGACGTGATATGGGGTAAACGTTTGATGTTGAAGATGTTGATGGGCAATAGAGAGTTTGCCATCTGTTTGAATTCTTTTTCAAGTTTAGGTTGCCCTGCTGAATAGGCTCCTAGCAGACTCTACCCAAAGCGAAGCCTCTGTAAATCAGATACAATAGCGTGAGTATACTGCACTGGTAAGCTAGTTGTAGCTGGAATAAAGTTTTCTGGTAGGCTATAGCGGGAGTATAGATATTCCTGAGAGTTATAGCTTATCTATCCTAATTGTTAGTAAAGTTTTTACTCGTGAAGAAAAACTGCAGATGCTGACTAACATCTATATATTGGTAAAAATCGTTATGTAGGTAGTTATTAATTTCACTCTTTTTCTTGTAGCTATACCAATCGGTTAGCAAGCGTCGGTATTTCAAGTCAACCTGATTATTGATGCGTTATTGCGAGGTCATACCATTTAATAACAATTCCCCCCGCCTGTTTGAACCAGATCTCAAGACACGCTCTAGCAAAATCCACCTATCTACGTCATCAACTATGTCGTCCTTTAAAATAGAAGATCTCCCGGTCAAGGACTATATAGAGTTACGATATAGCTATCAGAGCAGTTCTTTTTTTGAGAGGATCAAGTACATGCGCCACCATACCTGAGACAAACATCCCTTACGCAATTGATCCAGACACCATACCACGGATTATCGAGGCGCCGCTTAACTCGGTTGAAATCATCGAGGCACTCCTGAAGCCCCCGGCCCCCCTCACTATTTACCGTGCACGCTACATACGACGAGGTCCTCATACGAAGCCGATAAGCGTTTTCAGCAACGTTCCGTATAATATCAAGCTATATGACCAGGATGAGAAGTTTACAGGTCGTTTGGAAGAGGACAGAGAGATCCGATTTGTCCTTATCCCGAAGCGTTTGGTCCACGCCATGAAGGAGCTCAGATGGAGAGCGTTTATAGGCGTCCGCCTATTCTACATCTCCATCCCTTGGTGCCACAGCGGAAAGCAGGAGGACATGGCTCTCGAGCATCCCTGGGCGCTCGTGCTAGATAATGTAATTCATTGGAGGCCAATGGAAACGTATCAGTTCCAGTTAGTCAAGCTACTCGCGATGCTGGGTCTCGAAGGGTGTAAGTTTCGCCGGAGCCTGCTAGAGCCTGAGACTACGCCACTGCCTGAGAATCTGTTGGATTGGTTTGCAGGTATTCCCGGAAAAACTGCAAAGCTTCACTGCTGGGCTGCACTACTTTATGTGCAGGATTCCGATGGGGGGTCTGTGACAGAAGGGAGACAGACGCCTTTGAAAATATATTAATTCGCAAAACCTGTCTTTGTCTGAGTTAGCCCACACGTCACAATGATGAGCAGTATTTTATCTTTTTTCAAACACGATAGACCGCAGCAGGATCATGAAAGTAATGGTATGTCTTGACCCCATATTGACCTGGGCAGTCTAAAAGGTTGTTCAGGCAGTAGTTACCCAGCTATGGTCTGTAATTCTACTAATTGCAATCGTATTAACTTAGGAAACTCATGTTTTTTCATGTAGAGCGGCTATGTGCTATCATTTGATTATCATGATGTTGACAGTATGGTATCATAATATGAGACAAGATATCAGAGTCGCAAAACTCAAAGTCAAATTGGATGCGGCAAGATGGCCGAGTTGGTTATGGCGTGAGGTTAAGGTCACCTTAGCACAGTTTCCTCATGGAGCAATCCGCGTGGGTTCAAATCCCACTCTTGTCAGTGAAAAATCACTTTGTTATTCTCTTTTTTTATGTTTTTTTCATACTACTGCCTCCTGCGACGGGTGAGTACTCTTGGGCTATTAAAAAAGATATATAATCCATTGATTTTATATCATGCTTTTGTTAACACCGTGACATTTCACCTCGTTAAAATATCACAAATTATAGTCTTGTTTTCTGGCCGCATATAATGCTTTATCTTGACTCTCGAGCTCCGGTCTACAATATTCTCAAGATTCTCATAGTTGTCTGATAATTGATTCGAGCTATGCCAGTTTGTGTTAGACCACTATTTTATTATCTAGAGCGGTATACCGCAGATCCAGAGATTGTCTTGTTACCCGTGAGCAGTAAAGATTTATATTCCTCGGACCTTGAATAGTATCTGGGAAGTACTATGAATACAATCCCTGGTTTCGTTCTTCTAGTACTATCGAAACTATTACGAGTTGCATATAACCTGTCACTACACCTCTACGCAGTAGGAAACAATGATAGAACCATATTTCTCTTGTTAGACTACTTACTATGTATACACATATTTAATATTACGAGATACATATTTCTCCTGAATGTTATCCTATTTATAGTGTACACGGCACCTATGCTCATTGTAAACTCTACCAAGGGCATATCGTAGCTCTCTCCCTTATCCTTTAGTCTTACGAACATATATACAAACGAGTAAAATCGTCAATTAAGAGATAGCCCAACGGTGAATATACACGCCGACCATACATTAATGGGCAGCCTTAGTAAAAGCTTACATCTCGTGTTTCTGATCCCTGGAACTGCTGATTAATTGCAATGTTACTTAACAGTCAGATTGTAGCACTACATAGTTACACTACTAGCGAAAATAGAATGTAAGCAAGTTGTGTTCTTAGTCACCTGAAGCTATCAAATAGGTAATGTAGCAGAATTTTTGACTGTACTACATGAAAAATTCTCAGCAGTTGGTGTACAGAAGAATAAGTCATAGAAAAAGGAGTCACCTGTCATACCTTTCAGAACATAGAGTGTTTTGTATATAATAGACTCTGTCAGTACTCCAAGCCTAGGCTCCCTGTACAACCACATGTATTCATCGTACCTCGTACCCTCCATACCTAAAATTATGATAATAAATTGCAGAGTATACGAATAAGACCATAACCGTTTATTTTATTGAGAAAGTTTGTTCAAATTAGGAACTGCCTATTAAACAAGTTACTAGGACATATCTATAGTCAGAATCTCGTTGGAAAATTAATACAATATAGTGGAAGTATAACTGGTACTCTTTGCATAGAAATCCCATTCCAATCTATAACTTGGTTTGTGTGCTGAGACTCAAAAACTTAGCGAGAAGATATGATTGAGAACCCAGTTTCAACTTTACATCATCGCTTATTGAGATCTGACTAAACTGTCGGTAACACCAAATAAAGCCCTCATAATAGTTAGGGCGAACGAACTTCTACGGTTCAGTCCAAAACACTCGTTTCTAGTATCTGTTGTGTATCGAACTCCTGTAGCCACCGAGTCCGTTGTGGGACATGGATGGGAAGGATGCTACTGCAGCATGAAAGAAGATCCCATATAAATACCCACTGATCTTCTCATGGTTTTCACCACTTTAACTTGACATTAGGTCCCTCGTGCCATCATCAATAACCCTTGCTTCCACCTGGAAACTTCTCACAATGGTCGTTCTACTAGTCAAGCTTATACACGAGCGCTGTGCCAATTATGATCCTGCCATTCAGTGTCGTCCTTACGTGCATGCAGCAGATGTCGATACAACAGATTATCTGCGCCTTCGAGGATCACTAGACGAACTCGTACTCGGGCGAGTTGCATCCACCCACGCGCAGGACATTGGGAGAAATTTGAACCTCCGAATACACTCAATCACAATCAATTGGGAACAGCATGGAGACACAGTGTCAGGAAGTCTTGTACGCATGTATCAAAGAGACTTTGATACGCAAATGAGAATGCTCAGGGATCGAGGCTGGAGAGATATCTTGGTAGTCAAATTCGGTTACTACGCAACATCTGAACGGGGGAGCGTAAGCATCCCCCACCGGCAAAATGTGACTGGGGTTGGCCCTGAAGGGCCCGGCGATGCTCGTGAAGCCGGCGATATGAGCGAAGAACAAGGCGGGAACTCCAACCATCCAAATACGCGAACTACCCCGGGACCAATTTCACTCGATCAAGCAGGGCGGAATGGAGTAGTGAGTGAAAGAACGGTGGCAGTTGTGAATGCAGGAGACAATGATCCATTTCACGACGACGACCCTTTTCGCCCAAGCTACAAAGACGCAGAATTTCTCGACAGAACTTCATTTACGTTCCCAACACATGAGAACCAAGTCGTGAAGGTTTCGACGGAAACTTCCTTATGGAACCGTCCCCAGGCCGAAACTCTCAAGAAGAAGCTATTCCCACTTGATCATGCGGCCCAGCCCACAGTTGTAAATCCTATGACCAGCCTGCATCAGGGTTCAGTGCGCCCTATTACCAATCGTCAAAGCATGGCACGATCACCCCATACGCCGACCATCTTTAGTGACAATGAAGAGGCCGTGCCAAGCACCCCAACCCGGATCGGCCCCGGAGACAAGACACAGGTGCCTGGAGCGCCACGCAAAGTCCGTCGTCAATCGAGCTGCATTGGAAGCCCTGGAACAGCCGAGGCGGACCGTGAAGATAACGGGGAGTCTCCTACACCTACGGGCGGCGCCAGCGCTTGAAAAGCCACACATTATCTGATGTCGGCTGCAGAGGCCATATTCAAGCTTCGCTCTAAGCCTTTCACACGCAACTGTTTGATTTAATCATTTGGGCAATCTAGTTTGAGCTTCTTAGATTCAGTTTTCTTATAGGTGGCTGGTCCACCATTGAAACTGAGAGCAAAGCCAGGGGAGTGGAAACTGAGGCATCATGGATATGGGAGATTGTTCTAGGCTTTCTATTCGAGAAATTGGGAAGTTTGTGTTTTTGTTATTTAGTAGCTGTATGCGGCCCAATTTGCCTCCAAATGTTGGGGAGTTGGTAAGTCAAAGGTAGGGGTCCCGGGTCACACCCTCACGGGCCAGTCACCCGCCACCACCACCACTTAATTAAAGCCTTATTTTTTCAACGAAATTGCTTGCAATTGCAATTATCTAGTGTTTTTTATTAAGATATAGTTTTTAACTTTAGTTTTATTTTTTATAATTGTTGTTTTTAACATAATTAAAAGCTTTAATATATTATAATTGCTAGTTTTATTTTTATATAAAACTTTATGTTTTAGCTTTTGTTATATTTGCGATATATTTGCTATATAAATTAATTGCTTGCTTAATATTAGCTTTATTTTTTTTTGCTTTAATTTTATTATTTTTTAAAATTTAGCTTTAAAATAGCTAATTTTAAATTTAAAGCTTGTAATTTTTTTTATTTAATAATTAAAAGTTTTGCTAGCTTTTTAAATTATTAACTTTTATATTAATAAATTAAAAGTGTTATATTTAAATATAAACTTTTAATAGTTTTAATAAAAATTTTAATTAATTAAAAATATTATAAAATTAAAAAAAAGTTTAAAAATAAAAAATTTTAATATTTTAAATTAATTATATTTTAAAAATGTTTTATTTATAGCTTTAATAATATTTTTTAATTTTAATACTATATATTTTAATAATAATAACTTTAATTAATTTTGTAAAAATATTTTAAAAATTATTTATAACATGTTTTATTATTAAGTAATAAATATTATTAAATAATAAATTATGCGTTAAAAAAAGCTAGGTTATTAATTATTGCTAACGCTTTTAAACGTAACCTTTATATTTTTATTTATAAGCTTGCGAAAATATATAGCGTTTTTAATAAAACTTTTTGCCGCAAAATTACCAGTGTTTCGTTTTAGCGTAATAGCAAAAATATAAAGTTAAAATTAACCAATTTTAAAAAGCAAGCAATTATATAGTTTATAATTTATTTAAATTTAAAAGCATTTTTTTTTAAGTGTATTATATTTAAAATATAGCTAACTAATTATTAATTAAGCAAAATAGCTAATTTGTTAAAAAGTGTTAAACAACGTGCTTTATAAACTATATACCAGCTTTTTAAACGTGTTTAAACTATTAAATTAACTATAGCTAAATTTTTGCAAAAATTTTATTAAATATAATATATATTACAAATGCATAAAAAAATTATTAAACATTAAAGCATTGCAAAAAAAAATATATATAATTTTAATAAAATAAAGTTTATAATAAATATAATTACAATTAATATAATTATAACAAGTGTTAAAAAGTAAAATAAACTTAAGTAAGCTTAGCAAAGCAATTAAAATTAATTTATAATTGTTTGTTTAATTAATTTATAAAGTTAGTTAATGCTACTTTTTATTATTTTAAAAAAGAAAATCTACTTTGTTTTTTGGTATTATAATAGCTTTTTATTACTTAAATAACAAATTATAGTTTTATATAATAGCTAAATTAATAATAATTTTAGTTTAAAATAAATTAAATACTTTAATAAATATATTTAACCGTATTTAACGGGTATAAAACGTTTTTTTATTTTTAATAGTTATAAAAGCTATTATTTAAAAAAATTTAAAAACTATTGCTAAAAAAATAGTATTTTTACCAAAATAATGCCTGCGCATTTTTTTTATAAACTTTAGCTTTTAAACATAACATGTTTTAACTTGTTAAAAAAAGCATATAATATTAAAATTAGCAATATTATGCAAACAAATATAACGCATATTTTAAAAGAAAACTTTTTATTTACGTTTTTTAAAGCTTATATTTAAACAATAATATTTATAAACATTATGTTTAAGTTTAAAACTATTAGCTTTATTTTATTTAACTTAAAAGTTATTATTTTAAAGTTTAATATTATGCTAATTTTTTTTATACCGTTGTTAAAACTTAAGTTATTTTTTACTGTTTAAGTTTTAAAAACTTTTATTATTATTAAAAAAGCTGTTTTATAAATTATTTATTTAAAAACTTAAATTGCTAAGCATTAAAATAGCTTATTTAGCAAAATTATTAATGCTATAAACTTGTTATTAAAAGCTATATATTATTTATTATATAAGCAAATATTAATATTAAATAAAATAGCTAAGCTTTAAAAAGCTAACTATATTTTTAGTAAACATTAAAAAATAAAAAATAAGCAATTATAAATTAAAAAAGTATTTACTTAATTTAAAAAAGTAGTAATTAAATAAATTAAAAAAATAATAATAAAAATAGTTGTTAAGTAAAAGCATTTACGCGCGCGCGTTATTATAGCATATATAGCAATACTAGTTATAATACGCGCACTTATACAATAAATATAAATATATTTAATAAAAAAAATTCTAATTAATTTAAAATAATTTAATTGCGTTATAATTGTTTTTTTTACGTTATAACTTAAATAATGCTTAAAACCTTTATTATTTAATAATATTTATCACTTAATAATAAAACACGTTATATTTTTAATTATTTTAAATATTATAATTTTATTTTAAATTTTTTGTAATATTTTTAAAACTTTAGCTTTTAAAAGCTTAATTTTTAAATTTACAACAAAACTTTTATATATATATTTTTAAAGTTTTTTTTTAATAATAAAAAAACTTTTATATTTAATGCTTATATAATATAACTATAATAAAGCTTATAAAATATTAGTTAAATTTATTTAATATATAAATTATTAAAAAAAAGTTGTTTATATAATTATTATAACGCATCCTTTATTTAAGCTGGACACTTAATTAAGCTGGCTATTTATATAATATATATAGCATTGGTAATTTTATATAGTGTACTATTTACCCCTTTTTTAAATAACTTAACGAAAAGTAAACCTATAAACTAATAATTAATATATTTAAAATCCTTATTTAAAAAGGAATCCAATGGTAATTTTTATTATTTTATAACTATTTTATTTAAGCGTGCATTTATTAAACTTTACTTTACAAGGATTATTTTAGCGTATTTTTTATATAGCCTTAAATAAAATAGCTATAAAATAATGAAAAATACCATTGGATTTATCTTTAAAAAAGGATTTTAAATATATTAATTATTAGTTTATAGGCCTACTTTTCGTTAAGTTATTCAAAAAGGGGTAAGTAATACTTTATATAAAATTATTAGTGCTATATATATCACGTAAGTGGCCAGCTTAATTAAGTGTTTAGCTTAAGTAAAAAATGCGTTAGCTATTATAAATTAATATTATTTATTTATTGTTATAATAAGCTTAAATTATTAAAATAAAAAGCTTTTAAAATTATTTTAATATAATTAAATTGTTAGTTTATTTTTTAAATAAAGCTTTAAATAATTAATTATTTTATAAATTAAAATTTTGCTTAAAAAATTATTAACGTCACACACGGGTCGATGTCGCACCACGGGTCGATATTGCACTTTTTAGTACCTTTTATACGCTAACTCAAATAACTTAACTATAACATGTAGAAATTAATTTAATTAATCGGAATTATTTTCACTAGAGGTTTTTACATTTGCTTAACAAGTTTGCGCATTATGTCCGGGCTTTCTATAAATGCCACAGCGCCTTTAACCCGACCGCACCTTTTTCGCTGAACGACTACTTTTAGCTTTATTACCCGATTTAACTACCTTATTATCCCTGGACTTCTGTAAAACTTGGGCATTGCTTACTGTAAGAGATTTTTTACCTTGTAGTTGCTTGTTTTTAGTTCTGCAACGCTTGCTTAAAATGTGGTTAATTTTGCAAAGCTTTTCGTTTTTTTAGCGCAAAAGGGCATTTTTGTGTATTATTCCCTGGGTAGCCTTTGCAAATAAGTCGATAAAATTTAAAATCTTTGTTAAGGAGCTTAAAAAATGATTTTAAACCTTAATTTTAATAAAAGTTAATTGTTGTTTGGTTTTTTTAATAGTAGTAAATATTTTTAAAATTTAAAATTTAGGTAAAAGTTTGGGGTTAAGTTAGGTGTTTTTGCTTTTTTTCGAATATTTAATGCAAATATAACCTTTTTTGCATTTAAAGGCACAATTTCAGCTGTTTTAAAACCTGATTAAATATTTTTTTTAATAAAAGCAAATGTAAATATATATAAAAAGCTAGCAAAAAAGTCTTGCTTTTTAATGTGGGTTTAATAGCGCCGCATTAAACCCTTAATATATTAATTATACTTTTGTTTTAATATACTAAAAGGAATTAAATTGAGAGGTTAAAGCTTATGCGATAAATAAGCAGGCATATAAAGTGTAATAATGTTGTTAAACCGGCAGTATTTTTTAAATTTTATTAAATGGTAGCTTTTATAATTATTAAGGATTAATAAGCAATAAACACCTTTTGTACAGCTTTAAGTGTGTTTATTAAAGTGTTTTGCTTATTTAACGCCTATTTTATTATTGGTTTAGCTGTTATTTAAAAGATCTACAACTTAATTGTGTGGCAATGCGGCGTTACAATACTAAAACGCAAAGTGAACCTTGCCGGCGAAAATAATATACGGCAGCACTGCCTAACCTTAAAAATTAATGGCCTGGTTTATAGTAACCCATTCTCTGCCTCCAGGCTCAGCTTGTTTAGGTCGCCCACGTTTTTCAAAGCTTGTAACTATTATTCCGGTAGTTATTTTGCCTATTAAAAACCCTATCTTATTAAAGTTATAAATATCTTTTACCTGTATGCTATATTTCTCAATTGTAAGCTTTATAAGCTTAAACCATTTATAATAACTTTTGGAATTTTTGTTAAAGGCTTGCTGGTAATTAATTTAACAGTTATAACGCGTTTAGAGGTCAGGTCGTTGTCGTACAAAGGTTAAAGCCTAGTTATATCTAACCTCTAACGCGTTGCGTTTGTGTTAGAAAATATTAGCTATTTCTTAAACATATTAAAGCTGGGGCGGAAACGCTTGCACATCTAGCTTAAGTATACGTTTAGCAATCGTTTCCTTTTTTGACATTGTTAAATTTTGCTTTATAATGTTTACAACGTAGGCAGGTTTGCTGCCGTTGATTTTTTGCTTTAGTGTACGGTTGCAAACGTTGTAAATACAAGCAAGCTTTCGAAAGGAGATTGTAGGGTCGTGTTTTTTAGCCTAGATGGCTAGCTGTAGATCGGCTTCTTTAGATTTTTAAACTATTGCGTTATTGTTAAAAAAGGTATAAATAAAGTTAAAAAGTAAAAAGTTGGTAAAAAGTGCGACATTAACCCGTGTGTGACGTTATTATTAAATATTAATACTTTTAAAAATAATAAATAATAAAAAAGCTATATAATTTTTTTTTTGCAAATAATATAATAATTATTATTGATTTTTTAAGTAATTTTTATTTTGTTACTATTATATTAACGGTTTAATATAAAGCTAGCTAATTTTAAAACATTAAATTAATTAAAAAAAACGTTAATATTAGCTTTTATTATATTAACGCATCCTTTACTTTAACCGGACACCCAATTAAACCGGCCACCTCGTGATATATATAACACCGGTAATTTTATATAAGGTATTACTTACCCCTTTTTTTAATAACTTAACGGAAAGTGGGCCTATAAACTAATAATTGATATATTTGAAATCTTTATTTAAAAACGAATTCAATGGTATTTTATATTATTTTATAGTTATTTTATTTAAGCGTGCATTTATAAACCTTAATTTTACAGGGATTATTTTAGCGTATTTTTTATATAGCCTTAAATAAAATAGCTATAAAATAATAAAAATTACCATTGGATTTGTTTTTAAATAAAGATTTTAAATATATTAATTATTAGTTTATAGGCTTATTTTTTGTTAAGTTATTAAAAAAAGGGGTAAATAATACCTTATATAAAATTACCGGTGTTATATATATCACAAGGTGGCTAGTTTAATTAAATGTCCGGTTAAAATAAAAAATGCGTTATTAATTTTATAAATTTTATTACTAGGTTTTTTTTAAAAAAGTTATAATATTAAAACTTTTTAAGCTTTTTTATAACTTTAAAAATAATTAAAATATAATTAATTATAATTTTAAATTTTATAAATAAAAGTATATAGTTTAATTTAGCTTAGCTAATAGTTTAATATATTAATTAAGCTTTAAAATATAATAATAAAATTTAAAAGCTTTAATTAATTTTTTTTTAAATAAAAATACTTTTAAATTTACAATATAAAATAATTTTTAAAACTTTTTATTTTATTATTGCTTTATAAATTAATATATTAAATTAAACGTTATAATATGCTTACGCTAATTATTTTTTGTTATTTATAATAAACATTATAATAAAAAGCAAAAAAAAACAATTAAAAAAAAATAAAAAGCAAAAAATAAAATAAAAATTAGTAAAGTTATTTAAATAGGCGTAAAAACGCATATCGCATAAAAAGCGGGTGGCGGGGTAGCCCGTGAGGGTGTGGCCCGGGACCCCTACCTCTGACTTATAGAAGTCTTTAAGACTGGAGGTTTTAAGATCCGAAATTGAAATCTCCTATACTATACCGCGTGTTAAATAATTGCTCTCTCTTTGAAATTCGTCAGTTTTTGCGAATTAGCTGGAATGTCCTGATGCAAAGATCTACCGTGGGGGCGGCCATGTACGTATTGTTATTCCGGGCACACCAAGATCTTTGCTGCAGCCCTAGGACTTATCCTTCAAGCAAGTTCCGCGGCGTTACGAAGTACTATATCTGGCGTTCTTTTAAAGTTCGAGAACAAAGTAGCGTGGATGATCCTTAGTTACATATAAAACCTGGGATGTAAGAGTTGGGATACCTTAGCACCCTATGACAGGGTTATTATAGCTGAAATTGGCAATACAACTACGGCGCTATAGAATGATCACATGTCACTACGAACCGGGGCTTAGCGAGCCGCAAATCTTATGTTAGGATGTTGCAAGACCCGACAACTGTTTATTTAATAGTGAGCGAACGGGACTTGTTCTGCGAACTGTCTTCGGGTGTTCCATATTAATTTCATAACTTAGTTAATTTTCATATTTGAGATCTCCACGGTACATCGCTTAAGGAAAGAATGTTTCAACAGTTTTACTATTTTGGGCCTTGGCTAAAGGTGGCTGAGAAGGCTGGCGGCAATTTTAGCTTTGGTTATTATCTTAAATTTAGCATAGCTTTTTTTGCAATGCCTACATGCAATCCTACCTCACTGTTACGCCTGTTAAAATTAAGCAAGTTTAATTAATATGTTTTAATTAATTAATTAAGTGTGTTGTTATGTTATAATATATAAGGGAAATATAGGTGTGCTATATAAACTATATATATATAGGTTATATTTTTAATAAAGCTAATTATATAATCTTTTAAATTTAACATACCTTTTTAAAAAAAAATTTATATAAATAAGCTTTTTTGCAAATTTTTTCTATTTTAATTTATAAGTTTTAAATAGCTTGATTTATTTTTTATAAAAATATTTTTAAAGGTTTTTAAAACTTTATTACTTATTTTTATTAACTTTTTTATATTATAATATTTATAAATATTAATAAGTTTTAATTGCTATAAAAATTTATTTTATTTTGCTACGTTTAATAGTTTTATAAAGCTATTTATAATTATATTATTAATTAATATATAAATAACGTATAAAGTTTTATTTTTAACTTTTTGTTATAATTAATGATTATATATATTAATATGCTTTAGTTTTATATATAATATAATGATTTTTTTTATAATTAGCTTAATAATTTATTAATTATTGCATTAAATAAAAATATATTAATTTTTTAATAAAACAGCTTATAAATATAACTTTTTTAGCTGCTTATGCTAACGTTAATAATTTAGCTTTAGTAATAAATATAATTATTATATTTTATTTGTTTATTTGTTATTTTATTATATTTTTAAATAGCTGTATTATATAAGCTTATAAACTTTTTTAATTAAATGTATTATTTGCAAAAAAAGTATTACTAGCTATTTTAAAATTATTATTATTTTTAAACTAAAAAAAATAATATTAAATACATTTAAAATAGCTTAATAAATAATTTGCACTTTTATAATATTTTGAACTTAAATTTAAAAAAAATTAAAAAAGCTTTAAAATGCTAAAAATAATATTAAATTAAATAATTATTATTATATATATAATTGATTTTATTTTTTTTTAATATAAATAAATTTTTTATTTAATAGCTATTTTTATATATGGTTATAATTTAATTACGCTTATTAAAATAAATGGTAAAAAAAAAAGTATGGTTTTTAGCTTAAAGATTTTTTTTAAATATAAAGCTTAAAATAGCTATATTAATTATTTTTAATAATTTTATATAATTTTAATATTTAAAAATTATTATAAGTTATTTTTGCTAATTATTTAATATGTTTATTAAAATTGCTTTATAGCTTTTTAAGCAATTAATTTATAGTTTTTTTTATAAGTTAATATAATATTATTAATATAAATAAAAATAAATACTTTTTTGCGTAAATAATAATAAAGCTTATATAGTATTATTATATATTTTATTTTTATTAATATTAACATAAGTTTTTTTTGTTAAAGCAAAAGTAATTTTTATAAGCTATATAAAGCTTTATTAAGCTATAATATTATTTGTGTTTTTTTATAGCTAAGTAATATTTTTACATATATTTTTTTGTTTAACTTAGCGTTTATAAATATATTAATAATATTATATTATTTTAGTTTAAAATTAAATTTAATTATAATAATTATAAAAGTTTTAAATAATTTATTTATAAAAGTTAAAGCGTATATATTTTTAATAATATTATAAAGCTATTAATTTTTACAAATTATTAGCTTTATTTTATATTTAAAATAATAATTATATTTATTAAATTTATATATATATATTTATATATAATTAAATGTTAGCTTTTTGCGTATAATATTTATATTAACTTTAGTTTAAAAGTTTATTTTTTAATGTTTTTAAAGGTGTGCTTTTTTTGCTTTTTTAAATTTTATATTTATTAAGTGCTTTTTAAATTTTTTATAAAATTTAAAAAAAAAAAAAAAAAGTTTTGCTTATATAATTTATAGCTTTTTTTAATTTGTTTAATAAAAGTGTTTTTATTTATATATAAAAGCTATAAAGCTATTGCTTTTTAATTTATTTTATAATTATTAAAATAATTAAAAAATTATTTTAATAATTTAACTGCTTTAGCTGTTACGAACCAACATGGGCGCGGGCCATTAGGAAGGGCCTAGCGGCGATATTGCACCAACGAGGAAAAAAAACTGTACCAGGAGACAAGCCACAGTTCCCGATTAGGAGAGTCACGTGACAACTCACCGTGAATCACTCTGTGAGTAAGCTCACCTTAGAAATAAGCCAAGTAAACCAGTAAGCTAAGTAAAAACACTCACTAAGGGAATTAATAAAAGAAAAACTATTTATATAATAAACCAACGTTTCTTATGTATTTAGTTATAGTTTTTATTTTACAATTTAATTTAAGCATACAGCAACTTTTTGAAATAGCTGTATAAAAGTAATCTCTTAACAACCACTTAGTTACGACCCAACCGTACAACGTTCGCACCCTAGGCACAATCTAATACGTAAAGCTTCGAGTATTAACGCCTTTACAAACTAACGGTTTGTTACATTTTAAATTATCAAACTTACTTAGTGTTTAAAAAACAACTGTATACGGTTACAATGTTTTCGCAGCAGCTTAAACTAACACCCGCAATGGTGCAAAGTTCCTTAACGCATTTGCAAAACAAAATCAAACAATTAAAACAGCAAAATCAACAGCTAAAAACGCAAGTTATAAACTTACCAAAACCTAAGCTTTTTAAGCTAATTAAGCCAACTAAGTTTAATAGCAACTAAAAACAACTAAAAAAATTCTTAACCCAAGCAAAAGCTTACTTACAACATTATAACAATAGTTTTTTTTTAAACAAAAACAAAGTAATAATAGCTGCAGGATTTCTTATTGATAACATATTAAAATGGTTTTAACCTATAATAAACAATTATATAAAAAACAACAACATCAACAATACCAAAAAAAAAACCAAGGTAGCATTTAAATCCTACGACAGGTTTGAAACAGCGTTAACTAATATGTATAAAAATCCAAAGAAAAAAAAACAAGCAAAAAGAAAGCTGCTTTTAATATTTCAAACAAAAGCCGCATATAAATATGCAGTGGAATTCCAAAAAACAGCAGCTAAAACAACGTAGATTAATAGTAACGCCTTAATAACAGCTTTTTATTAAAAGCTAAAAAACAAGGTAAAAAATAAGTTGTATAAAAATAAATAACCAGGCGATTTTAAAACTTATATCGCTAACGCAATAAAGATTAACAACCGATTATATAAACAATGTTTACAAAAACAACAACAAACTCAACAAATACCTAACTTAGAAAAAAAATAAACCATAAAGTTAACAGCATTAGGTATTTATGCAAAACTAATAAAACTTAATACAACAAAGAAAAAGCAAGACCTAAGCAAGGTCAAGTGTTACAATTGCAATTAAAAAGGATACTATGCCCGGGCTTACAACAAGCCTAAGAAAAAACGGCAGCTTGGAGAAGCAAAACAGGCTTTATTTATAACAATCGCAATGTTAAAAATTAACAACCAGTAGAGTCGACTACAATAGCAACACGTAAAAAAAGTGCCACATTGCAACATGTATAAAAAAAAAAAACAAGTGTATTTAAAACACTTTTTTACAAAACAATTAAAACAAGCAAAACAAAATAAATATATTTGTAACTTTATTAATTGCTAAATACACAACATGAATATTAATAATAAAACCAAGCAAAATATAGCTACTTAGGAAAATTCTATTTAAATTAACAACAATGAAAATAATTAAAAAAATATTAAACCAAAAAAAAATTCTGCATAAAAAAAGGTTAAAACTTTAACTTATAAATATAAAGGATGGCCTAAAAGAAAATCTTGTCTAAAAAGACATGCATGTAGCTATACAAAATGCAATTACCAATTTAAATAAAAATAATTGAAAAGCTTTGTAGCTAAATCTATTTAACAAAGAGAATGCTTAAGCAAAACATCAAACGTACAAAAATCTCGAATAAAAAAAGCTAAAACAGCAACAATTAACACGTTAAAAGCCAAAAATAACATGAGAATATGGCTATTTTTAAACAATATACAGCGGTACAACCCAGCACTTATAATAAAAGCTAGAACAAATACCAGCAAGCAACTTAGCCTAGCTACCAAGCTTATTGCTAAAGAACATTATTATAGCAAGATTATAATAAGTTAAGAACCGGCAGAAATAATACCAAAAAATAAAAAACACAAACAAATCCTATAAATATGCTGTATAACACATCGATATATTTACCATTTGCAAAAAAAGCTACAACACATATAATTTCTAAAACAATTAAACAAGAAACCTATAATGCAACTTTTGTATAAGGCAAATAAAAAAAAAGTAACACCAGTGTACTAAAACCCACGAGGATTTGCAATATTTAACAAAAACCTACAGTGGCTTATAAAATGCATGCAGTAAATCCTACAACCAAAGGACTGCACCAATAATAAATATAAGATTTATGCTTAATAAAAAGCAACAAAATTGCGCAAAACAATAAAATAAACACAACAAATTAATTAAAACCAATTAATGTTTAAAGAAAAAAAGCTTAAAAAAGTAACAAGTAAACTAACCACAGTGGCAATAAAACAAACAAACTTTAGCAAAAAATCTTTTAAAAATATAATAAACCTTTATAAACATGAGAAACCTAATATAATTTAAAATGCAAAAAATAAAAAAATAAAATATTATTTAAACAAAGATATAGTAGCACGCTTTAAAAAGTCTTAGGCAGCCATTAACGTAACCAAACAACTCGACAACATGCCAACACGGGCAACAACTAGCTAAAATCAGTTAAAAAATAACAATAAGCAGTTGTAACAAATCAACAACTATTCCTAAAAAAACCCAAAAAGCTTTATGCTACAACAGCTAAAAAAAGCAAACATATTAAAATTAATTTAATATATTAAAAACATAAGCTATAAGCACTTATAAATATAAAAGCTTAGGCGAGCTTTATCTTTTTACAAATTATTAAACAATTAAATATATTAATAAAACTTAAAAACAACCTCTACCTACTTTTAACCGTTAATAAAAGTCCCATTGCATATAAAAATAAAGTAGTTTTAAAAAAAACTGCAAAACTTTTTTTTAACATCCTTGGATACAAAGAACAATTAGTGCTTAACATTACAAAAACATCCAAACATAATGTTATTTTAGGAATACCTTGGTTGCGGGAAAGCAATCCCAAAGTAAACTAAAAAACTAGCTAACTTTAGTAGGATATACCAAAAAAAAAATTAGCTAATGAGAAACCTAAGACATAGGTATTAAGCAATTTTATCGGACCACTATTGCAAATTTGCATAATGATTAAAGAGTTCAAGCTTATACTTAACAATAAAGTACTAATAAAATATTAAAACTATAGCAACATGTTTAGTAAAACACACAATGAGTTACTAAAGCATAGTTTATAAAACCATAAAATTCCGCTTAAAGAAAAAGCCAAATTATAATTATTTTTATTGTATCATATGAATAAAAAACAACTGAAAAAACTACGAGAATTTCTCAAGAAAAATCTAAAAAAGGGATTTATCCAATCCTTAAAATCACTAGCAGAATCACCGGTATTATAGGTACTATGCAAAACCGGTAAAAACGGAAAACAACGTTAAAGATTAGTAGTAAACTACCAAAACGTAAACTTTAAAACAATTAAATTTGTAGGACCAATACCTAAAATTAACAATTTATAAAACAAATTAGTATACGCAAAATAGTTTATGGCATTTAACCTACTAAATACATACAATTAAACAAAAGTAGCATTAAGTAATAAATGGAAAACGGCATTTTGCACACGTTATAAATTATATAAATCTTTGGTTATGCTTTTTAAACTTACCAATGCTTTAGCAATATTTTAAGCGTAAATAACGCACGCTTTATGCAAATTTATCGACATATTTGTAATAGTATATCTCGACAACATTTTAATATACTTAAAAAACCTTAAAAAATACCGAAAGCACATTAAAAAAGTACTAAACGCATTATAAATTGCCAAGTTAAAAGTGAACCTTAAAAAAAGCGAATTTCATATATAAAAAGTTGATTTTCTTGGTTTTACAATAACTTTAAGGAAAATAAAAATCCAAAAGTCCAAAATTTTAGCAGTAAAAAATTAGCCGGTACCTAAATCGGTGAGCGACGTGAAAGCGTTTGTGGGATTTATAAACTATATCTGAAGCCTTATTAAATGGTTTAGTAAACACGCCGGACCTCTTTTAAACCTAATAAGAAAAAACAATCCCTTTAAATAAAAAAAGAAAAAACGAAAATCTTTTAAAAAAGTTAAAGCACTTATATTAAAAAAGCCTGTTTAAAAGCTTCCTAACTTAAACAAAGAATTCGAAGTAATAGTTAACGCTAGCAAAAAAGCAATAGGCAAACAACTAAATCAACGAAATAAAAATGAAAAATTGCATCTAGTGGCATATTTCTCAAAAAAATTCTTAAGACCAGCAAAGCAATATACGCTACTAAACAAAAAGCTTATAGCTATTATCCAAGCATTTAAAAAATAAAAACATTACCTTTATAAACCTAAGAAACTAGTTAAGGTATATACCAATCATAAAAACTTAACTACGTTTATAACAACGAAAGTATTAAATAAACAATAAATCAAATAAACAAAGTTTTTATTTTAGTTTAACTTTGTTATTTTTTACATTAAAGGAAAAGAAAATGTAACAGCAAACATTTTAAGTCGATAAAGCAACCACAAAAAATTAGAAATAAAAAGCTAAATATTGTTAAAAAAAACCCAACAAAGAATTATACTTGCAACTATAACTTCATTTAATCACGATAAATAAATTAAACAATTGTAAAAAAACCACAAAATAGTCTTATAAGCACCACCACAATCAACAAATATACTACCAACCTTTAAGCAAAGCAAAAACAAAAATAAAAAGGTTTATTTAAATCTTAAACAACAACCTACGATTAAAAAACTAGTAAAAGCAATGCACAAACATTCACTAGCAAAACATTAAAGAGTATACAAAACACTATCACAAATATAAAAAAACTACAAATGTAAAAAACTTAAAAGCATAGTAAAAAAAATAGTTTAAAAATGTGTTTTATGCAAAAAAAGCAAAGCACCACAACATAAACCATATGGATTATTATAACTAAAGCAAATACTAAACAAAGCTTAAAAATCTATTACGTTTAACTTTATTGTTAAGCTACCCAAGTTAAAAAAACCAATAACCAGAGTATTATACGATTTAATACTAATTATTGTAAAAAAACTCACGAAGTATAAATATTTCATACTATATATAAAATCAAGTACAGCAAAAAATCTAGCCTACATAATAATTAAACATATTTTTAGCAAACATAAGATTTTAAAAAAAGCAGTTACAAATAAAAAAATAACTATGGCTTTTAAATTTTATCAATTGTTAATAAAAGCATTAAGCGTTAAGCACCAATTATTTACAGCTTACCACCTACAAACAAATAAACAAACAAAAAAACTTAATTAAACCTTGGAGCAATATTTACGCTGCTACCTTAACAAACAACAAAACAATTAAATTAAACTTTTGCCTATAGCAGAGTATGCTTATAATAATTCTAACAATAAGTTAATGAAAATGTTTCCATTTACGACAAACTACAAATTTAACCCAAAGATAAATCGAACTGCAATTAACGGCATAACAGCGCTTAAAGCAAAAATACAAGCAAAAAAAATTATAGGTTTACAGCAAAAACTACAAAATAAACTAGTATTTTTACAAAACCGTATAAAAGCTTATAGCAATAAACATAGGTTATTAAAGCCAACCTTAAAAAAAAAAGACAAAGTGTATCTTTTAAAGCACAACATTAAAATAAAACAACCAAGCAATAAACTTAACTTTAAACAAATCAAACCATTTAAAATTAAAAAAGTTATTTTAAAAACTAATTATTAATTTAAGCTACCTAAAAAAGCAAAAATATAGCTAGAATTTCATATCTTTTTTCTTAAACCAGCACTAAAAAACGCCAAACTCCAAACATAATTAAAAGTTAAACCAAACAAAAATCTATATAAAGTTAAAAAAATACTAAATTCACGTCAAAATAAAAATACCTACAAATATTTAATTAAATAAAAAAAATACTCACATATAAAAACCACTTAAAAACTTATAAAAAACCTAAAAAATATAAAGCAAATAATTAACCTATTTTATTAACAACACTTTAACCGGCTAATACTAAAAAGGCGGGGTTAACCTTTTAAGCAAAAAGCAAACCAAAAAAACCCTAATCGATGTTAAAAGTAATAATGTTAGCAGCTTTTTCAGCAATAAATTAAAGCTTGCCTTAACGCTTTTTCTTATGTTTAAATGCTTTCATTTTGTTTAAAGTATTAAAACCACAATAAAGAAATTTAGCACTTTTAAAAGCAAAAACATTATTTTGTTTTTTCAATTGCTTTAACCAAGCAAACTGCGCTAATATATTATTTTAAGTTTTTATTAAAAAAGATTAAGTTTTTTTTATTGTTCGGCAAAGCAGTTGTAGTTCCGCTTAAGCAGCCCTACGCTTTTTACATATCTAACAACGTTTTTTAGTTATATAAACCAAACCGTTAAAAGGAAAAAGCATTGCGCAAAAATAACCCAAGCGAGTGCACACGGAGCAGCAGGCACTACAATTAAAATCCTTTAAACAAACACAACCAGTCTCAAAGCAGCGGAAACATAAATTAAACGAAAAACCAAACTTGTTTAAATAATCAGCTAAACAATATCGCTCACGGGCGCTACAAAACAACATGGCAAGCAAACACTAAAAAAAGGTTAAACAAAAAAAAAAAAAAAAAAAACTAACCACTTAAACCAATTGTTATTGAGGACAATAACCAGGGGAAAAAGGAATAATGTTACAAATCAACATGGGCGCAAGCCATTAAAAAGGGCCTAGCAGCAATATTGCACCAACGAAAAAAAGGAACTATACTAGGAAACAAGCCACAGTTCCCGATTAGAAAAGTCACGTGACGACTCACCGTGAATCACTCTATGAGTAAGCTCACCTTAGAAGTAAGCCAAATAAACCAGTAAGCTAAATAAAAACACTCACTGAGAAAATTAGTAAAAAAAAAACTGTTTATATAATAGACCAACGTTTTCTATATATTTAGTTGTAGTTTTTACTTCACAATTTAATCTAAGCATATAGCAACTTCTTAAAATAGCTGTATAAAAGTAATCTCTTAACGACCACTTAGTTATAACCCGACCGTACAACGTTTGCACCCTAGGCACGATTTAATACATAAAGCTTCGAGTATTAACGCCTTTACAAACTAACGGTTTGTTATATTAGCTTTATTTATTGCTATATTAATTTTTATTTTTAAAATATATAAACGTTTATTTAAAAAATATAGCTTTTTAGCTATTTTTATAAAATTTAATATTAATATAAAGTTAAATATTAAATATATTTATTAAATTTTTAAAGTTTGCTTTAAGTAGTTTAATTTTTTTAAAGTTTATAATTTAATTTTAAACTTAATAAAATTTGCTATAACATTTTAGTTTTATAAATTAAATTTTTTAATAATAGTTATAAAAAAAGCGCTTAGTTATAAAAACTTAAAAAAAAAATACAGTAAAAAAAAAGCTTTAATAAAAAGTTAATTAAGCTTTTTTGCTTTTTTTAATAATTTAATATTTATAAATATGTTTTTTTTATTTTTTAATACATTTATATTAACATTATTATTTTTGCTTTTAATAAAATATATATTTTTTATATTTTAATTAATTATAATAGCTTTTAAAGCTTTATATAATAATTTAAATTTTATAACTATAATATAAAATAAAAAGTTGTTAATTTTTTTAACCTTTTATTTTTAAAAATTATTTTATAATTTATATAGGTTTTTTAAAAAAGTAGGTTTTTTATTAAAAATAACATTTTTAATTAAAATAATTATATTAATAAATAAATATGTTATAAACCAACAGCAGGGTGACCTATTGGTAGGTTAAGGTGACTAAACGGCCTAATAAAAGGTACTTAGCTAAACTAGGAAACAAGCCACAGCTAAAGATAGAGGTCACGTGACCCCGGTTTCTATAAAGACCACAGAGGGCAAAGAGATGTCTCTGGTCTTTAAACAAAAACAAAAAACAGGTCTCTAATATCTCTTGGGAAATATAAAAAACACCACAAAATTAAAAAAAAAAAAACGATCTATATAATAATAAAACGTTTTTTTTGTAATTAATATAGTTTTTACTTCACAATTTAATCTAAGCATATAGCAACTTTTTAAAATAGCTGTATGAGAGTAATCTTTTAACGACCACTTAGTTATAACTTGACCGTACAACGTTTGCACCCTAGGCACGATTTAATACGTGAAGCTTCAAGTATTAACGCCTTTACAGACTAACGGTTTGTTACATTTTAAATTATCAAACTTACTCAGTGTTTAAAAAACAACTGTATATAGTTACGATGTTTTTGCAGCAGCCTAAACTAACACCCGCAATAGTGCAAAGTTCCTTAACGCATTTATAGGATAAAATCAAACAGTTAAAACAGCAAAATCAACAGCTAAAAACGCAGGTCATGAACTCACTAAAACCCAAGCCTTTTAAGCCAATTAAGCTAATTAAGTTTAATAGCAACTAAAAACAACTAAAAGGATTTTTAACTTAAGCAAAAGTTTATTTACAATATTATAACAATAGTTTTTCATTAAACAAAAACAAAGTAATAACAGCTGTAGGATTTTTTACCGGCAACACATTAAAATGGTTTTAATTTATGATAAACAATTATATAAATAACAACAATATTAATGATACCAAAAAAGAAACCAAAGCAGCATTTAAATCCTTCGACGGGTTTAAAACAGCGTTAACTAATATATATGGAAATTTAAAAAAAAAAAAAACAAGCAAAGAAAAAGCTGCTTTTGATGTTTTAAACAAAAGCCGCATACAAGTATGCAGTGAAATTTCAAAAAACAGCAGCTAAAACAACGTGGATTAATAGTAACACCTTAATAACGGCTTTTTATCAAAGGTTAAAAACGAGGTAAAAGACGAGTTATATAAAAACAAACAACCGGGCAATCTTAAAACCTATATCGTTAACGCAATAAAAATCGACAACCGGCTATACAAACAACGTTTACAAAAACAACAACAAACTTAACAAATACCCAACTTAAAAAAAAAACGAACCATAAAGTCTACAGCATTAAATACCTATGCAAAACCTATAAAACTAAATACAACAAAGAAAAAGCGAGACTTAAGCAAGGTTAAGTGTTATAATTATAATTTAAAAGGACACTACGCCTAGGCTTATAATAAGCCTAAAAAAAAACGACAATTTAAAAAAGCAAAACAGGCTTTATTTATAACGATTGCAATGTTAAAAATTAGCAACCAATGGAGTTAACTATAGCAATAACACGTAAAAAAAGTGCTACATTGCAACATGTGTAAAAAAAAAAAAACAAGTGTGTTTAAAGCACTTTTTTACAAAACAATTAAAACAAGCAAAACAAAACAAGTATATTTGCAACTTTATTAATTGCTAAAAACATAACATAAGCATTAATAATAAAACCAAGCAAAATATAACTACTTAAAAAAATCCTATTTAAATTAACAACAATAAAAATGATTAAAAAAATATTAAACTAAAAAAAATCAAGGATTTTATATAAGATAAAGTTAAAAACCTAACATATAAATATTAAAAATGGCTTAAAAAAAATCTTATTTAAAAAAACATATATGCAGCTACAATAAATATAACCACTAATTTAAATGGAAATAATTGGAAAACTCGGTAGCAAAATCTATTTAACAAAAAAAATGCTTAAGCAAAACATCAAACGCATAAAAATCTCAAATAAAAAAAGCTAAAACAGCAACAATTAACATGCTAAAAGCTAAAAACAACATGAGAATATGGCCATTTTTAAACAATATACAGCAGTATAACCTAGCACTTATAATAAAAGCCGGAACAAATACTAGCAAGCAACTTAACCTAGCTACCGAGCTCATCGCTAAAAAATATTATCATAATAAAGCTATAATAAGTTAAAAACCGGCAAAAATAATATCAAAAAACAAAGAACACAAACAAATCCTTTAAATATGCTGTGTAATATATCAATATATGCACTATCTGCAAAAAAAGCTATAATATATATGGTTTTTAAAACAACTAAACAGAAAACCTATAATGCAACCCTTATACAAAGCAAATAAAGGGAAAGTAACACCAGTGTACCAAAACCCTCGAAGATTTGCAATATTTAACGAAGACCTACAGTAGCCTATAGAATGCATGCAGCAAATCCTACGACTAAAAAACTGCACTAACGACGGATGTAAAATCCATGCTTAATAAAAAGCAACAAAATTGCGCGAAATAATAAAACAAACGCAACAAATCAATTAAAACCAACTAACGTTTAAAGAAAAAAAGCTTAAAAAAATAACAAATAAACCAGCTTTAATAGCAATAAAATAAATAAACTTTAGCAAAAAATCTTTTAAAAATGCAACAAATTTTTATAAGCATAAAAAACCTAACATAATTTAAAATGCAAAAAATAAAAAAATAAAATACTATTTAAATAAAAATATAATAAAATGTTTTAAAAAGTTTTAGGCAGCAATTAACGCAACTAAACGACTTAATAACATGTTAACACAGGCAACAACTAGCTAAAATTAGTTAAAAAACAACAATGGGCAGTTATAACAAATTAACAACTATTCTTAGAAAAACCTAAAAGGCTTTGTGCTACAATAGCTAAAAAAAGCAAATATATTAAAATCGATTTAGTATATTAAAAACATAAGCTATAAACGCTTATAAATATAAAAGCTTAAGCAAGCTTTATTTTTTTACAAATTATTAAGCAATTAAACATATTAACAAAGCTTAAAAACAATTTTTACCTATTTTTAACCGTTAATAAAAGTTCTATTGCATATAAAAACGAAGTAGTTTTAAAAAAAACTATAAAATTTTTTTTTAACATTTTTGGACACAAAAAACAACTAGTGCTTAACATCACAAAAACATCTAGGCATAATATTATTTTAGGGATACCTTAGTTACAAAAAAGCAATCCTAAAATAAACTAAAAAACTAGCTAACTTTAATAAAATACACCAAAAAGAGAATTAGCCAATAAAAAACCTAAAACACAAGTATTAAGCAATTTTATTAAACCATTATTGCAAATTTACATAATAATTAAAAAGTCCAAGCTTATACTTAACAACAAAGTATTAATAAAATATTAAAACTATAGCAACGTATTTAATAAAACACACAATAAGTTACCAAAGCATAGTTTATAAAACCACAAAATTCCGCTTAAAAAAAAAGCCAAATTATAATCATTTCTATTATATTACATAAATAAAAAACAATTAAAAAAACTACGAAAATTTCTTAGAAAGAATTTAAAAAAAAAATTCATTTAATTCTTAAAATCATTAGCAGGATCACCGGTACTTTAGGTACCACGTAAAACTGGAAAAAACAAAAAGCAACGTTAAAAATTAGTAGTAAACTACCGAAACGTAAACTCTAAAACCATCAAGTTTATAAAACCAATACCTAAAATTAACGATTTATAAAATAAATTAGTACACGCAAAATAGTTTACGGCATTTAACCTACCAAACGCATACAATCAAACAAAAATAGCATTAAATAATAAGTAAAAAACGGCATTTCGCACACAATATAAATTATACAAATCTTTAGTTATGCCTTTTAAACTTACCAATGCTCCAGCAACATTTTAAGCGCAAATAACGCACGCCTTACACAAATTTATCAATATATTTGTAATAATATATCTCGATAACATTTTAATATATTTAAAAAACTTTAAAAAACACCGAAAACACATTAAAAAAGTATTAAATACGCTACAAATTGCCAAGTTAAAAGTAAACCCTAAGAAAAGCGAATTTCACACACAAAAAGTTGATTTTCTTAGTTTTACAATAACTCCAAAAAAAATAAAAATCCAAAAGTCCAAGATTTTAGCAGTAAAAAATTAGCCAGTACTTAAATCAATAAATAACGTAAAGGCGTTCATAGGATTTACAAACTATGTCCGAAGCCTTATCAAATGGTTTAGTAGGCACGCCGGACCTCTTTTAAACCTAATAAAAAAAGACAATCCCTTTAAGTGGGAAAAGGAAAAACGAAAATCTTTTGAGAAAGTTAAAGCACTTATATTAAAAAAGCTTGTTTAAAAGCTTTTTAACCTAAATAAAGAATTTGAAATAATAGTTAACACTAGCAAAAGGGCAATAAGCAGACGACTAAGTTAACAAAATGAAAATGGAAAATTACACCCAGTGGCATATTTCTCGAAAAGATTTTCAAAACTAGCAAAGCAATACACGCTACTAAACAAAAAGCTTATAGCTATTGTCCAAGCATTTAAAAAATGGAAACATTACTTTTATAAACTTAAAAAACCAGTTAAGGTATATATAAACCATAAAAACTTAACTACGTTTATAATAACTAAAATATTAAACAAATAACAAATTAAATAAGCAAAGTTTTTATTTTAATTTAACTTTATTATTTTTCACATTAAAAGAAAAGAAAATGTAACAGCAAATATTTTAAGTCGATAAAGCAACTATAAAAAAGTAGAAATAAAAAGCCAAGTATTGTTAAAAAAAACTCAATAAAAAATTACACTTGCAGCCATAACTTTATTTAATCATAATAAATAAATTGAAAAATTATAAAAAAACCATAGAATAATTTTATAAGCATCACCACAACTAATAAATACACTATTAACCTTTAAGCAAAGTAAAAACAAAAATAAAAAGGTTTATTTAAATCTTAAACAATAATTTACGATTAAAAAACTAGTGAAAGCAATGCATAAACATCCATTAGCAAGATATTAAAGAGTGTATAAAACACTATCCCGGATATAAAAAAACTATAAATACAAAGGACTTAAGAGCATAGTAAAAAAAGTAGTTTAAAAATGTGTTTTATGTAAAAAAAGCAAAGCACCGCGATATAAACCATATAAATTACTACAACTAAAGCAAATACCAAACAGGGCTTAAAAGTTTATTGCGTTTAACTTCATCGTTAAGCTACCCAAATTAAAAAAACCAATAACCGGAGTATTATATAACTTAATACTAGTCATTGTGGAAAAACTCACAAAGTATAAATATTTTATACTATATATGGAATTAAGTATAGCAAAAAATTTAGCCTATATAATAATTAAATATATTCTCAGCAAACATAAGATTTTAAAAAAAGCAATCACGGATAAAAAAATAATTATAGCCTTTAAATTTTATTAATCATTAATAAAAGCATTAGGCATTAAGCATTAATTATTTACGGCTTATTATTTACAAACGGATAAACAAATAAAAAAACTTAATTAAACTTTAAAGCAGTACTTTCGCTGCTACCTTAACAAGCAATAAAACAATTAAGTTAAGCTTTTGCCTATAGCAAAGTATGTTTACAACAGTTTTAATAATGAGTTAATAGGAATGTTTCCATTTATAGCAAACTATAAATTTAACCCAAAAATAAATCGAACTGCAATTAACGGCGTAACAGCGCTTAAAGCAGAAATACAGGCAAAGGAAATCATAGGTTTATAGCAAAAACTACAAAATAAGCTAGTATTTTTACAAAACTATATAAAAGCTTATAGCAATAAGCACAAGTTGTTAAAGCTAACCTTAAAAAAAAAAAACAAAGTATATCTTTTAAAGCGCAATATTAAAACAAAATAACTAAGCAATAAACTTAACTTTAAACAAATCGGATTATTTAAAATTAAGGAAATTATTTTAAAAACAAATTATTAATTTAAGCTACCTAAAAAAGCGAAGATATGGCTAAAGTTTTATATTTTTTTTTTCGAATTAGCACTAAAAAACGTTAAACTTTAAACACAATTAAAAGTTAAACCAAACAAAGATTTATATAAAGTCGAAAAAATACTAGATTTACGTTAAAATAAAAGTATTTACAAATATTTAATTAAGTAAAAAGGATATTTACACGCAGAAACTACTTAAAAACTTAAGAAAAACTTAAAAGATGTGACGTAAATGGTTGATTAGTTCCACCAGCAACATCCTAACCGACCAGTGCCCAAAGGGAGGGGTCGACCTCGAAAGAAGGTTCTAGGGCGTTCCAATCTACCCTAGGAGAGAACGGTGGAAGAAACTCGGCAGCAAAACGCCTTTGCTCCTTTTCCAAGCGCTTTTGCTTCTTTAATTCATTTAAATTTTAAAGACCACGCTAAATAAATTTTACACCTTTTTTATGCAGAAATTTAAACTAACGGTCTAAACAACTTATGCAGGCAAACAATTTTTAGAGTTGTTTAGTTATTTCTTAAAAGCGCCGCAATGTTTTCCGTTTTTCTTTGTTTATCCAAATCTTTTCGGCGTAGATTTAGCAGAGAAAGTGAAAAGAGACATGATTACCATCGCAAGTTTAAAGGTTCGCGTTGTTACAATTTTTGCATTAATTGCAATTTTCCAACATTTTATAAATAAAACCCTTGTTAAAACAACAAAAGCAGGGCATAACTTCAAAATTAAACTAATTAATAAAGTTAAAAAGTTTGCGACAACTTTTAATAAACAACTTCTTGCGCGACTTAAAAACGCAACCGGCCATGTTTTAAAAAACAAGTGGTTAAGAAAAAAAAACAACATTACTTACCAAAAGAAAAGGACGCACTAGTATTTATTACAGACAATAAACCTGGAAAAAAGGGAATAATATTACGAACCAACAGCAGGGTAACCTATTAGTAGGTCAAGGTGACCAAACGGCCCAATAAGGGGTACTTGGCTAGACCAGGAGACAAGCCACAGCTAAGGATAGAGGTCACGTAACCCCGGTCTCTGTAAAGACCACAGAAAGCAAAGAGATATCTCTAGTCTTTAAACAAAAACAAAAAACAGGTCTTTAATGTCTCTTGGAAAACATAAAAAACACTACGGAATTAAAAAAAAAAAAACGGTTTATATAATAACAAAACGTTTTCTTTATAATTAATATAGTTTTTACTTTACAATTTAATCTAAGCATACAGCGACTTCTTAGAATAGCTGTGTGAGAATAATCTCTTGACGACCACTTAGTTACGACCCGACCGTACAACGTTCGCACCCTAGGCACGATCTAATACGTGGAGCTTCGAGTACTAACGCCTTTACAGACTAACGGTTTGTTATAAAATATTAAAAAATAAATAATTTATAAAATAGCTAATTTAAGCTTTTAAATTAAGCTTATTAAATTTTTTTTTTTAGCTTAATATTTATTATTAAAGCGTAAGCTTTATAATTATATACACGTAAATAATATAAATTAAATTAATATTAAATAATTATAATTTTATTTTTGTTAAAAAAATAAATATAAAATTTTTTATATAAGCTTTTTTATTTATATAATTATTTAAACGTTTAATTATATAAATATATTACTGTTTTTATAATATTAATTTAAAAAATAGTAAATAATTTAAAGCTATTTTTTATTACTTTAGCTTTATATTTAATTATATTGCTAGCTTTTTTAACGTTTTTATTTTAATTTTATATATTAAAAGCGTATAATTTAAATAATATTTTATATAAAGCTTTAAAATATTTAATAAAATTATTATATTTTAATAATTTATTATTACATTTAAACATTTATATTTAAATAATATAATAAACTTTTAAATGTTTAATTAAATTATTTAATGCTTAAATTAATATAAAAAATTATTGCTAGTTATATTTTAAGTTTTTTAAAGCAATTTTAAAATGCTTTATTAATTTGCTATTATATTTTTAATATAATATATGCTTTACACTTTATTGTTTATATTTTATTGTTTAAAAATTATTATATTTTTATTTTTTTAACTTAAACTATTAAATAATAAAAAACGTTAGCTTTTAAATATTTTAGCTTTAAATGCTATTAATAAAAATTAACTTTTAAAATAAACTTTAAAATAATAAAAGTTAATTTGTTTTTTTATATATAAAAAACACTTTTATTTTAATAAAATAAAAAATATTTTAATATAAACTAGTAATATTTATTTTATAATTAATATAACATAAATTTATTTTATTATTATAGCATATTTATAATTAGCTTAATATTTTAATAAAGCTTTTTTTTAAAAAATATTTATAATAACATTAAATTAATAATTATTTTTAAATAATAAACTATATTATATAACTTTATTATTTTAGGTTTTTTTAATTTTTATATGTAAATATTAACGTTATTAAAAGCTAAAATAAACATAAAGCCATTTTTTATATATATAACGTTTTTTTTTATAACTTATTTAAAGTTAATAAATTTGCTAATTTTATTAAAAATATAAAAAATAGTTTTAAAATTTAAAATAGCTAAGTTTTTTAACATATAAATAGTTTTTAATTTAAAATAAAATTTTATAGCAAAAAAAAACCATATAAATATTTATTTTAATTATGTTAACTTTTTAGCTTATATTTTAAGTTTTTTTTTTTTTTTTATTTAATTTATAATATTTTTAAAGCTTTTATTGCTTTTTAATTTAGCTTAAATAAGCTTTATAATAATTTAATTTAAAATAAAATTATTAAAAGCTATTTTAAAAAAAAAATAATAGCACTTTATAATAAAATAAAAATTAAAGCAGCTTTTATATATATAAGCTTTTAATTTATATATTTTAAAATTATTTTAAAAGTATTTTTTAAAGTAATTTTTTTAGTTGCTTTTATTTTTTTAAGTTTTATAACTTTTGTTATATTTTTAAATATTATTAATAAATAATTAAATTTTTAATAATATTTTTACCTTTTAAAAAATTTTAGCTTTATTATTTATGTTTTTTTTATTAAGTTATGCTTTAAAAGTATTTTTATTAATATAAACAGCTAATTTATAAATAAAAACTATTTAGCTAGCTTTATTTTTAAAATTAGCAGCTATTTTTTAATAAGTTAATTTATTATTAATAATAATATTTTTGTTAATTATTTTATAAATAATAATTTAAATGTTTAAAACCTTTTTAAAGCAAATTTTTAAGTTTATAATTAAATAGTTTATATTTTTAAACTTTATAATTTTATATTTAATAGCTAAAAATATAATAGCTTTTTATTTAATTGTTTAAGCTTTTAAATTTTTTAAAAGCTAGTTTATTTTTTTTATATATTAATAATATTAAGCTTTAGTTTATAATTATTAAATAGCTTTTAAATATTTTTTTAATTTTTATATTTAGTTATACTATTTTTTAATTGTTTTTATAAATTAAAAAATAATTTGCTTATAATTAAAAAAAATTAATTTATTTAATTATATAATAAAATTTACAATATATTTTTAATAATTATTATAATTGCGTTTAAAATAAATATATTAATTTTAATTAGCTTAATAAAACTTTTTGCTTTTTTTTGTTATTTTAAACAAGTTTTAAAGTTTATTTATTAAATTAACTTTATTATTAATAATAATAACTAATAATTATGTTTTTATAAACTTATTAAAAGCTTTTTTTAAATAGTTTTTATATTTTAACATTTTTAATGTTAAAAGCTATGCAAATTTATTTTTTAGTTAAAAATATTCCTAAAAGTTTAAAAAGTTTGCCTTTGCTATAAATTTTTTATTTTAAAACATATAATTTTTTAATTTAGCTAAAGTTATTTTTATATTTATTATTAAAGCTATTAATATTACTTAATTATTTAATTTAGCTTTATAAATAATATATAGCATATAAAACTTTTAATTGTTAAAATTAAGCAAATTTAATTAATATATTTTAATTAATTAATTAAATATATTATTGTGTTATAATATATAAAAAAAATATAAGTGCGCTATATAAACTATTTGTGTGTAGGTTATATCTTTAATAAAGCTAGTTATATAACCCCTTAAATTTAATAATGCTAACCTAGCAAGGTACCTATACACTTAACGAAACTTGCAACGCTAATGTCTTGGCTGTTGTGGGGTATCTAATAGAATACTGAGAAATCAACACTCTGACCCATATAAATAAGAAAGCAGTTACTTTATTGGATAACCCGCAATAGCCAAGACATTAGCGTTGTCAAGTTTCGTTGAGTCTATACTTGAGTTTATACGGTAGGTGTCTTGGGTTAAGGTAAAGTACAAGTTAGGAAGTTGGCTCTCGGCACCGAAGATTTTGGTGGGAGGTAGCATTGCGAAACGATGTGGTAGACCATTGGTTAGCATGCCAAGAATATCTAACTTGGTCAAACTCGGGGCATGAATTGCGTACGCCTTATTTGCTGCTGGCTAGTTATCAGTATGCATCATAAGGGAGGGCGGTCAGCGAGGCGCATCTGCACGCCATAAGCACAGTTGCCTATATGGGTATATACGCGAGCTTAGATCTAGAATTATGAGTATGGTCAACTAGAGGGGCTTGAAGGAGGGCTGTGATTCCGCCCGCTGACGATACTCTTTATTATCAATTACCAGCTAGAATATGTCGACGCCGAAAGAGGTGAGCGTTTTCGTCTACAAAAAAGGCGTAATATAGATGTGTCAATTGAAATATTACATAGAAACTATGCGATCCGTCAAATAGTCTAAAGCAAAGTGGTCAGTTTACCGACATCGGTTAGTAGTAACTTAGGCAAGCCTCTCCAAGCTCAACACAGGTAGCAGAAGAAAGAAACAACGTGTAAAATCTACCCTGCTCGGGATCCAGGGGTTCTTTCGCATGGGAAGCATACCCTACCCGGTCTTGTTAACAGTAACGTGGGGGCCGAACCAGCACAGCCTGCTGCTAGGCGGCCGCCGGGGTATATAGGTTAGATAGTTCGTGTCTGCGAAGCTGTCGCTCTAGGGCGGCAAGTGTTTCCAGTGTACCAGGCTCCTATCTTTCTATTCCCTTCGGTTTATGTTGAGTGGGAATTTGTATTCTTCTATTTCCACTGTGTCATCTGCGGGAAAGTACCAAACAGTCTCTCTATACGAAAGTACAAGAACCCCAACCAGCAAATTATTACCACCATATCCCAACTGCCTCCTTCTTGAGTCTCTCTATATCCAACATCACAGAGTCCTTCTCAAAAAAGCTCACACAATGCGACTTCTCAAATATGACCCGGATGGAAAGCTGGTACTGGAGACCTTCGACCTGAGCGAGAACTCCTCTCTTGAACCATACGCCGTGCTATCGCACACTTGGGGCAATGAACAAGATGAGGTCACCTACCAAGACATATTGGATGGCACTGCATCCTCAAAGCCAGGCTTCTCGAAAGTCGAGTTTTGCGGCAGGGAGGCCGCTCGCGAGGGTTACAAGTATTTCTGGGTCGACACCTGCTGTATCGACAAGTCAAACAGCACTGAGCTACAGGAGGCAATCAACTCAATGTTTCGTTGGTATCAAGGCTCAGCGCGATGTTATGTCTATCTTTCTGACGTCCTATGCGACCGCGAGAATGACGGGTACTGGGAAAGATCTTTCCGTGCCAGTAGGTGGTTCACTCGCGGCTGGACGCTGCAGGAGCTCATAGCCCCGTCAACGGTGGACTTTTTCTCTTCAGAGGGCCGGTGGCTAGGTGATAAACGGAAGCTGAGACAACAAATATCTGAAATAACCAACATCGACCCTGAAGCCTTCCTAGGAAAACCCCTTCATCTATTTAAACTAGAGGAGAGATGGTCATGGTCCACTGGCCGACGTACGAAGCGAGAGGAAGACGGTGTCTACTGTTTGTTGGGTGTATTTGGAGTGCATATGCCACTTATCTACGGCGAAGGATATGATAACGCCCGCAAACGCATAGAGCAAACGCTCGACAGACACCCGAACCTACCGATAAGTGAGTACTGTCCTATGTTATAGGCGTTACCAAATATCCACGGCTAACAATTCATATGTTCCAAGGACCGAAAGAAGGGATTCAGAGAAAAACCGTCTTCGTAGCCGTCATGGGACTGACGGGGGTTGGGAAGAGCACCTTCATATCCCATTGCATGAACGGAGCTGCGAAGGCTAGTGGCAATCTGAGCTCTTGTAATGACATGACCCTATTTCCTTAATTAGTTGCCTCGTCCCAGGGAGCTCGCGACACCTCCCTAGTACGAATAGGTACTCAATGTACGTAAAGCTAATGATAGGCAAATAGGCACGCAGGAAGTGCGCGAGTATAGTTGCACCCACTTTGAAGACGTCGATGTCCGTCTTATTGACACCCCTGGCTTCGATGACAGCGACCGCAGTGATGCATCTGTGCTAAAGGATGTATCGCAGTGGCTGGGCGAAACATATAAGCAACATATTTTATTACACGGTGTCATATACTTACAAAGCATTACCGACATCCGTATGCAGATGTCTTCCTGGAGGAGTCTCAGAGCACTGAGGAATGTCTGTGGAAATGACGCGTTGAAGAATGTCTACCTTGCTACGACGATGTGGGAAAAACTGGCCACAGAAGCTGAAGGCGTCGAGCGTGAAGGATTACTCCTGGAGCCAAAATACTGGGGTGACATGGCCAAGAAGGGTTGCAAGATACACCGCCTCCAGAACAATGCGAAATCGGCTTTGGCTCTTGTGCGGCGCGTAATAGACGGCAGTCGTCCAATCGGTGAGTACTTCTGGGAGTCGTTTTTGTTTTCCTTTCTGGTTCAAGACAGTGTCTGAAAGCTTCTGCAATTCTCAAGAAACTACACTCCAAATGGCAATGGCTGACTTTGAGTGTTATAGTGCTGCAAATTCAGCGAGAGTTAGTCGACGAAGCCAAAGATTTCGACGAGACAGACGCAGGAAGAGAGCTTAAAAGCGAGCTGATCCGAGAAAGAGAGAAGTTCCAGGCGGAGAAGGAGGACAGTGAGTAATCCTCGGAGTTATTTCCCCTTGTTTTAGCAACTTTCTGAGCAACAAGCTTTCCTTTTGGGGACCAAGACGGCATCGAGATGCTTCTAAAATTCTCATAAACTAAACAGGAAATGGCGATAACTGACTCTGAGTGTTCCAGTGCTTCGGGACTTGGAAGAAAAACGGCTTTGGAGAGAGGAAACAGCCAAGAAACTCGAAAGTCTAGAGGAACAGGTCCACAAGAAGAACGCGGATATTGAAAACCTCCAGTCCACCTTTGAGAATGCTGGGAAAGAGATTACCCGGGAACGAATGCAGGAGAAGGAGACGTACGAGATGGAAAAGAAGGCACTTGTGAAGGAAATAGAAATGAGGCGAGCCCTTGATGGCGAGAAGCAGTCGTGGACGGAGGAGACAGAAGACGCGCTCGAAGAGCTGGAAGACGAATTAAAACGGAAGAATATAGAGATTGAATCGATGCGATTCAATCTAACCCAAACTGCGGCAACGAACTTACGCCAAGATTACGACCTAGGGCAAGCAAAGAGAGCGCTGACTGAGGAGCAAGAGAAATATAAGGGCAAACTCCAGCGGCGAGAGGACAGGATGCACAGCATGAAGGCGGAGATAGAAGAGAAAAAAGAGAAATTGCGCGCAGAAAGAGAACGATCCGCTAAAGAGAAGAAGAGAGGGGACGAGTACAGGGATAAGTACTACGATATGAAAGCCAGGGTTGACCGACGGGAACAGACAATCGCCATGCTACGCTCCAGCAACAGCAGCAGCAGCAAGTATAAACACTAAATGTCTAAGAAACGGTGGGATAAGAGTAAAGAGCTTACAAATAATAAGCTAGAAGTTAAGAAAAAAAACATTGATATGTTATACCACTAGCGCAACTAAGGGGTTTGGCTAAAAAACAATCTTAGAAATATAATATTAAACTTCATAGTATTAAAAAGATTTTTAATTCAAAGTCGTCTTAAACACTAAGTATATGCCTCAAAAGAAACATTGACTTATTTGTTTATATTTATATTTCCTATATATAGTTTGAATGAAAGCCCATTTGGCTAGTCTGTTACTACTGTAGTTTACACCATCCGTTGCTGATTAGGGTAGTACTTTTAGTGTTATTCCGGCCTGGCATAAGCTGAACCTTACCTATAGAGTCTGAATTGGTCAAAAGTCGCGGTAGTTTAAACGAGCTCTAAAACTGTTATAGACATATTGTCTTTTAATAAAAGAACTTGGCATATAATGAGGATGACAACGAGCTAACGAGGTCCGTCTGACTTGGTGCATGTTTAGGAGGCTTTCATAATAAATAGCTGATAGACACGGGACATAGAAAAGGGGTTGGCACTTAGATAATAACATATATAGGTAGTTAAGCTACCCTACAAGAAAACTTTATTCTAGCTGTAGCTAGCTTATCAGTGCATTCTACTTTTGCTATTGTACCTAATTTTACCGACGGCTACGCGTTAGGTGTATTCTATCAAGAGCTTATCTACCACGTCACCCTAAACTTGAAAGAGAATTCAAACACGTAGGAAACCCTCTCTCATCTATCAACACCAACAATAACACACATTCAACCCATATCACATCCTGTCAGAAGCCTTAGTATAGGGGTTACATGAATTATTGTTGTCGCACGAAGAAAGCTAAAATCTTTCGTGATCTAGGCTGCAACTATATACACTTCAGGTCCTTTGTCTTCTAAGATCGTGACACATCCCAAACACATTCTACATAAGCAGCGACACTTTTCTCATCTTTTCTACCTACCAGACTATCTCCACAGTGTCCCAAACTACATAATCCAGGAGCTTCACACTTGTCCATACCACATTTCTCTCTTTCTCGGTGAAAGACGAATGCGATGGAAAGTAGTTGATTGAGTTCAGTCCGCGCTTATGTTTATATTTTCATACCTCTGTCTTGTATCATTCGCAAATGATCTGGCGAAGCTGGAGGTGAATGGTCTGTAGTAACATTCATCTATATGGCGAGCCAAAGGGAGCATAGCAGGGAGAGAAATAGAGACAATCATGATAGGAACCTCAGCCATTACCCAATAATAATGGGGAATCCCCTCATCTATGCTTGCCTTAGCGCTAGGATGCTTTCGAGAAATAGACGTAGTAATTGAAACTTACAAGTCCTGTCCTCGTTGATCAGCTTTCCCGCATGAAGTACCGTCACTAGTCTTCCAATGGCCACAATAACCGATCTAACCACGTTTGTCATATGAACTCTAAAATCTCTCAGTTCCAGAGGTCACTTACGAATAGCCCATAATAAAGACTAATGTAATGCAAGCCTTTCTTGTACGACTTGTTTGGACGCCCCAAATCAGCGGTATAGGTAGAATTAGAATTGCCAGGTCAATGGCAATGCTTGGTAAAGCATTACCTAGATATAGATCAGTCAGCTTGCCACACCGGCCTGGTAGTGCGAAATTCCAATTCTTTGAGATCGGGTTACAAATTAGCACCAGGCCCAAGGCGATCCCAACAAACCACGCAATGTTGAGGCTGTGAATAATTGGGAGTGCAATATTGAACCATGGAGGGCTTGCATGCCGTGGAAATACACGACTGAGAAATAGCAAAGCTGATGTCTTAGCTAAGAATAGCGAGACGTTGAACAAAATCCCGGCAGCGAACATTAGCTTGAGGTAGCTCAGGTTAGCCGTGGGTATAGCCCAAATATGTTTGCCCAGGCCCAAATGAACAGCCTGTAAAACTAGGGAGACCTCTGCCACAGAACCGACCTATAAACGTATGTCAAGGTCTAACTCGCTTCATCTACTGCGCAAGATTCTTACCGTCGCTGTAAGAGCCACCCAGTCATCCCACCAGAAGCGACTCCTTTTCAAGCGCGGTCTGTTCAAGCTGCGAGACCAGAACCGGAGAACTGTTGCCAAGGTGGAGATAGTTGTCAAAGAGATTAGGAAGTCTCGGAATGGGGGGCCACGGTCTTCAAGTGAGCCTAGAGGAAGTTGGGGAGACGCAGCATGTGGTGTCATGTTCTTCTACAGGCGGAAAACGAGGGACAACGTATGGGAGAAGTAGTGGAAGCTCGACATAAAGCCTACAGCCTGATGTTGGATTGCTCGGGAGTTATATGTTCGTCAAATTATACTTTTAATAACTAATCGGGGGCGACTCGCTTGAGCGGCCAGCAGGCTGTGGACCACCCCCTGAAGCAAGAGTCGAGGAATAATGAGGGGAATGCAACTTAACTACCTATGCCACACCAGCACCTCTCGGTCTACAAATCCTCCAATGGGGCTCGCTCAAGAACCGTGACCCTGGGCTTGGGTGCCATTACTGCCTCACATCAGTCTGCATGATTCGGTGCCAAGCACGCTCGCCATCAACATACTACCATTCGTATGGTATAATTACGACTGTTACATTGAGTAAGAGCACAATGCGGAAATGAGACGGGATTTGCTTTTCATCGACGCAAAATTATATTCAATATACTAATACAACCCGACAAACAGAAGATGCGGGGTTGCCGTCCCTGCGGCTATTTTTAGGCACCAGACTTCCATATCGAGGAACGAACGCCGCCTATTAGTTCTCAATTAGTACATGCGTAGATTTTCTGAGTAGTTCGTAGATGGAGAGAGGTCGCAAACTGTAGGCATATAGTGATTACGGCAGATAAGACTACGACCTCTAGAGGAAGAGGCAAGTAGCGACAAACAACCGAGTTCCATATAATACATCTAAACTTTGCTGACTCAATGCAGAACATGAAGAATTCATTATCTCTTGGGTATTAGGTTGAAACATAAATAATAATTACCTAATCAAGCCCATCGTGAACTTTGAAGTCGGTGATAGTTCCATTTAATACATCTCGCTTGAAATAGGGCAGTAGCATGCTCAGCGTTAGCAGATCAAATCTTGCGGCCTCAAGCACTCTCGAATTATCCAAAGAATTACATCAGGAAAAGCGAATATTTGTGTACCTATTTTGTCATTCTGGGGATAATTTTATCTCTATATCTCGCAGGTAATGCTCGTCCAAGCTGCCTGCCTGCCTTGAAGCACCGAACGAGATCAGCTGATCGTCTCCAATCGGCTCCAGGTGAAACACTCGTACATGCATATAGATATGTACGTTTATTTGTACCTCCTCTTTATCTACATAACAGGGCCAAGATGAGAACACGCCAGTCGTTGGCAGCTGATAAGTAAGGGAGGGAACTGGAGATAGTATCACGTCGTATCATGTGGTGTTTAGTTTAGGCATTCTATACACAGCTTACCTACCTGGGCACATCACATCTTTCTGCCTTGTCGGCCTGCGTCATTTTAATTACCTATCAGCATCTATCTGCCTTGCCTCCTTTCTTAGGGTATGATTTACCGTGCATAACTGCTCTTCAACCTTTCGCCAGCTGCATGTTCTCTCTCCCTGGCCCTCTCCCATTTTCAAATTTGCATTTCCTCGCGCAAAGCCACGCTCTGCGCATATGCACCAGGTCATCCCGTCACATTGTTGCGTTTTGGTCGCCTCATTTTCACACCGCCTCCATCGCCACCATCATCCTCGTCTGCTCCGATCGCTGTCACCGAATGATCAACTAGGGCTTGCGGACTGCTATCGATCCTGCTCCTACTTGCTCTCTTCTTAATCTGTAAACACCATGGTACGTTGGTTCATGTGTATCGCGCCACCAGGTCGAATCCTATCGCTAATCCAGTGAGGCTAGCACTACATTACTATTTACTATTGTGTAGGTACTCTATGTGGATGCACTTGATGCCTTGCTAAGAAATGCCAGTGTCGCTGTGGTCACGGCCCATGGAATATAGCTTACGATTCACACTGCCAGGAATGTGGACATAGACGATGTGGCTGTTGTGAGCCTCGAACCGTCAACTTCAAGATGACCAGGATCCTGATTTAGACACATGCTCTATGGTATGCAAACGGCATTCACTGCCTTTATTCCCTCAGCAAGATGGCTCCTCGGTCTTGGGATGTCGACTTTGGACGACGCAAACCGGCTCGCATATACTTATTAGAGAATGAAGCTTATTTTCGATACTTGTACGAAGTTTCGAGCCGCAGAGAACCCTTTATCAGGATGGCCATGAGAGATTCTCGTGGCTCCCAGCGCTTTTTCTGCCGAGCCGACCGCATCGAGAGCTTCTGTGATGATTTATCCATTGAGACGTTGTTGGGTGCCTCTACTGGTTTAGCATTACGACCGATTGCACTGCTTGATGACAGGAAAGCGGATCTTGTTGACATGATTATGGAGACTGGGATTTGCCGCACACAGCAGGGACCCCTGGATCCCAAACGTTTGCATATGGAGTTGAAGAAACCGGTATGATTAACTTGAAAAGCAGCTAGATTTCTAAATTACATTCAAAGCTCACTTAGGTTAGAGGTATAGCACGACAGACGGTGTGACCGCCAACCCAAATACAGCAATAGACGCTGGTGTTCCTGCGACTGAGCCTGATGCTGAAAGACGACTGATGTGAGCACTTGTTTGTGTCTAATACTTCATAAGGTTAACAAAAGATTTCTAGTTACATAACTGATCTTAACCGTTACGCTATACTTGCATTACTCGATACTGCATCTCGTCGACAAGCGTACTTTCTACGTGATTTCATATACAACCACCTAGTCTTTGCACCGAGTATAGGGGTAACAATCCCGGTATGAATCGATCCCCACTCAGAAAGCTTTGTGAAGGGAGGTTATGTAACTAACTCGCCTTCTAGCTTACCTCGTTTAAGAGCTTCTCATTTGCATTCCACTTACCATATTACGCTTGGAGAAAGGGCCCACCCTATTTCCAAGACGATAGATGTATGAGGGACGGACGACCCTTGAGGCGCAGTCAACGCCTTGGATTTCTTGATATGACGCCCTGGGGTATTCGTGGAGCCCAGAACGAAGACTGCATCTATGAGGCTCAAATATCGTGCCTTGTAGCCGGTCTTGACGATTCTTCTTATATTGGATATGGTTTTGTTGATACATACCATGACGGCCCGAATAGCGAAGAGAGCGTAAAAGAATACCATGGAAAATCCAACACACCGGGACGTTATTCCAGTAAGCTACTTTCAGCCTTGCATTCTCATCATCATTTGGGACCTTGGGTCATCAACGCTTCACTTCCAGCCAAGACTATGTCATAGGAACATCTTATGGTACTAAGATGCCCACAACCCACAATCAAAATGGTAATAAGGGCCGATTTCTGATTCCGTGTGCTGCAGTGGATCCGATAAGTGGTGGCGGGCTTGAAGCTGACTGTCCTCTATGGAGTCCTCGGTTATATTTTTTGCGGGTGTTCGAACTTAGAATCGAGCAAGTCAAGGAAGAGTGGATCAATGTCGTTTTCATGCTGCAGAAGAAAACAAGCACTTATGTAAGTCTAATATAGATTATCCAGAAACAGTTCGAGAACAGTTCCGGGCCCCCCTCTAAGACTCTTGAAATGTCTCGGTAATACGGATAGTGGTATTCCATTGCCGGCTGGCAACCCTATTTCATCATGAATTGGGCCGTCGCAAACTATGTGATACCGACAGTAATTTTTCCTGCCATCACTTGTGGATGCTAAGACCATGTTGCAGATACAAGACTACCAGGTTTCAAAAGATGTCTATCTATCTTCAGATGTGGAAGGCCGAGGCGAACGGCTAAGGCGTTTTCATGACTGGACGGGAAGCACAGTTCGACTTGTTATGGATCTGATTCATGTTCTGTCGAAGACGTTACACGCCTGCGATAGGTTTCAGATTCGAGACTGCGAGTACTTCCAAGACGACAACGCGTTCGAAAAAGATACGCTGCTGCCGTCTTTATGTCTTGCCGCCGTCGAAAAACATGTCGAGGAGATGAAGGATCAGCTCCGTACTTTGCAACATCTAGAAAAGGTGTGCAATAACATCTCTCGCGAGGTATGGTTGTCCTGTATTCCCTACAATTTATTTCGTCTCTCGCGAAGGCTGCGGACACGCCCAAGAGTCTCCAAGTTAACATGATCGAGTGTCAAGCTTGAGGCATATCTTGCACTCGAGGATCGAAATGTTACAATGATCCAAACCCGAACGAATGAGAGCGTGAAAGCCATCACGTTCCTCGCTTTTGTAGGTATCGGCAATTTTGGAACGTCAGGTCATGGAACACGCTGATTTATCTCTACTAGCTCGTCTCACCTCCAGCGGTGACCTCGGCCTTGTATAGTATGGAAGGCGATGTATTACCTTGGGAAGCCGATACGCTTAGTTGGGGGTTGACATTAACCATTTTTTATGTGTTGCTTGGCCTGGTTCTCTGGTTTCTTTTGAAACGATCTGACATCAAGCGAGAACAAGCTCTTCGGGGGCAGGCATCCAAATCGCAGCCAGTCACAAAGATGAAGGCTCGTCGCAAATCGTGGAAACGATGGTTCTGGCCGCTGCGCGTGGATCGACGTACTGGCTTTTACACTAGTCGCTCAATGCCCTTCCAAAGTGGCGAAAGACTCGTTGATGTTGAGGAAACTGAACTGAACGACCTCGGTGCCCAGCCTCAAAGTACGACTTTCCTCTAACATCACGACAAAGCACGCCGCACATTCGTTCTTTTCTATTCCTCATATGTAATATTATTGTATTTATGAGCTGCTTGGTTTTCTGAAACGAAGTTCTGTAAGCTACTTGGAACTGAACTTGGTAAATGCCCTTACTCTTGCTGATTATTGCTTTTTACTGCAGGCGAGATAGGTGCATCAATGAGGTGGGCGAGCCGAGAAACGACGTTGGTGTTTACTTTGGCTGTATTTTTCCGTTGTGAATTTCGTCTTACATGCCAAGTACACTGGATATATGGTGAACAAAAACTCCACCAATCCCAATTATAAATGATGTTAGCAGCCAAAGAAACTCGACTTGGCACCTCTCCGAGGCGCGCCCACAATCATCCCACACGATCAATCTGGCAAACTCTTTGTGGAGTAGGTGTTTATATGCGACTCTTGGTACTCATCAATTAAGTGACAGGCAGTCTTCTCTGGTTCCAGCTACACTTATCCAGCAACTTGTCCAAATCTACGGGGCATAGACTACTCCAACACGCTTCTGTGGAGTCGACATATTTTTCCACCCATTAGATTGGAAGCGAATAAAGCCCCAAATCAGTATCACACTGTACCACGATATATAACAGCAGGCTATACTACCACCCCTGAATTTCGCTAGTCAAGAGGTACCGTAGACGCAGCAGCACTTGGAGCATTGGTCTCATCCCGTATATATCTATTCTTCAACGCCATGTTTATTTGCGGCACGCCGCGCTGCTTGATAACGATATAGTATAGGATATACGAGTTCGGATATCCCACTCATATTTTTATCTCCTTCACCTTCCTAGCATATCGCAGCTATGGCATTTCTTCTACTGGTACTCGCGGCAGGGTTGGCCACCGCGACCAATTTAACCATAATGGCCGATTCATTCATGAAGAGGGGAGTGACATCGGCCATTGACTATAGCCAAATGGTTCTCTACACAGGTTTCGAATTGGCGTATAATATCACGGGTGATGAGAAATACAGCTCTTGGTACCGTGATCAGATCGATGAACTTGTGCTCCGCAATGGCACAATCAAGGGTTGGGAGTACACATACTACTCCCTTGACAACTACCGTATGGGCAATAACATTCTATACTGGTACGAACAAACCGGCGAGGAAAAGTACAAGAGCGCTGCGTCTATCATCCGTGAGCAACTCGATCGGCACACGAGGACGGCCACCGGTGGCTTCTGGCACCGAGACCCGACTTATCCCAACCAGATGTGGCTTGACGGCAGTGAGTATCTCTATAGGTCATTATTCTTTTCCCTGGCGGTTTTCAGAGACATTGCAAACCCCTTTTCCAGAATAAACCACGATTATTCATAAATCATGGTCATTCTTTAAGAACTGTCACATCTTCGAAGCGCGCTCGTGAAAGTGGTAAGAATTGACGTCAACATTGCAGTTTTCATGGCCGATTCATTCTACGCTAAATGGACGAAGTCCTTTGACGAACAGAATACGACAGCGTGGGACGATATCGCCCTCCAATATGATAACATTGAAGCTCATACGCGGAACAAGACATCGGGATTACTAGTGCACGGATACGATGAGAGCAAGGTCGCAGTATGGGCTGATCCTGTGACGGGCGCGGCCCCGTTAGTATGGGATAGAGCCGACGGCTGGTACTTCATGTCGCTTCTGGAGGTGATCCAAGTGTGGCCGGAGACACACGCGGCGCGAGAGAGGCTCATCGGATATTTCACCACTCTCGCCGCTGGCTTGTTGAAGGCACAGGACGAGTCCGGTGGCTGGTGGTTGGTCATGAGCGAGCAGTACGTAGGTGCGAAGGGCAATTACATTGAGAGCAGTGGATCGGCCATGTTTGTCTACGGTTTCCTGAAGGGTATCAGGTTAGGATTGTTGGATAGAGACCAGTATCTTGCAGCTGCACAAAAAGGATACGATTTGTTGGTAACCGAATTTGTCGTTGAGAAAGATGATGGGACGGTGGACTGGGAGGGCACGGTCCAAGTTGGCTCTCTTGGCAGCAATGGCACGTTCCAGGTGAGTCTTCCCCCGCAAGATTTACGTGGATGATGAGAAGGGCTAACATCCTGTAGTACTATATTTCCGTGCCTGTGGACGTCAACGACTATAAAGGTGCTGGACCCTTCATGTATGCGGCATACGAAATAGAGATATTGTAACGCTAGCAACTTCAGATAGCAGAGACGATCCTTATGGTTTTGATTGCTGTGTCATTATTTCGCACGACCTTCGTCTTCTTTAGCAACTATTATGATCATCGGCTTGCCTCATCCGATGCCGGTGCAGATCTCACATCGAGCCGGCAAGGGGAACTGAGTATCACAAGGGACGTATTAGAGGCTTGGAGATAGACTCAATTAGACCATAATCTAATAGGGGGCAACTACGTCCTTGACCCTTCGGAAGGCTTCCTGACCCTCCCTCGGATAACTGAGACTATATATACATATCGTCGGTAGTCCTAACCACCGACCTCCGACCCAATGTCTCAGACTAGCGAGGGCTAAATAGCCTCGCTGAGACAAGTGCCAATACTCTTTTCAGCGCGTGTTACGTCCGTAGACATCAGCGAGACCTACAGCCTCGTATTCAGAACGTGTGACACTTCCGTACAACACTGAGGGGCTCTTTGACTGAGACTTTGTTCGAAGACGGTATCAGAACCTGAAGGTAACGAGATATGTTATTTATATGATACAAGTCCCCATTTGGTCGTTTTTAGAACTTGCATCACATTGTGCATATATAGTGAGGCCTTGGCCTAGGTAGATTTTTAGGCTCTTTGCCGCAACAAGACATGTTCGCCATATGCCCCAACCTGACAGAGGCGACAAGTACACAAGAAGTCGTATACGAAGAAGTACAATAGGAGTAACGTGTGCCATAATAATTTTACCCCCAAGAATGCGCCCGTCCCATACCAGAATTTTATAACAATGCAAGCCACCGCCCAACCGACCAAATTTTATATAACCAGATAATGCAGATATTTCATCCAGAGTTTACAATCATCCCATCACGGCCCAGATCCAGCACGTTCAAGCAAGGGACGCTGATCCCAAAGGCTATCCTCGGCATCGCTCTCCTCATCATAATCACGTCCAGCCTGATGTGCGTCCCCATCCTGATCATAAATGAAGAACTGGGCGAAGATGCCCAGATCAAGCAGCAAGGTGCCAAAACTGCCAGCGATCCAGGAGGCATTGACGAGGAGGTATCGTCCGTACACCTGACCCGCCTCGCCGGGCCGGCATTTCGCCTCGCGACACGCGGGGTCGTAGGCGAAGATGCTGAGGACGTACGTCAGGTTGCCCAGGCAGGCAAACAGGAAGAAGAGGATGCTGACGCCCTCGGTGGACTTGCGTCGGAAGTTGAGGAGGAGCTGCGGCAGTCGGGACCCGAGGTACAGCACGGCGCACAGCCAGCCGAAGATCTGGCCCCAGAGATCGAGCACGGGGAACGCATCGTCGGCGGGCCTGGCGGGTTTCGCGTACCCTCTGCTCAGGAACCAGCCAAGTATGCCCGCCGCGCAGACCATCAGCACGGACACGGTGTTCCAGGCGAACGTCTGCCACTTCGTGGGGATGGGGATGGGGGTGACAGGGTATTCGGCCAGGGGCACCACTGGGGATAGATGAGACCAGCCACTGCCTCTTCTCTCCCGCTCCGGGAAGTAGTCGGACAACAGCCCTGTCCTCTCGGTAGGTGGGCCCGTGGTTATCGTCGTCGTCGCATGACCGTTATTCGCAGGCTTCGGCGTCGGGGGCTCGTCGTCTTTCCACGTGAAGCCCTTGTAGTAGAAGCATTGCCCCAGCAGAACGATGTCGGCGATGGTGTAGTATATGGCAAGGATGAGCATGGTCGGTAAGACGCCCTGGAAGATGGCGCCGAGGACGTTGAAGACATCACCCAGGAGCCAGGCGATGATGAATTGCACCGAGAGGCCGTCGGCGGAGCTCCGTCGGAAGTTCTCTATGATTTGGGGCGAGAACACAACCACCCATGCCGCGATCGAGATAGAGCTGCATTGAAAACCACCGTGTTAGCAGAAATTGCTCCGTTGGAAAGCACGTGCAAGAATGTCGTCGCGGGGTTCTTTTTCTCTTCTCATTACGAGAAGCTATAGTACTCTTACCCGCATATGCCTGATATTGCCTCCACATCCAGATTCAGGGGTCCCGTAGGCGGCGCCATTTCGATAACAAAAATAATAGAACAAGAATATTAACACAGGTTACAATGAACTGCCAGACCCGTTAGATGTTAATAGAGAAATATCCCCACTACTGTAATAGAGATTCGCATAGATCTTCTGCAAGTAATATCGCGGGCCCAGATCCTACCGACGGTGAGAATATGGGGATAGAAAATTCCGGCATTGGTCCAATCTCAAAAAAAGGTTTAAAGAGAACGTACCTGACGCGTGGGAAAAGACTTAAAGTTACCTGATTCATACTTATCCTGCCAAATACCGGCTTAACCAATTTTTTCTAGTCGCGAGCTAAAAATGGTTCATTCGTACCCATGTTAGACTCCATTACTACTCCAAACATGGCAAAGGTTCCCTATAGATCAGGAGCTTGCATCCACTATCGTCCGTCTTTATCATACTATATGACGCACTACCTGGCTAGGTACTGGCTGCTCCCCCAGGTTGCGTACTGATTGCGGGGAACCTCGTTCAATTACTAACAAAGCGCTTGCATTGACTTACCTAGTTTAAGCTGCAGGTCCTGGAGGTAACCTGAGACAATGTATGTGTATTTGCAAGGGATCCTATCGTGCTTAGGCTTTCTCGATTGTCATCTATGTAGGGTCATCGGCTAATAGATTACATATTACTATTCCTCGGTGTTTTAGCCGGAGGGGAAAAAAAGCGATTATGTGATCTTCCGTGGCGCCGTCACCGCTCTAAATCTCCAGTTTCTTTGTCAGCCAAACAAACCAACGAAATCTCGGTTCTCATTGAGCGAGGCTTATTTCTTTCTTGATACAATTTTTTCCCTCAAATCTAATCCGTGGAGATGATAGGCTAGAAGGATAATATTTGTATACAGAAAGCTAATCGCAATGCGGTTGGTACGCACATAGACCGAATGCCGTGGGGGATTGGTAATCCATTTCGTGATTCTGGTATATGATTCGTATCGTGAGAAAACCCCCACCTATATCCACTAGGGGGGAGGAGTTGTCCCTCGGATATAAGCGCGACCTAAAACGACACATGCCCAACTTCGCCAGTATCTACACTAAGCATTTAGCTAGCTTATGAGGGCCATATCTAGATCTCTGAGATTTATCTCGCATCTTTTCCCGGCCATATCTCGAAATATACCCATCTCTCATCACAGCACATATACATCCGGTTGATCAATCTCATATATCTGATTGTTCATAAGTCAAACAGCCGTATCAACGCCAGGTCTCACTAATTTGTGAGAAACCAATTTCTAAGCAGGAGACTCGAAAACATAGCGGTGATGAGCACAGCAATCCCGGATCTGCCGCTCTTAGCCACGGACGACTCTATGTTGTCACGCAAGTTCGGCCGTGAAGTCGCCAACTACTTTTCCGGCAGTCCGCTGAACCGAGTATCATTCTTGCGAGCAGACCTTGCGTTTTTGACCGCGGCCTTTGCGCATCCATCAACATCCTTCCTGCTCCTGGACAATCACTCACCGCTAGCTAAGGATACTACCACTCTAGCTTATGTCAGTAAAGAGGATATTGTACCTTTGACAGGCCCAGACCCTTTCAAGAAGACAGAAGAGGAGCAGATCAAGAGCTTCAACTCGGCCGTGACCCAGCCTATCGTCTTGTTCCTCGGCCTTGACGAGAAGAAACCTGGCTTTGAATACCGCGAGTATAAGGGCAGGCCATACTTTGCTGTCGATGTGACCCCCAAGGGGTCTATTGAAGAGAAAGCGAAGAGCGTCATCGAAGCGGTCAAGGCCAAGCACGGGGTGTCGTTCACTCCGGGAGCTCGCCTTCTCACGTTAAATGCCCCTGAAGGTAAGCACATCATTCACTTCGTATGCAATTATATGAGGTGAAGCTTACGGCTACGACAGCTGCAATTTATGCCCAGGCACGGGCACTGTTAGATTGGAACGCGCGGAATCCTTTCTGCGGTGGCTGTGGTGAGCGGACTTTGTCTATCAACGCCGGCACAAAACGGGTGTGCCCGCCGACAGATCTCGCGGGGGTTCCTGAGGGCGGTGAGCCCAAGCAACGCACAGACTGCCCCACAAGACACGGCATCAGCAACTTGAGCTTCCCACGGACAGATCCCACGGTAATCATGGCCATCGTGTCGGCCGACGGCACAAAACTGCTGCTCGGGCGCGGAAAGCGGTACCCACCAGGGTGGTATAGCACGCTGGCGGGATTCCTGGAGCCCGGGGAGTCGATTGAAGAAGCGGTGCGGCGGGAGACGTGGGAAGAAAGCGGAGTTCATGTGGCGAGAGTTGTCATCCACAGTTCGCAGCCCTGGCCATACCCGGCGAATCTGATGATCGGAGCTATCGGACAAGCCGCGCCCAACGGCGAGACCATCAACCTGGGGAACGACCCTGAGCTGGAAGATGCCAACTGGTACACATTCGATGAGGTTAGAGAGGCTATGGGCACCAGTGCCGCTGCCTTCGGAGATGCCGTGCCGGGAGACCAGCGCAAACTACGTATACCGCCCCAGACGGCTATTGCGAATCGGTTGATGGCAGCTGTGCTTGACGGATACTTGGGCGCCTCGCCCAAGATCTGAGTACGGCAATACGGAGAAGAGGACTCTGCGGTTGGCCATGGGCGGGCAGGCAGGCATTCTTGGGCTATAGAGAAGGATCGCATTGAATGAAGTAGATTTGTTATAAAATGACTACACACATAGCAGCATTGTGTCCTATGTAGAGAATAAGAATAGACTGGTAGATCGAATCTCTCAATACATCTAAGTTACCTGTTATAAGGTACGTAGGTAGGTACCTTAGGTGCCCATTGAGCCATAGAGATACCGGTACCTACCTACCTGCAGTTTTCTGCGTATCCAGCCACACACCACTCACTAGCGCACAAGCCACTAAGAAATCTCGTCCCCCACCTCCCAATCAATCGTGGGCCCCGCACCCCAGCCGCTATAAATGCATGGCTCTCCTTCCAAATTTTCACTTCCTCTTTTCTTCTTTTCTTTCCTCATCATCAGTATGGGATAAATCTTATCATCGTCAAATGTTAAATTTATTTCTACAAAGAAGGCTCCGCTACGGCGGCTTGCTGAGGGTTATTCTTCATTTCTTTCAATGAGTTTCCTTCCGTTCCCGGCCTCCTCCAGCAACTACCAATAAGGCATCCTTCCTAATCAGCCGCCGACGCCAGCTCTGCTAGGTTCGCGACTGTGGGGTGCTTCGTACATGACAGAACACGCATGAAGTGTTCTAGTATCTATATATTTTGAATTAGCTTTTTAAGGATAAGTAAGCCGTCGTGTTATTGCTCGTCAAATGCCATCGTTATATGAAAACCCCGGCGAATTGTGGCTGGTCGTGTCCGCTGAAGCCAGACAAGAGAACGCGTCATGCTTCTGACGTGTTCGTTGCAGTCAGCTCAATGTTGTATACCTGCCGATACTATCCCTAGTCACTATAGATTCGTGCTACGGCGGTCGTAAAAATAATTGTTCCTACATGATCTGGTGTCGTCTCTACGTTAAAACACGTTACAACATTGTCACGGCATTATGTAAAACTCGAGTTGTTTGGAGGTTCGTATACATTGACTATCTAGTATCTGCCTGGAGCCCACAAGTCACAAATCGCAGCAGTACCAAGACTACATCCTCCAAAGACGACTGAAAGCCGATTAGTAGACGCGCTTGGGCGGCGACATGGTAGCCTTGATGGTCAAGCTACCAATGTTCTGCCAGCCCTTCTTGAGCAGAGAGACAAGGTAGTTGATGGCCAGCATGATGTTGGCAACAAGCTCCTCCTGGGTCATGCCAACGTTGCCGACAGCGACACCCAGGCAGAGAACCTTCTTGAGCTGGAACTTGATGGTCGACTTGACCTCGTTGAGCTTGCCAGTCAGGTCGTCGGCGTGGGAGACGGGCGTAGGGAATTTACCGGCTGTGAAGATACACACCAGTTAGCGTACGTAGCAGTAGTGTTATGGAATCGTCGATGCTTACCCTTGGACAGACCAGGACCCAAGAGACGAGGAATCTGCTTGATCAGAGTCTCGGAGGCGACGAAAGCGTCGTACTTGCGGGCGAGTTTCTTGATAAGCTTCTTGTTCTTGTTCAGCTTCTTCAAGTCATCGGCAGACATAGCGTCGACGCCGCCATGCTTGGCACGGTCGATATCGTGCTGGTCACCGAGAATGCTGCATAATCATCGTCAGCGGTGGGCGCCTCGCGCGGGGGTCTGTGAGAGGCCAAACTCACCAGATGCTCATGTTGGGGCGGGGAACCGAGGGCAGCTTGATGGTGCCGCTGAAACGCTTGTCACGCTCTGTATCATGTTAGAGTCGCCGGATCGGTCGGGTCGGTGTCGGGGGTTACACACGAGGGTCATAGTTCTTGAGGCCGATCTGGAGCTCGATGGTCTCGAGGAAGTTGCGCTTCTTGGTGTTGAGGGAGTAATCGAGCAGTTCGTCGATCTGCGAACGCACTCCGGCTATTGCAGGGTCAGCATTGCAGCATACGATGGGCAGCGGCGGTGTATTAACGCACCGACTGTGATTTTAGACATGGTGACAGTCTTCCAGTAGAGATACTCTAATGGTGTGGATTTTTGCGTTTGTTGGTTGCTGAGAGGAGAAAAAGAGCTCGAGTTGCTGCGACGAAGCGAAATTTACATCTACGAGACAACTCCCCACAAAATTATTTGTGTGGCCCCACCATTATCAAGAGCCGAGCCAGTGGAGGCAGGAGGGGTCCTGAAACAGGCTAACCTTAAACAGGAATCAAGCCACATGTACTCTGTAGATAGGTACATACTGGCGCTCTTCCGCCACGATTCGGCATTCCGCGTATACACACTGTTACATACATACTGTACTCTATACATACATGTATATATATACATACCTCCAAGGTATCACATACCACTGTGAGGTACTTACATGTAAATGGAACATGGACAATGATTTCTTGACGTTCTCGTGAACCTTGAGAAAGTGTTTGACGAGCATGGATGTTGGTCCGCTGTCTCGCAACATCATATCAAAATTAAAAACTTGAGTAGCTTCATTTGAAGTCGAGTCGACTAAAAGCTCCCGGCGCATTGTTAGATATCGTCTCGGTAGTTTGACTTCGATAACATCACTTCAGCTCAGAAGCATTCATGGATGCTCTCCGGTTCCAGGTCGGGTGCATTAGCTAATTCTCGCATGTTGCTCAGGATCAACATTCGAACATCCCGATACTGGCTACTTATTTGAACTACCGAAGAAGCACTCGTCTAATCGAACCATGAGAATCTATCACATCCGAAAACTAGAACTATGAAACATCTCATTGGCTACTTATTCTCCGACACAGCCACATAGGACAACCTCTATACGACAGTTTGATGCAATCCGATCTTCGATGTCTCGCTAGCACTCTGATGAAACATCCATGCCGACCCGAATGCAACGCAAATAGGGCATATGCAGTACAGTGCCGAGGTGACCAAAAACCATAAACATTCGAGGTCGATCAACATGACGGAAGCATACGGTGTGTAAGGAAAGAAGCGGTAAGTATTCAAAGTTAAGTTTTCGTGAAACCGAGTTCACGATTCACCTTATTCAGGTCAATCGGAAAATCGCTTTCAAGCACCAATGGCCAGCTAGGCATCGGAAGAATGCTGACTTGTCCAACGTCAAGTTCGGCCAAAGGGAGGAACTGCAACTTGACTATGGGAAAGCAATGATACGATTGGCTATACGCATATATTCCTAGTTCTTCTCCAATGGTTCGATGCAAGTGGCAACATGCTTGTTGAGCGGTGTATTTACAAGACTAATCCCCGTATAACCAGCTACAATCTACACCGTAGAATTCTCAATTAGATTTCAATTCTCTCTGGATGTAACTTAAAGAGAGAGCTATCCTCTTAGTATCGTGACCGTACGTTGTCTCTCTCCTCACAGACGATCAAGATAAGCCAGAGATCACGACGAATCATGAGGATACCTCCGGTTGAAGTCATTGCCAGCTGGCCCAAGCCCAACTACATCAACCCGGAGTCGAGAGCGCCTGTCGGGAGAGTCGTTGGGTCGATATTATTAGTCTTAGTCACGATCGTCTTGGCTATACGACTATACTCGCGTAAACAACTAACGAAAGGATGTGGTCTTGACGATATATTCATCTGCTTAGCATATGTACGTCAGACGTATCAGTCATAGAGGGTGTTCAAGATGCTAAGGCGGGCGGACAGTTTCCAACAGCAGCGTTTACTATCGCTGGAATTATCACACAGGAAGAGTTCCAGTGGAGTCGTCATATATGGGATATCGAGCCGAAATTCTACAGCCCAAATCTCATCCTAACGTACATGTCCTTCTCCTTGCTGGTTTGAATAAACATACTCACGCCAAACAGGCTAATACACTTGTTCCTATTCGATCTGGCAACGAGCCTCACTAAGCTATCTATGCTCGCCATGGTCCGACGTTTAACTGCAGCCTCGAACAACAAGCTCGAGAATGCAGCTGCTCTGGCCCTCGCGATCTTGATCACCGCCAACTTCTTCATATTCATCATAGTAGAAATCTTTCAGTGCCGGTATGTCAACGCATCTGCGATAACCAGCTTTATCAGTGACCATCTTACATCTACCTAGCCCCATCTCAGCAGCATGGAAGCTGCGTACAACTTCACACGGTTGCATTAACGAGGAAGCCCACCTTATGGCTGCAAACGTCATCAACACCGCCACTGACTTTGCCGTCGTCTTGCTTCCCCTATGGACGGTGATGAGAGTGCGGCTATCTCTCCAACAGCGCGTGGTCGTAGCCAGCCTATTCGGCGTCGCGCTGATCGCAAGTGCCGCAGGCATCAGCAGGACGTACTTTACATGGCGTCTCCTCCATGCAGCAGACTACGACTGGACCTGGAGAGTTTGGAACGTATGGCTAAGCAGTCTCATTGAGCTACACCTGGGAATCGTAAGTCCTCTCGTTTTTTTCTCTTTTTTTCTCAGAACCACACATATAAAGAGTGCCACACATGAAAAGAGTAAAAGGGGAAGATAAAACAGATAAAAAAGAGTGATGGGAAAGAATAAAAGGACCCTCGATTCCGAGACCAATGAAACTAACTCAACTCTGTTATTATGAGATATGCGCTTCAGTTCCTGCCTCGAAACCATTCTTCACATGCTCCATCCACAAGCGACAAACATCGTTTTTCTCGCCGTCAACGATGCTTTATTCTGACGACATCGGCCTGCACACGCCTGTACCTCCCTTTATGAATAAGGACACTTCCTCCATCCGGGGCTCCTCGACTTCGTTTGCGGACACCAACAGAGCGGATTCATTCGTCGCACCGGAGCTGTCACCGATATATATTACCAGTCCGCGAACGTTATAGCTGAGCGCTACACAGTCAATACCTTTTCTTTAAACCTCCTTGCCTATTTTTTTGAAGTATAGTTTCGGTGATAGGAAGAGAAAAGGAGAGGTGGGTAATAGGGCTGATAAGTGGCTACACTTAGTCTCTTTGTCCTTCCGCATGGTTTGGCCATTGGGGTGGGTCGGAACCCCTGATGGTCCGAGGTGCTTCAAATACGGGCATACCTAGGTATCTAACTCGGGAATATATAAATGTATACATGCATGGCTTGTAATTGGGGGGTATGAACACTGGCATTTGTTGGTATGAATACCTATGGAAATAGTAGTGTTCGATTGTTTTTGTCGACCATCGACAAGGACATTTGGGGCTACGGGTACAGTGTTGGAGGACGAATCACCTAAAAAGAGCAAGTCGTAACTTTTCAATAAAACATAGCTAAAGTAGTTTTGTATCATATCCCAACAAGAAACGCCATTTCAGATAAATCCAAGATAAAAACAATAGACCCGATACCAAGCTCATATCCATATTGCATTTGCATGCAGACCTGTAAACACAAAAAGAGTCCATCAAAAAAGGAGCGGAAGCGACCTCGGAAGCTGTCAATCAGCTTAAACCACGGGCCTGACAAATAGTTCAATCACAGAATCGTCAACGATATCTTGTACCTCCTGGGTGTAGAATGTCACAAAAGCAATCCGCCACAAAATGCAGCTACCACCGTGGCGCTGGTTCTCTCCTGGTAAGCAGGTAACAATCGCTGATCCTGGATGTTGACGATTGATAACCTGGAATTTCACTCTCCCGCCCCGGGCCCGGGGTGTCTTCTATGGACTTCCTTTGGGTTTAAATCCAGGACGCTCTACAGCGAAGGGCTGTAGTCCTATCGGCCTGGTCTCATGCCGATCTGCTCGACTTCAGCAAAAATTCCTCCTCTTCGTCGCTGGCGAGACGCTAGCGTAAGTTCCACACCCAATCAACGGATCAGGCTGGAAGAAAACAGATGAATGTATGCACTTGCAAACCCATAGGCTGAGGCAGCTCACATTGGGCGCATGACTAGGTTATGACGGCAGAACGAAGGCGTTGAGTGTGTAGGCAGCAAACGACTTTGCTAGCGAAAAGTCAATGTCGTTCACTTAGCCAGTATGGTGTCCATAAGATCGTCGGTAGGTTTCCCGGGCGCTCTTTTTTGTGTGAAGCAACTTCTTGGAGATTTTCCCCATGGCTTCGATGTGGCCAGTGGCATCATCAAGACTTTGGACATGGTCAAAGGCATCCGGGGTGCTGTAGGCCTGTAAGTAGGTTTGCAAGGCTTTCTGGTGCTGGTACCATTCATCAATCAGCGGCTGCTCGGCGGCCTTAGCAGCAGCAGCGGCCTCAGCTGCTTGTGCAGACTTGGATGCCTGTTTGCGGCTACTGGAACTGGAATCTACAGAATCCTTGTTCTTTCGCTTTCGACCCTTGGCCGAATGAGCTGAAGAAGGATGACTAGTTTGAGTTGGGCCAGCATGTGCGGTGAGGGAGTTACCATTGTCATTGTGCACACGTCGCATATGGTCTCTCAAGTTCCATTGTCGCGGAAATCCATTCCCAGGAATAGCACGCTCGCATCCTTCGTATGTGCAAAGATAAGGCTTGTCCCCGTGGCCATGCATGGCATGAGCCTCACGCTCATGGCGTAGGAGGCAAGCAGTGGAGGAGAATCGGGCATTTTCACAAGCTTCGGCCTTGCACCGATATGGCTTCAGGTGAGAGTCAACGAATTTGCTGTGGCGGAAATGGTTAGATCGTATCATGATAGCCATGGCGAAAGGAGCTCATACTCATAGTTGCACTTCAACTTCTCGGGCTTGTGGTTGCAGCTGGCTTGTCCCTCCCATGGGCAGTGGAAGAGTCCATCGGGTTTGGGGAACGCATTTTTGTACAACGGGTGGTCCCTGGCAGAAGATTCTCCTTCACCGCTGGAACGGCGCGTAAAGGAAGGCGGAAGGGCAAACATGTCTTCCGCGAGGATATGCCCATTGATATCTTCGGTAGTCATCATTCCCATTTGACGATCAAGACTATTTTTGAATTTACGTCAGATACAATTCAGTGATCTGTGGCCTGTGTCGAGACTTACCTAGGCGATGTCCCATCCATGACTGGAGAAGAGTCATTAGTGTGTGTTGGCGACGTATCCATGGGAACTGACGAAGACCACGTGTCCTCGGGAACTCCAGGAGAAGAGAGTCGGGATTCTGGGCTAAGGGAGCCCCATGAAGCACTGGGAGAATTACCTGCGACACTTGGGTCGAATTTCAACTGCATATGTACAGGATCAATGTGCTGGTGCGCCAAACCTGACGCAAGCAGAGAAGGGGAATACAAGATTCCGTCTGTAGGTAAGCCATCCATGGGCAAGCCGACGCTCATGGACAATGGGTAGTACATGGTCGACGATGCCACGGATTGGGCATCGTCCTGGAGAAGATATCCATCCACTGACGGGTTGCCAGTGATGTCAAAATCAGGCATGGGCTGGCCATGGGACACAGTAGAGAGTATCCGGGGGCGACTCTTGTGTGAGGAGGCCTTGACAGTTCTGTGTTTGGAACTCCTGGATGAGCTTTGAGAGCTGATCCGTCTCATAGGCTCAGGGGCAGGCATCGCCTGCTCTGTGGTAATCCATTTGCTGGTCATATCATCTAGGGCTTCATTCTGGTCCTGTCCTCTGGGAGTAATCTGTCCATATGTAAAATGGAAATCATCATCTCCATGAAAGTCCTGTGTGCCTTCTGTTGGAGCGTCCCATACTGAACCGTTAAGGTCTGTATGTGCTGTTTGAGAATAAATGAAATGTCCGCTGGCAGAGAGCAAGTTTCCTTGGGAATATGCGCTGTAATCACTGAGGGTGAGGTTAGTACTCTATTCTTCATTACCCAGTGGCGAGATTGAAGACACCCAAAGTACAGAGACAAAAGAAAATGTTTTAGCACGGTACAACTTTGTCCTGTTATTCAGTATGATTAGCTTAGGGTGTCATCGAAGAGTGGGTTGGGCCATCGTGTACAGACCAGCTAGTATTATTAATCCTGTGATACCTGAGAACAGAGGGAAATAACTCTTTCAGGTTCCAGGATATATCAGATGGCCATGATTCGGAAGACGAGCTCCTGGGTTCCCGGCATAAACAAAGAAAATTTATATCAAGGACAAAGTTCCGCGGGCGCGATTCTCCAGGATTCAGATGCGAAAGTGGTTCCGGATATGTTCTATGCTGACGGTCCAAGTGGCGAGACAAACTGGGATGAGGATAATGACAACCGGGGGTTTCTGGGCGACCTTCCAGATTGGCATCCATGGGCTGCAAGCTCTTAGTGACTTGTTGTTTAACGGTCATCTCACAGGCTGGTTGTGGTCGCACGAAAAGAAAACCATGGTGAGCGGCCTGCTCGAAGTATCCATTGTGGGCCTAGTTCCTTGGTTTGCTGCAAGCTTGAACGCATCTCACATTAATGCTGAAATAAAGCAACGTCAAGATACAGCTTGCGAAGTGCAACAGGTCGAAATTCAGGGCCAGAAAAATTTGTTGATGGTGAAGCCAGTCGATTTGGATTCCATGCAGGATTGCAATTCTCTGGGTTATGTATCCATGGGTAAAATCCTGAGCAACCTGGGCTAATGTTGTCTCCTTGGGTTTGTCGATATCCATTGGGTTCGTCTGGATGACACCTTACCTTAATTCAGACCAAGGGTCTTTCAGTTATTTTCTTGAGTTAAGCTGCATGGTTTTACCCAGCATGCTGTCAATCCACGGTGAGAACGGCGTCTCGGACCTTCAGACCTGGTAGGTCGACCATGTGGGATTTCCTGACTCCATGTTCCTGGATTTATTTTCAAGTTCGTCCATCCTGGCACCTGTTCCTAGGTTGCAATACAGTCCGGGTATAAGAGAGCACTTGCGCTAGAATCGTCAAGACAACGAGTAAAAGGAAAAACGAAATGAGTATACATGACTGTTCGGTAACATATTCACACAAAATTCAGAACGAAGCCCCAAAACTCCAGTTGAAAATGAAAAAAAATCAATGCAAAATACCTCGCGGGAGTGTGGACATCCTCCAGATCTAGGGAGTTGAATGTAGCCATACTGTCTCGTGGAGCAATCATTGTGGCCATCTGGTCCTGTGGGATATGAATGTGGTTCCTGTGAATCCTGTGGCAAAACAACGGCACCAAGTCCTTGCGGTTTATATGAGACTGGATGCTCAACCGACTAAGACTGACTGATGAACGTGATATTCCTGTGGGCTGTGTGAAAACGGTTGTCGAAAACTGGAGGCTGTGGAGATCCTGGGCTGTAGTAACACCTGAAGGAAATACGGCCTGAGGTATGAATCCTGAGTTGTGCGGGCTGTCGTACAATTGTGCGATAATAACAGCAAGAGGGCAATGATAATAAGTGTGTATAGTGAGCAGGAGCTGGGAGCTGTAGGGCCTGTGAGAGCGTGTGCAAGTATGAGGAGAGTGGAGAGGCGTCAGGTATGATGGTTGGGCAGAAACAATGTGTTGTTGGGCAGAGAAAAAGGAGGGAAGAAGCGAGTTGGGCACAGAGAGGGACCACTGGGGGTTTTATTGTGTGTCCACACGCGGTGAGGCAGGCGTATGGACGCGAGGAAGTGCCATGGAGTGGGCGGGGACGATGCCAGCGCTGTCATTTGCGCGGCCGGGGCCTGGCAGGGTTGCTCCCTGCCGATTGTTGCTGACCGCCGTTGGCACTCTGCTTCGCTGGCCAGTCGTACGCAGGGAGGACGCGCTAAACGCTGCAGTGTATATTAGTGCAGAAGGTATGCGCCAGACAGCGCGTAACGAGTACCACCCAGCCCGCGCAGTACCTGGTTCTGACCTGGTAGCCTTGAATTGAGTTTTCTAGCGTGCTCCGAAACGGCAGCAACCGAATCCTGTCAGTAAGCTTGATTTGCTATGGTGTTTAATCCCACGACGTCAGACGTCCACAGCCCGGTTGATCGCTGGCAGCTTACCGCTAGGATTTTGGTAATTCCTCACTGATTTGTTTTTTCTTGCGCCGTTTTCTCCCTTCTCTTCCAGTCGTCGTTGTCTCGGTACCAGTTACCTCCTCCTGCCCCTCACTTGCAGTGCTCCTTGGCCGTCACATTGGCCCCGGCCCATGTCAGCTGAAGCATAACCTGCGCCGACCCTCTCCTCTTCTGCATCTCGCGCACTTGCTGCACTCGCGGTTGGCTCTCTTCTGTAGCGGTGGGCCGACTTTTGTCTAGTGAGGGGTAGGTGAGCGCCGCTCGCAGCCAATCATCGCGTAACCATGAGCCATGGCTGCAGCGACAACACATCACTGCAGCACCAAGGGCTGTTAACCACCGGCCGCCCCCGCGCAAGGGCTCGCGGCCGTGGCACACCTCCCTGCTTCACTCTGCCTTAGCCTGCCTCTGCCTGCCTCGACGTCTGCCTCGATGCCTCAGTCTCCCAGTGCTCGGGCGGGCTGTGATTGATGAGATGCCACAGCATGGCGTCTTTCACCTGCACTCCTCCTTCTTTTTACAACACTGCCGGCATATCTTTGATGCTCGTCGCGCCATTAATGTCCATCCGTCGATGATGGTGGTGGTTAGTGTAGTGTCATGCTTTGCTGGCAACGAGGGGGGCGCGACGACGACGACGACGCTATCCAGGACAAACAAGATTTACTGAGCAGATTCAATAAGTCGGTGAGAAAACCGTGACGGTCGCTTTGTTCTTTGTCCTCCGCTGGCATTGCCTCATTGCCGCATTGCCGTCCATGTCAAGTTTCTTCATGCTATGCCGATATTGAATGCGCTGTCTTGCCCTCCATCTCGAAAAAATGACAGCACTTTAACTTGCATTAGATGACTTAAGTGTGTACAGCACATTTCTACTGGTATGATTGACTCGGCAGATTCGACTTACGAGATCCGTCACATTTGTCGACTGGCAATTGTCATTACATATTGAGTAGTAATCATGCTGACATCATTGAGGGCCTTGTCCTGCATCTATTCTACAAAAGAGCCTCGATCCACAGTGCTGTTTATCCTGTTTTTCCCGTCTTGCCGCGACTTGTGTCCACCGTTGTCATCTCAGTCGATGGATCGATTGCCATGATCGACGTTACCCCTAACGTCTTGTCTTCCTGAACCATCATCACAAGACGCCGAGGCTCCTCGCTGCTTCCATGATCAATGTGGACCTCATATCAGATTTCAAACGTTGCCTCATATTGCAGTTCTCGGTTCAATTGTGCGCGTGTTCAGGTTGTGATACCCAGCTCGCCTGGGCGTAAGGCCATAGTATAATCCAAGTGATTCGTCCTGCTTCGTTTCCCGTTGTCCCCCCACACTGCTTCCTCCCAGATCGCTTGCATCTCTGACTCGCCATTGAAGTCATCCTCCCAAGCAAAAAGTCGCAGTATTGACTTTGCCCCCTCCCAATTTCTTATCCTCAGCAGCTGGCTGACTAGATTGATCTTGTCAAGGTAGACATCTTTCAACATCTTCATGTGGGACACTTCTAGTTCTGAGTAGGTCTTGGTCGCGTCGGCCGCACAAGCCCCGAACATGACTGTCCAGAACCAGAGCGACTGGCTGTATTGCCCCTTCTGCATGAGGGCCTCCGTACGACAAACATCAGCGAGCAATTGCTCTATGAACCACTCGACTAGGAATGAGTCCACGTTGTTTTCGCGGAGGATCATGTAAAGGTAAAAGTAGCAAGCAATGAATTCTGATCTGCTGGTATCCACTGTCCGATGTGACGGTATCGTGTGCAGGTCGCTTGTGCGAGGCTGTGGTGTCTTCTTCGCCAAAACCTCTGCTAAAGGCTCTTCCGGATCTTCAGCGCCGCTCAGGGTAGGCATGCTGTAGATTGGCCGCAATGCTATGCGGAGAAGTGAGATGATGACGGATTGATGCACATCATCAGTGCGGCTGATGTTCAGCATATCCCAGACCGGTTGACTCGACACACTCCGAGCTGCCCTGTGAGACATGATTAGGCATAGTGATGTTTTGAAGGAGTCACGATCTCTGCTTACATGGCTATCATGCGCTGAAGAAGACCCATCTTTTTGGGTCGCCTTTCTTCACCCTGTAGTTCTTTGATTCTTGCGAGGCCTTGCAGATGCGACGATACAGCTTCGGTTGATCCAAGTGAATTCTTGAGCTAGTTAGCAATAGGAAGTACACTTTGGACGCATGTCATACCTCCATAACTGCAAGGCTAGCCACCACGGCTATGGTACCGTCGCTTGCAGCGCTCTCTGGATTTTGCAATTGCTCATTGACGAATCGTATGGCCTGAACTTTGTGATAAAGGTACGGGACTCGGAACTGCTCGACATCCCCTGTATGCCAGGCCCAGTGTAGCGTGGTTAAAAGTAGAGCCGCATGGAGAAAGCCCGGGTGTGATAAGGCGCGGTGTACACTACGCGCTACGGTTAGTAACGATGGTCGAAAGTTTGCTTGGTCGAGGGAGGCCATTACAGAAACGAATCTTGATTCCTTTCTACCCGTGATCTGTATAATACGCGGGTGCTAGCAACTAGATGGAATGTTAGTTTTGTTTTTCCTTCCCTTCCTGTCGATGTACACGTCTAACAAGTCTGGCTTACAAAGGTAGAAGAGAGACCGTGATTTATATGGCATCTCATATTGAGTGCCAACGAAAGGGTCTATCGAGACATCATGGATATGAATTGGAGCCAAGCTCCCTGCTAGGGCTGGGTCATGCGGCTCTTCGTTTGTGGATGCAGTTCTTGATGTACGGAGCGTAGTTACATTCGTGGAGCTTGAGTTATTTTCGGTTTGGTATTGGCAAGATCCACCATGCCGAAGACAAAATGTGCTACAGCCGTATAAGCAGATGCACTCACAAACAAGGCGGAGTATGGATAATTCAGGCACGGGAAAAGAGCCGAGGGGTGAGGATATACGAATGTGAGAATTTCCGAGCCACGAACTATGCCGCAGACTCCTTGTGCTCAGTCGCGTGATTCTTGGTCCTTACCAAAGTGGTTTTCTCTCATCACAGCGAATGTGTTTAGCCTTACACTAAAATGACAACACGTCAGTAGCTCCTACTTTCCTACTTCCCACGCAGAGCGATGTTCTCAGGTCTAAAGCTAACTTGAATCAAAGGGCATTGACTCTCCAGACGGTCGAGAAAAGAGAAAATCGGCTTCGGAGCTACTCACTGTCGCGCAACCATTTCGGGATCTGCGATGGAATCTTCTCTGACGCTGCCGTTGAAACAGGCTCGTCGACTCTTCGGTCGCCATGATCGATGGAACCGGGTGAAGGACAGCGCTTTCGGTGCTTGGCACGGCAAATTGGGAGATTCAACTTCGTCGATAATTTCTGGTCGTTCGAGATTGTTACACGATTTCAACAAGTAGAAACCGCTGCCGCTTAATCATCAAGGTAGTCCGAGAAAACGTAAAGCCTTCGGCAGCTGCTAAAAATCGTTCCCGAGGTCGCCCGGCACGGTGCAGGAGCAAGAGGATTTTCTCTGATCTAAATCGGGAGCTAACCGGATCCTTGGAGACCAACTAGTACAAATGCCGTGAACTGAATAGGTGTCAACACTGACATATAGTCTGTCGCCTGGATATTAGGGTTTGTTGGAAAGACAAGAGTCAACTGGATATACTTTCCAGGTATTTCGATGACTTGGGTATTTCAACAGTCGCCTAATTAATTAATAGTCAGGTTAGCATGCTCCTCAAAGGCGATAGCCACGGAGGGTGGGTGGAGTGTTGGTAATAATAGAAAGACCCCAGGAATCCCATCACACTAGACCGCAGCTATGTATACTATTTAGTACGCACAACCATGTCTAATGACTTTCGGATCGGGCCCTTCGGATTTGATGACACACCGAGACCGATGCGATGCGATGGTATCTAAGACACATTACGAGCGTGTGAAGAACGAAAGAGTTGATATACTTTGATATTCATCGATCTGTAACTATGGATTTCCCTCTCTATTACAAAAGGGTCTCCTGCGGTTTCCATCTCATTGGCAAAATGATATTTCTTCTTGACAAACAGTACTGTTATAATTGAAACGACAAGCTTGAAAAAGAGCGGCCTCGAGATAAGTCGGTTCCCAGGATGGCAAACATGACTGGTGGAGGCATTATGAAATTCCGCAGGGCTGCATGACGATCATCACGGCATGAGCCATGGTGTTGAACTGCCAAGAACCCCCCCTGATGTTCGGATACTAGCCGAGTATTAGAGTGAAGTACCCGTCGATTGTGTACATGTGCAATCCACTTCTCACGGGAACATCCATATCGGACGCCGATTCGCCGCGAGGTGCTCTAATAGCGAGAGTAAATGGAGTTTGCCGCGCCGGAGTCTTACACAAAAGTCCGCTTAAGACTAGAAATGGGTTCAAGTCCCAGTAGTGCTGAGTAAGATTTGACATATATATGTAGGAGGATACCCTAGCGAACACGGCCTGGGCGATGAACAAACAGCCCCAGAGCCAGACCATTGACATGGGTTAACTTGAACTTCAGCCCTACTGCTTGCTTGTTATTGTGATGTTGATGATGACGGCGATGGTGATGATGATATTATTGTCTCCCACGTTATCATTATTAGGACTCATATTATGTAAGTACTTAAAACTCAGATCAGAGCGCCGATTGGGCATTAAACGACTAGACGCCATGGCATCAAAATTCAAGCAATGTGTAGCGCACGGCTAACCAACTACCTACCAGAGCAGGAGAAAGAGTAACAGTAACTCTTTATGGATAGTATAGAGACAAGTGGGCATGCCCGGATACCTTATCATACTAGCACCAGCAAAGTACCGGCATTCTTAGTTGCCCATAGTTGAGTACATATAGGCATATCAACTTCCCCATGCCGCATATTCTAGCAATCAAAGTACCCTTCGTACTTGGCTGTAGAAGATACTCTGAGCTATATGATATTACGATCTCCTTTTCCCTACTACTACCTCCTGCTTCTGTGCCCAGACCTCTCTTTGCTCTCCACATATCTACGACACTAGTTTGCAAATTAGCCCCTATTATCCTATTATAGATAGCTTTACGAGGTGAGCGTGCGGCACAGCTCTGCACCATCTCTTCGGCCTAACCCGAGTAGTGCACTGCCCGAGGGTGAGCGAGCGGACAATGAGCGGACATTACAGAGTTCAGTGCACGTAATCTGAGTTTAGTTAAGTATCCCGGAGTAAAGTCCGGCGGTTTATAACTACCGTGGCTACTTTCCGCTATAAAAGGGGAATATATACATGTATACAGGCGGCATATCGGTAGTTGACATGATAATAGGGGGGATGTCGATCCGGAACCTCTTTATACTGCAGCCTAGCACTTTACTGCAGCCTATAGGTAGGTAGTCAGTAGTGAGCGAGTATCGAAAGTAGGAATAGGTAGGTAGTGTAGGGACTGTCCGAAATAATCAATTGTTCCCTCTTATCTATCTATACATAGGCCTCGCCCTGGTCCAGGACATATCCACTTGTTCCAGAACGGCATCAAATGAAGCGAATGCCGCTGAGTACTGTCAAGACGGGTAGTAAGTGACTATGTGTCTAATAGAGCGAGCTGAAAAGCAAGTACCCGGTAAGACTTGACATGCTAATTTAGATGAAATGAAGATAATGCACATAATGCCAGCCAAGAAAGCGAATGCAAGAGCCCGAAACATATATGGCTCTAAAAGGGGTCAGCATCAGCGGTCCCGTCTTCGTGACTTCGTTGTGTTCATTGTCTTCATTCACAGGAATAACTGTGGCTGATAACAGACAGGTCCTCTGTATTTGTTCCTGTTGTTGTCTTTTATTTTACTTTCTTTTCCTGTCCTCTTGCTGTGTGCCACTACCGTAGAAGCCTCTTTTATCACTAAGCATCGACAGTCCTACAGCAACTTGATCCTGGTCTCGGTGGTGGCCAAGATTTTGCTCCAGCTTCTGCCCCGGCTTCTGCTCCAGCTTACTTACAGCTGCCGAGATATCATCACGACGCTATGCCACCGTCTTATGCCATCGTCTGGCCGCCGCATCTCTTCACTCTTGCACCTTCTGTATGTAGGTAGTCAGCTTGTATACAACTTACGTGTCCTATGCACTTTGGCATAGCCTAGCCAAGCCCTGACTCTGCCTGACCTACAATAAGCCAGAGCGAGTCTCGTCATCAAACAATGGACGGACTGTCAATGCCTGATAACATCCCCGCCACTTGAACTAGGACTATAGCTATGCCCATTACAGCTATACGACATATTTGAAGCATATAACCATCCGAAAAAGAGTCTAGAGCTTGTATCTATCGGGGCTATGCAACACAGTAGGACATGACCTCTGTGCATACTTACCTTTTAGGTTAGTACCTATCTAGCGGTCCACTTAGCAGGCAGTCCACCCCTCCTTGTCGTCTGTCTGCGGTTGTGTAACGTCCACCCTCCTCTGGCTTCCCGTTTGACCTTTGCCGATGACAGTGCCGACACAAAGCGTAGCAGCGGTGATGTCATCAAACCAAGAATTGACCCAGCGCGCTGGCTCGTGTCTGCTCGTGTGCAAACCGCGAGATGCCAGACATGCCAGACGTGCCATGGCGTCAACGGATGCAACCAGAGCAGAGCAGAATGACGGGCTTCGGGAATCACGACCGACAAACAATTACCTGCCTCAAAATCCCGCCAACCACGCGACAGGCCATCTCTCCATACTGCGTAGTACCGATCCGCCCAAACCAGCCTTGTCCAGATTGATGGTTGGGCTTCCTCTCCTCTAACCTCTTTTCTGCCCTTCCCCTTCCCTTTCGTGCCCAATCCAGGCCCACCCAGCTCGCCAGCAGCCAGCGCCAGCCAGCGCGCCCGCCACCGCTATTCATCTAGTAAGGGATCCCCTGGTAATGCAACTCGATGGTTCGCAACATGTAATAAGGCCCTGACACCCTGATACACGCCTGTCCACCACGCCTGTCCGGGGCGATGGGGCGATGGTTGAACATGCCCGTTCGGGGACGCTCAGTGCCTAATGGTGCCCTACCAGTCCTGCCCTACTCGCCCAGCGTCGTCTCGTCGCCCGCCTGGTGCCCAATCAGTGGCGGCTCCCCCAGCTCCACCGTCCCTCGCTCCTGGCGAGCTATGGCAGCCGACCATAGGCCTGATAGAGTGTTCGCCTCGGTGCGTGGACACGTTGGCATAGTTCGCTGCAGGGTCATTCCCAGGTCCTGTACCACCAGCGCGCAGCATGGTAGCCAGATCATGTTAGCAGATCTTCGCCGGAAGTGGAGCGGCCAGATTCACCGGTTTTGGGACGACAGACGGAGCTTTTCATCTCCTGGCCGCGCATGGTAGCCCATATCGTATGGGCTCTCTGGGCTCTCTGGGCTCTGCTAACAAATTCACTGCCGCGCGCGCTCTGCTTAGTATGCACCCGGGCCCTTTGGGTGACGGGCGCCCCCCGCGTGTGGAAGCCATCCTGCACCGCTTTGCCTCTCTAGGATACCACCCAGTCACGGTGGCAAAATTGCGTTAAGCTTCACGACATAAAATAGCCCGTGCCGGCGCGTGTGTGAGCTCAGAATCCGCAACATCTTCCAATAGTAGACTTTCTTCAGAGGTGAGCGACAGAGCACAACGCCCAATGTATGAGAAAGCTCGATAGTCCCACGGGTTTGTGTACCTTTGCCGGAGATATTACGACTTCGCTAGTGGTTCTAGTTGACGGCTAGCCCTATTTTCTTTACTCTCCCAGAGAACAGCCGATGCATCCAGGATAAAGCGCATCGTGGACATTTGAAACCAGGATACCATACTCCAGTGGCCAGGAACGGACTTCTTTCTTTCTCTCCCCGGATATCTAGACAGTTCCCGGAGTTTTGTTCCAAGGACCCGCGCGAGCCTCAGGACCAGCGCCATCTTGCTTGTTTTGCTCTGTTTCTTTTCGTGGCTTCTATCTATATTTCAAGAGACTCCCGGAGGGCCATCTGAAAAGCCGATACTTCGATATGATGCCCATCATGTCTCATGATTATTGGCCATCCCCTCGCAGGTGCGACCACTCGATATGATCTCGCTTGTTATCATGGAAAAGTCAAGCTGACTCTTTCAAGCGTAATATATAATGACGGCTTGTTGACGGAAAGCGCCGATCACGTCGGTTACCAACCATCCAGGTAAGGTTGCGCATGCAGCTCCCTCTCACCAACAACTGGGAATAACAGTGATGTCCAAAGGACGACGAGATTCCCATCCGGAGCAATGCCAGTGTACGGCATAGCAACAACATCAGCAGGGGGGCCAAGCGGTTCAGTCACACGACTAGAAGCCTTTCTCCCCCCTACCTCTCCCTACGTTTCGACTCCAACGCCTGTATCTCACAATACGTCAGGTCCAGCATATGGCTCCTACACCAGTTCGAGCTCTCAGAGTTGGCCGGTTCAGGGTAAATATTCGCCGACAGATTCTGCAGAAGAACTGGTCAACGTGCAGGATTATAGACGGGACAGTATTGCAAGTACTTCTCCACCTTCAGGGCGCAAAGGCCGACCGCAGAGAAAACCTTCGAACCGGGACGAGTTCGATGGACCGCAAGTACAATTCCTTGCGCGACCCCCAGCCGAGTATCTTGCCATGCAAGAAAGGGAAATGCCTCATCTCCCAACCAACCTGCTGGTTTCCGAGCAAGATAGTGTGTTAGCCGCGGTCAATGATCGACTATCGCAATGTGCATTCGATTTTGTCGCAAAATATCAATTTCCCATACCACTTACGCAGGAGTACGTATTGAATTTTCCTGGGCGGCGTTCACTTGGTATCTGGGATTTCCCGGTCTGCATGGACTGAGAAAGCAGGAGACTAACTGTTTTCTCTATCTAGCATGCGTCCCGTCGAGCGACCTCAAGATCGAGAATGGACAGAATGGGTGTACTTACTAAAACGCCTCGCAACAAAGAGGCGGATCCCAGCGCGAGTTATTTATAATGGACAGATCAAACAATTCGCCACAATCCTAGAAAACTCCCTCGAGATGCGACATGCTGCAAAGCATCAGTCACGCCCATTGAAGGATGACCGTAACATCCTACAGCTAATTAGTGCTGGTATTCAAGTTGCCAAGATCCTGAAGGATGCAGCGGCAATGGATTATTTGGACAGACTTGTAAGTAATGTCCACGCATAATGTTTGTCCCAGGTTGCCAAGCAATGGTAGCGACGTTTCGTCCATCGTACTTCGACCAGCTTTGTGAATGCCATGTTCTCTGGCGGGCTTTGAGCTGAAGTCGAACTCCGGCGCTGACTCTTCCAGTATGTTTCAACTGAACAACAGATTCAAGACCGAGCGACGGCGTCGGCGGCGCGGTTTCGTTGACTATAGCCAACTCTATTTACGTTACACTCTCTCTTCCAGAAGAGCAGAATCGCCGGTGGGCAAAGTACACAATATTACGTTAAACAAACTCAACCGCAATCGCGGTATATGATGAGAAACGATTTTCTTTTCCGCAAAATAGTGACGGGGAACAAGAGAAAAACAAGAAAACAGAGACGGTTGGAAAACCATATGATTGACGGTTTATGATAATGGTGCGCCGGTGGGCGGGTAGCCACTGATATTCTTTTCTTGTAGCTGGTTATTGCGCTGGAATAATTTGGGGACATGCAGACCAACTTATTGCCGTATGAATACGCTGTACGAGACGAGTTTTCCTCATATATATACTGTTCTGTCCCTGCACTCCCTTGTTTTTTTTTTCGATCCCTATGACACTCATGCGGAACACAACCTACTGGCATGTCTCGGGTCTTCCCACGTTGCATTGTTCGCCCGCTAGAAATCGCGTGCGACGCGATCCCGGGGACAATAACCGATGCCACCCCTCTTAGGCTGCAACCTTGGGCAGCATTTCGGGCACAAAAGCCAACTGACATCACACGCTCGGAAGATGCCTTTTGAAATTAACATCAGGCACTCGTCTCAGTACTACGGACTTGCATCCAGTAGCTGTATATGCGGACACTGTTATCCTCAATGCGATTTAATCGTTTCTGGCAACTTCATGGCTCTACGAGATCAGTCATGGCATCCTGAGAATCAGAGAGGACCGGCTGATTCCGACGGAAAAAAGCCACATATTGATGATAGTACTCTTTATTGGACCATCCATCGAGTTGGGGCTGTGTAACGGAAGCTACCGTACTGTAAGTGCAGCATGTGTTGCTAGGTAGAACGGACACCGAGTCTCCAAATAGGGAATCCGCCAAGCGACGCCCTCGGTAACCATTTCAGCTTAGTCTCTTGTGGCTGAGCGAGTCTGAAGTCCGTCTCACAAGCTGAGCCCAAGAACTAGCTTTCTATTGTGATCAAGTAAAGCAGATTGCCTATCTTCAGGGCCGCCGTGCTCAATTCAGCCCATCTAGCGTTTGATGTCTGGTGTTGTCAATATTTAAACGATTGTCCGCCCGGACGAGTCCCCAGGACGGTACACTGGCAAGGGTATCCTCTTATAGATTCTCATGCCAACAGCTCATCGTTATTTTATAACCGAGTATCGAAGTTAATTAGAGCTGTTTCCCCTGCATTACGACCTGCCACTTCGGTCTCTTCGCAGCGCAGAGCATGGCTTCAGTTGCATCTGCTTCGCCGTCGCGACCAGAGTTCCTCTATGCGGACTCGACTGAAGACACAGACTCCTGGCAGTATGTAGAAGCCAACTCGTCGCCTTCTGGTTACATTCCAAGTCCAGGTTCGAGCTTCAAAGGATGGGCTGTCATTGGACACTCAAATCACCTGGGAGCTTCACCAACTATGCCAGCCTTGCCTCCTCCAACGTCGCACCCAAACCAACAGAGTTTGGATACCACGGCCCAAGATCTTGATAACCAGTTTCCTTCACAACTAGATAGCCAGCAGTTAATGGAAAGCCACGATCCTCTATTCCTAAATTTCTTCAATGGTAGGTACATTTTTGTCAGCAACGTGAAATGGTAATGGTGGCTAATGATATAGACACAATGAGCGCATATACATTCGAATCAGGTGTCCAGGAAGACACTATGTGTGATATTTCGAGCTTCGAAGGGATGGGTATCCAGCCTCAGGCTACGGATTTAGATATACCCATACAGTTCCAACACGGCAGTAACGTTGCTCCGTGGGCGCCCATGAGCTTGTCAGACAACGAGTTCATGTTCTTTGATATGGAAAATGTTAGCGCTCAGATGTCACGTACCACGTCCTATGAATCTGCTGCAGCAAGCTCTCATCTCTCAAGCCCAAGTATACCATCTCTGAAGCCCAGACATGTCAAGGACACCAATTCAACCAAGAAGATTACCAGTGGTAGAATCGAGAAGAAGAAATCGACTCCTCCTTCGGATAACTTTGTTGTCTTCACGCCGAACATCATCAATCAACAGTCAGGAAAACCGAACCCTTTCGAGTGCTTCGAGGTGGTAGGGGGAATACAGCGTGGCCGGAAAGGCCCTCTAGCGAATAAGGCAGCCGCAAGGGCCCGAAATATTCGAAGAATGGGCGCTTGTTTTTGCTGTCGCAGGTGAGTCCGAGGCATCATTACGCCCTAATCACACTCCAACGACGGCGACGGCGACGATGACGACGATGATGAGCTCATACTGACACCCCGAACAGCCGCAAAGTTAAATGTGACGAAGAGCGACCCTGTAAGAACTGCAAGAAGATCTCGGCGCAGATCCCGCAGCTCGTGTGCTGGCAGTTCTCCGACTTCTTGCCTGTACTATTCCCTAGCTTCATCAGGGGCCACTTCAAAAAAGAAGCTATGGCCCGCTTCATCTCGAACAACGTGTCCGCTTTCTACGGCGTCTCTCCCTCGCCGGCCGAGCCCTGGCTCATCGAGCTGTCCTCGGGCTCGCGCTTCCGGTCGAAGCTGACGATTCCCGCCTCCTTTTGCACACCCAAGGGCGGCGAGATCTTACGCCACTGGCACGTCAGCACCGGCGCGCACCAGCTAGACCTGCATATGCGTCCGGCTGTGCCCATCGGCGTCAACCCCAAAGACAATAACCAGCGCGACGCGCTGAAGCGGCGCACGCGCGAGTACATCGACAATCTAGTCAACGAACCACAGTACGCCGAGCAAGTGACAGACTCGCTCCGCAGCACGCAGCTCCCGCGCCGCGTATTGAGCATCGTACAGCGCTACGCGCAACGCTCCAAGTCCGCCATGGTAAAGCGCGCCCTAGCCATCTACGTGACGCACTACGTGCTCACGCGCCAGCTCTGCCTGACACCGGCCACGCTCGACCAGCTCCACCGCCTGCAGCAGACGCGGCCGGGGGAGCTCCCGTTCCTGCCGCCCGCGCACTCGGCCTTCACCACGACGCGCATCCTCAACCGCCAGGTCAAGGCCGTGCTCGACGACTACCTGCTGAAGGAGACGCAGAGCCTGTTCGCGGCCTTCGGGGCCGCGCTGAAGCCGCGCTCGCGCGCCGAGTGGGCGTCGTGCCTCGCCGCGTTCCTCGTGCTCTGCCTCCTGTTCGAGGGCATCGAGGCCGTCGCCGACATGTTCGCCGTCTCCGAGGCCGAGGTCGCCCTGCGCACGCGGCGACCGAGTGTTTCTACCCCTGCCGCCACGGTGGACGAGAACAAAATCGGCGGGTTCGCCGTCGGCGGACGCACGCAGGCGCTCGAGGTGTGTCGCGAGATCGACAACCTCCCGTTCCGACAAGTCGCGTATCGCTTCCACGCCGTGTACCAGACGCACCAGTCCAGCGTCGGGCTCCCCACAGCCGCGTCTTCAGGCGGCAGTGGGAACGCGAGCGCCGGCATCACCTTCAACCCCCTGGTAGACCCCAAGTGGGACGCAGACCTCGAGCCCGCGGCGGCCGAGATGGCGGCTTCGCTGCGGGCTCTGCTGGATATTGACGGGAGCTGTAAGTGTCCATAAATAACCCCTTTCTTTCCCTTCTTCCTCACATCCCACCCAACTACTCTGCCGTTCCATCTTTCGTGACTTTCATCAAGGAGCAAAGTGAAAGCAAGAAAATAAAAATAAAAAAAGGAGAGAGCGAGAGAAGAGAAAAGCAAAATAAAAAGGAGAGTTAGACTAATACCTCCATTCCCAATAGGGCACGAGCTCGACTTCCTCACCGCGGACCCGATCCTCTCGCAGGCAGAAGCACACCCGTATCCGCGCGACATCACCCTCGATTACACCGGGCGCTTGCTCGCGCGATTTCTACTGTCATTCACGGATGAGAAGTATCTCTTTGACGGGCAGTATTGAAGCACTTGCTCGTTAAATTAGGTGTACATATCGGCGTTCGTACCATGAAGGGTGATATTAGAGCCCTCTTCTCTATTTCGAATGGACAGATTGTCGTATGAAACTCTGTTTCTCTCCGGTTTATTTTTATATATAAAGTAGATAATGGTGTTGACAGCCTAGCGAACACGAATAACGTGCGATTACGATATTATGAGTTCAAATGATGCGCCGGGCACCTGATAAGTATCAGATTCACGCGAAGTCGTGACTAATTGATTTGCAATAATGATGCCGCTCATTCTACAGTGTATAACGTACATGATAAAGCCCAAATAAAACAAAATCCGACAAGACACAATCAAAGCAACGCTCCAGATGCAGTACATGCCCGCTTAGCTAAATGAGGCCTTATGGAAACAAAACGCCAGATCCCAGATCCAGAAACTCGCTCTCGGCGCTTATAAGAATGCAAGCTAAAAGCACTGGTGGGAGATATGAGGACCCAACGCACATAAGTGAAGAGATGAGATAATGTCGTGAATCGCTAAATGCTGGCCTCTCTGGAAGGGGTTCCGAGTAGGTTCAATAAGGGAATATAACCAGATTGCGATGCTATGTTGCGAACCAAGATGACAACGGTTTCAAGGTCCCCTGAAAAAAATTGTCACCGTTAATTATGCCCGATAAAGCTATCTAAGTGACGTGAATGGTCATTATAACAAATGAGATTCGTGGATTCGTTGATGATGTAGCCGGTGGCCTGCGTCGGTAGCCAGCGTATTTACGGGAGAATGAGTCGGAGTTCTGTGCAATCACCATTAAGATCCCTGTTTTTTTTGTCCCCTTTTGTTTTTTTTTTTTGACCGAAGGTTGTTCTGAAGCAATGTCGTAGTTTAAATGAAGCCGGCATCACAAGCAACCTCGTATTTCCTTGCGCTTTCGAGCATATGGATGTCTGGGATGTCGGCACCGAAGTCCATAATGAGAATTTTGGGGTCTTGGCCAGTACTAATGATCCGTCTGTAATCGCACTTGGCACTTAACACCCAGCTGGCATGCCATCTAGGAAAATTCAGGAGTTGTTCTCCCGTCTCCATGTCAAAGACCTTGATGTCGGTGTCATAACTTCCACTGATGAGACGACCACTGACACTATCAAGATGTAAACTGCGCACGAGACTATCGTGCGCTGGTATGTCTCGGAGGCATTCTCCCGTGTTGGCATCCCAGATACGAATGACCTTATCACTCCCTGCAGAAGCAATATATCTCCCATCCTCTGAGAACTGACTGCAAGCAAGACCTTTAGTGTGACCCGCAAATTCTCGGATAGTCTTAGCACTGTCAATATTCCAGAGCCTCACCGAGAAGTCTCCAGAGCACGACACGATCGTGTTTCCACGAAGCTGCACCGAATTCACAGGCCCAGTATGACCCCGTAATTGCTTGAGCAGAGCACCTGTCTCACGGTCCCATACACAAATAGTAATGTCTTTGGAGCAAGTAACAATGTGTTTGTCGTCAAAAGCCAGGTCAAGCACGGCGGCAGTGTGACATTGGAGACGCCGAACAGGACGATAGCCCGACTTGACACTGTAGACTATGCAGGTAGAGTCAGAGGATCCAGTTACGAGGATCTCGTCATCATACTGCAGACAGAGAATTGAGGCCTTGTGGTGTATCGGAAATGAGACGGTAACAGGCACCGACGGATTAGAGCGATGATTGTCAATAGACGAGGCGTAGTGTATCGGTTTACCGTTAGGATCGAATAGAATAGAGGTCTCATTGACTACCTCGGGAGGTCCAATGACGAGGCGACATTGCAGAGTCCGCATATCCCAGATTCGAATCGTCTTGTCTCGCGAGCCAGTGATAATTTTGTTCCTATTTAGATCAGCAATGTGAACACATCGGGAAAAGGGTGAATGCATACTCATCGAACTGCAGGCAGTATATACTGTCCAGGTGGCCGTTCAAGTAGACCGCGCGAGCCTGCGTCCCAATCTTCCACTGTCGGTCAAGTTCTTCTCTCGCCTGATAAATTTTCTGCCAATCGTGTCCAGGGCGAAGGGAAGGCACGCCGGCACCAACACCTGGCTGAATAGGCAAGCTAGTAGCATACGTATGTGTTTTTTCCCTTAGGAACGATTGCCGCCAGATATACTGATCTTGAATAACCCGGTTCCAAAGCCTTGATACCTGGCTGGCAACTCCTAGCTGGTTAGCATCCAAGTATGCAAGTATTTGGACGGATAATTCCTGGGGCAGCTCGCTTATGAAGTCGAGTCTAGCGACGGCAGAATCTCCAGTCGTCACAGCATCGCCGTGTGCGTCGCTGGTTGTCACAGCAATTCCAATGCCACTTTCCCGATCATTTAGCTCGTCAGTGGACAGATAGTGGTGTCGTGTGAACGCCAAATACTCGTTTTGTATGGCAGCAGCCGCTTTAGCGGCACCGCCTGTGTGATGCGGAATGATCGGTGGTGCGAATCCATGCCCAGGGACCGGGTGGGCCGGGAAGGTAGACTCAAGAGGCGAGTGAATTGTCTCGAGGACGGCTCGCTCACCATGCGACGTCTTGGTATGGCGGAAAGCAGTGGCCTGCCGTATTCGATTCCAGGCCGAATGGGCCGTGGTTGGGCGGCAGTCATGGTAGTCAACAGCCGTCTCGGAGCTCCGACAATCACGGCCTACTATGCCCTTCATCAAAGTCACCGACGCCCTGCGAAATCTCCTCTTCAACGATGTACCATGTCTCGACAGGCCATTCTCTAGCCCATGTTTCTCCTCTTCAATGGACAGCTCACCGAAGCTCTGCGAGACGTCGCCATCGTCCAAGAAGGGATCTCTGTGGTGGTGCCTCCAGGGTAGATAGCTACTCGCTCTACGGCCGACTCGAGCCGGGTTTGCAGTCAGCGGTCTGGGGGCGGCGTCTGATTGATGGTCGTCTGGCTTGGCCCTGGCGTCATGGGAATGTAAAGTCGCATCTGATGTCGAGGATCCGTGGTACACGCTGGTAATGGGCAGTGTAGGCAGCGGCCCTTCGGCTGTCGCTGGCCCCATGGTGCCAGCCATTTTGAAGCGAATGGCCGGAGGGGTCGGCGGATTCTGAGAGGAAGGGCGAGGCACAAGCAGCGGCACGGTATGCTGAGCAAAAGTGGACCGACCGAGTAGTCGACGAGAATCCTAGGGAGGATAGGAAGGAGGAGGAGAGAAGCGAAAGGCACGGGGCGGTCGGCAATCGGGTTGTTGGCTATTGGATGTGTCGGACGAGAGATCGGACAGGCGACGGGGCGCGAAAGGAGGGACAGCTCGCGGGGTAACGAATGTAGATGTACAGAAGAAAAGAAAAAGTCACAGCGACACCATGTAGGTAGGTAGGCGGCTGCCTCTCTGAAGTTATAGAACTTGTCAGCTGACGACACAAGGTGCTATCAAAGGATATCTTCCAGCAGTGACGGTATCCGTTCCTCTACTCTCCACCCACGGCCTTTTTTGCCTACTGTGCGGCTCGAGTCAGACAAGTCTGGACGCAGCACCTGAGACTCAGCTACACGCCCAAAGCGAGGAGCGAAGACCAGAACGGGGCCTCAGCTGGGGCAAACCGACGGACTGGTGCGAAAAGGTTTTGAGTGGAAACTTAAGCAATGGAAAGAGTCGCAACCCACCTCAAGGAGAACAGAAAACCCACTTTCGTCCAAACACGATTTGTTTGTCTTGGGATGATCTCCGCTAATAAGGTTGTATTTATGAGGCTAGCGATATAGTTCGGAAAGGGTCGACTGCAGTGCGTATGTATTGCCAGAGTCTAGTACAATGGCAGGGCTTATGCTGATGTACTGTAGACGCGATTCTGGGTATGCTGGAGGGTGTGTATGTACAGACACAGCCCGTCGTCGGATCGTGTATGTAGTGTAAGACGAAAGTGGGTTGTCTATCGGCGATGGCCGCGATCTTTGGCCGCGATCTTTGCTGGTTCACGAACAGTTCATCACTGGACAAGGACGGGGATAGGGACACAAAAGGTAGTGTGTATGGACGGTCAAGACTGCATATATGCAGTAGGGAGAGCGAAAGCAGGGGTAAGGGATAGAGCAGAAGGGGCAATAGTGTCAGGGGGGAGAGGGAGCAAGCAATGCTAAAAGGCAATTGTCTATTGTTGATTGAGTCGTGTTTCATTCGCGATTGACACTGCCGACGGCAGCTATTGATGGGGTGTGTGCATTGATCAACTGGCAGCTAGGGGATGTTGGGATTGGGGCACAAATCGAGTCAAGTCAGGACAGTGTTAGGACTCAGCAAGTCATTGAGCAGGTGAGAAAAGGTCCGGTAGTAGTGTATTTACACTAGGCAGAGATGGTCAATGATAATAAGTAAAAATGATGATGATGTTCAATGTTGTTGGTCCTGTTTGAAGATAGCGTGGGATGAAGACCCTTCTTTTAGTAGTATACAGTAAGTACCTGCACCAAAATCGGGGTACCGTAGAACGCAAGATGTGGGTGCTTGTTTTGCTTGTTGTCCGCCTACGGAGCGCGGCAATCAGGGACTGAACCCAGTCTCCAGGTTTCAAGACCAACGCTAAATTAAAACCGCGTCGTGTGGTGTTAGTACCCAGGCAGGTACATACTCGTAGCAAGGATGGATCTACTTAGTATCAAGAAGGGGGGCCGCGGTACTTACAGATTATACTGCACGTCGAGCGATGGGTAGGTATTGCGCTCCACTATTTACAGTACCCCTGGGCACCTAGGTACCGATACAGGATCCCGCTGCTGTCTGTTTTGGTGTTAAGCTTAGATTTTGACACTTACATACATCCAAATTAGGTACACTACGATATCCATAGAGAGGCGGTTAGGAAGTCTCGCCAAAGCAATCCAGCAACCCAAAACTTCTAGGAAACGTGAGATTGCAACTATCATTCTTGCTACGATGTCTTGGTGGGTGGTCGAGAGGTGCCATTCACCGCATGACGTTATTCCTTGCCTATCGACTAAACGAATGTAACCTGGCTTGACCGCTGCGATATTGACTGCGACATAATAACCGCCTAATATACCTTCGTTGACCTGGAACGGTCTCCTCCCATTCCGCGTCTCGTGCCAGCCGTTATCGAATCTGGGGCCTTGCTGATATTAATTGCAGACAACCAAATGTAATCGTCTAGACTGTTGGGGTCAATTTATATTGCCGCTGCACGTGTCATGACGTTTTGCTACCAATATACGGGAACTGATTTAATTTTAGAAGACCAATCCTATCGATGTGAACATCATAAGTCATTCCTACATTGATTATCGTAGACCAACTAGCCACATGACCGATATATCTCCGAGGGGCACGTTCTCCTCAGCCTCCTTGTTCGCCAACAAGATACCAGACGTCGAAACCATGCGGGTCTCCCTCCCAGCCGCTCTTTTGTGTTCCGTATCTACTGTCAGCTTCCTTAATAGTTTGACCCGCCAACATAGACTGAAAGGTCAACTTGGTCACAGAGATCGGCGACTTGGGGCGGGGAGACATCAACAATAACACCGACCTGGAGGAGGTGGCGGAGGAGGGAAAGAATATCGCCAAGCCAGCTTCTTGTTCTGGTCTCTTCCTTCCTTCGTCTCTCGCTTGTCGAGCCTCCACCAAGGATTCGACGTCGGGCTGAAGGTCTTCCAGCCGCCGTCTTCTTTGTTCGATTTGACCTCCTGTCCCTGCAGGACGACAAACCACGTGCGGGTTACAGGGGGCGACCTCTTCCGTGGGAAAATAGATGTCCGTTTGAATTCGGGCGGTACCTTCGTCACCTGAAACCCGCCCGGCTGCAGAACAACAACATGCCATTCCCGCTTCCGATGAGGATTCCAGTTGGTTACCGCTCTCTTATCCTCAATCAATTGCTGCACTTTTCCATATACATTTCTTGGGAGATCGTAGACTCGGTTTGCAAGGTTCTGTTCGTAGGCCATCTCTTGGCTAGTCCCAAGTTTATGCTTATATGAGCGAATGGCATCCTCGTACATATCGGCAAGTTCCCCCTGGCCGAAATAGATGTCGGGTATGGCGGATATCAATCCAAAATCTTGAATGACCCATTCAGTACCAAACTTGATACCAAACAAAGACTTCCAAGAACTGCGAGACCGCCTGTCTTCAACGACGCTGATCTCCCAGGCTTCATAAGCAGTCGTGGTACGCTCGTTGTCGAGATTCATCCCCCTACATCCGTGAAGGTCTGGGACGCTCCCCATTGAGTCAATAGAGATAGAATCGATGTCACGCGGCTTCGTGTTCATGTCTGGGCCAGGCGAGGATGACCTGGAGCCAAAGGGACTCTTGGCCGGGAAGAATATGTTGTGGGGCGGTGGTGTTCCAGGTCCGTTGTCCCAGCCTGGTCCCGGCGAGGGTGACCTCGAGCGGTGATTCTCGGAGGGGAATTTCGCACTATCGTGCATGTCTCGCTCCGGAAAGGAAAGTGCCATCTTTAAGCTAACTAGTCACAAACAAGACGAGTAAAAGTCCGATGAGTCGAAGTCCTCAAGATGGGGGAAAGAGATGCTGACAACCAACTTGGATCACAATAACGAGTGACAGGGAATTTCACCCCTTTAAATAATGGCCATTATCCGGCGATCGTCCATATCTAGGTCAACATAGTGGGCATCAAGACTCAGCCTGCTGTTCTGCCTAGATATGAGGGCAGTTATGTAATTGGCTGCCACGAAGCGTTGTGCTCTAACTGCAGCTAACAAGGCCGCGATGTATGCCCAAGTAGGCCGCGCGACAGTGCGCTAAAACCATCGACGGAGATTTGATTCGTTGTGTCGTTAAGAGTTAGCTGCGAGGCGCTCTCAAGGTTAAGAACAATTGGTTGATGTGATACTACCTAGGTATGATGAATAAGGTAGTCATCCTGCACATAAGTCCTAACACTCTTAGATACTTCCCCTTGATACGCTGACTGAACCTAACGATAGGTCGCATTTTCTGTACTACCTATCGTCACACGCCCCACCTCATCAACACGGCAAATGCCATTAGTGTATCTCTTCATTTGACAACTCTTTGAATTGGCAAGGCAGAATATTGCTTACATAATGGTTCTTGAGCTGTAGTCGTAGAAAATCCTGTCTGTCAATCAACTTAGCTTTTCTAGGCCGGCAGCAGACTTAGAAAAGCAATACGTTTAGATCGAGTCAGGCCTTAGTGTAGCGTTATGTGATACCGGTATTCTTGAGTCGCTTGTTCGTTTGTTTAGGGTAGAACAGACAGTCAAACGTTTTAACGTACCCAAGTGTTTACGCCAGCGTTACACAGACTATGTATCATGAAGTTGAACATTGTACAGCGGTAGCTCGGTTGAGATAGGCCTCAAGCTGAAAAATGGCATACGCACTCAAACCTCAAGAACTCTCAATCTCTTCATGTTATATTTAGAAAACTAGCTCATTTTAAAATAGTTTCGGCATGGATGGATCAGTCGTTAGAAATCCACGACCAATCTATTGTGATCTCGATTGCGACCACCAAGTAACGTGTCTTAGGCATGACAATCCCTTTTCACATCTCACTGCCAACAGCACCTGTGCGATCTCGTGTCACAGCTTGTCGTTCTATCAGTTCCAATGGTGTGGTTATGTTAGGGCAGATGATGAAACCCCGTTAATTTAGGAAGTAAAGGGCGAGTTTGTCCCTTGCCTACTGAAGCACAATTGTTTAACAGCGCTCGGAATACCATGTTGATCTACAATATGTAGTACCTTTACGTGGTTGTCTTTCCCACGACACGTAAGCTGCCTGTATATCAGTATCTGCTCGAAGATTGACATATAAATACCATAACAAGTAGCTGCTCAACATGGCCGCTCGGTATCAATCAGAGACTGGACAGGACACGGTATGTTTGCTGTTTTATGTACCAATCACACGAGCCCCAAAATCCGTTCTTCAAAGGTTAGACCGTGACTTCTATCTCTCCATGATACCCAAGTACTAAGCATCGATAGCTCGGGAAGCAGTACTCCTGAAAACGCAAAATGTCAACCTACGGTAATATCGTGAACGGCCTGGTGCGTAACCTGCCGTTCGCGAACATTTACCAATACGCCTCCGTCAATGGAAGCCAAGCATCTGCCGAAGCAATTCCAGCCGCAACCGCCATTGTCGGCAACACCACGGCATCGCCAGCCAATGTCAATAACGATGTGTTGACTGCAGTCAACGCCGCGGTCGTGGGTTCCGCAACTCTTTACACTACAGTCACACCCCAATCATCTGTTTCTCCTGACCCCGCGGCTCAGGATTCACCTGCTGAGACTCTGCTGGAAGGTATATTGAACTTCCTGTCCAGCGGCGACGATATCATTACGCCAGCGCCCACACCTTCGGATGACGAGCCACCACCAAAGGTAACAGTTGATAGTGCTATCCCTAAAATCACTATCGAAACTGTCCGCAAGTCCACCCCCGCTGCGACTACAACTCCGGGAGGAAGGGCTTAATGAACCAAACGTACCAAATCATCCCCCCCGTTTCTTCGACCGTCAACAACTACCGCCTTCGATGAGGCTCGAGGGATTTCTCTCAATTTTGAAACATGCGGGTCAAGCATGAGCATATCAGGGTTTCCGTCGCTTTCAAGACAAGGAGATGTCTTGGCAGGTTCGGTGTTATCATAGCTTAAAGGCTGAGTCAGTATCATGTCGAGGAAGTTCACTAAGGGGCTATGAGCATTGCCAGCATACGGAGCATCATCAATGACTTAATTAAAGTTGAGATTGGAGGCTCTCGAGCGAGTCTGTGTTTGCTGTCTCGTATTAGGCGACAAATATCTCTTACCTTTTTGGCAATACATTATATTTTGGGTAGCTTCACATGTCCAATTAATGAGCTCGCATCATAATAGTATCTTCAACCTTCGTAGTGTTTCCCGCAAAACTTTAACAGGCGCTTCAGGTAGCATACACGGCCATTACCGAATAGGGCAGACCTCGAAATCCAAACAGATTGGCACTGTATTTAGTAAATATATACATCAATCATTCAGTAATCAAGAGGGCATGTACGGCATGAAACGTGACTGCTCAGTCCACTACTTGGATGCAAGTACTCAGGTACCTATCTACAAATCCCATGGGCAAGCTGCACGCACCTTCCGTTATAATTTTTGGGGGCTTTGTACAATTCCCCTTAGGCCTACAATCTACCCAAAGAGTCCTGATCTCTTCCATCCGTCATACATGCACTTTGTCACGGCCTACCAGATGCACGTTGATTTCCGCCGGCACCTAACAACCAGCAACACTCACACCGCCTGCAGCTGCTATTTCTCCATTGACCCAAGTATATAGCTACCCGGATCGAATCCGGTCTCTCTCAATTGCCACGGCATCTACAATGGCGATCCTCGACGAAGTCCCTGGTATCAAGGTCACGATACAAGTAGGTGGTCAGGAAGCTACTGAGTATATTGACCCTCATGCGTCCGAGTCCAACAATCCCGACGATCCTGAATGTCCTATCGTCTTAAGATACATCGAATCCATCGACGATGCAGAGTTCTCAGTTAAGGTAGATGTCGACGACGACGTATATGCATGGGACGATACCAATCACGTTCTTTCCATCTCTGTGCAAATTGATGGCCAGCCGGTGAGTGGCAGTTTCTGCGAACGGGGCATGAAATCGGGGGTGATGAAAGGAGAGAATTTTTACTCGGCAGACTCGCAAGAGTGGTACATCAGAAACCTCAAATTCTCTGCGATCAGCATAGGTGAGGTTTCACAACTTATGCATGAGTATGATGGGCTAAATTTGGTTCCAGTTGATGACCGCACCAAGAAACGTATTCAGAGAGATATGGAGACTGTGGAAAGGGTCGGGCTTATTGAAGTTACAATCGAGCGGCATGTTCTGCAACATGAAGTTTCCGCAAAGCCAGGAGAGTCTGCCAATCCTGGTGCGCTTGAACTGGGGGAGAAGGCGCTCAAAAGGAATTTCATCTCCCATTCCACATCGTAGGTCTTCCGTCAGACTCATGTTCTAACACGTTTACTCAAATTCTTTAAATTTAGCTACGGAAAGAACGAAGCCATTGAGGCGCCTAAGCTTTATGATGCCTGTAGATTACCAATGGACGATGGCCCAATCGCAGTTTTCCGATTCATGTATAGATCTAAAGGTATGAAATTTCTCGTTTGCGACATATATGTTTACTCACATATCTATAGAGAGCCTGAAGGCACAGTTAATAATTCCACGAACACCTGAGCCTGAGCCAACCGGTTCCAGTACCTCGCTTTCCGTCGATGACCTGACCATGGCCGAGGTCCGACGCCGTAAGTGGATCTCGAGCTGTGAATTTGCAGTTTAAATGCTAGAAAATCTCAAGTGGCGGTGGTTCCCTCATCTTATTATGATGCCCCTCGTCTTGAAGTTCCTTACTTGGGCTTACAGCTAGCTAACAACTGATGCTTTAGTTGCACAGGAGAAACTCGATGAGATGAACGTATGTTATTTATACAACATGATTCGAACTCGAACTAATTATACATCATAGTGGGCTAGAGAAGCTAAAGGACGCTCTACGTCTATTACGAAGAGAGAAATCAGTGGAGTTGTGGACATTGATGAGGAAGACAAAAAGGCCCGTTCAAGAAAACGCCGCGTGGTAACCATCGATCTAACCGACGATTGATGTGGGAAGAAAATCTCTTCAGTTCTTGCGAATATATAGTGATGGTCTTTTGAAAGGGTGAATCGGCATGAAAACGATTTGAAGGTACTGAATGGAATTACATCTCCCGGGATGGATCGTGGTAAATGGATTATCTTTCAGCCTTAACGATAATCAACTATGGGCAACCGAAGAACCAGATGAAAGCATGTAGTCAGAGAGATGCGATTCTAGTTCGAATAGCTGTCTACCAGTGAACGAAGAGATATCAATAACCGAACTTTTAATGGCTGTAAATCACTGGCTATGATATCTTCGTATATGTTCCCAACCTTAAAATCAGTGAAATCCAGATCTGCTATGATCTGCCAATGCCAATCTGGCACTGATGCCTCTTCTTCTTGCGATGACATAAGCCTTAGGCAGAGTCAAATGATATGTGGACGACGTATATAGTCATAAGATAACAGTGGAACTGTTTTAGACGAACATTAAATACTCTACAGCTGTTTTACAAAGAGGGTAACTTACGTGACTTCAGTATATAGACTTGTAGATACCTAGGTACTTGATGATGTAGGGCCCCCTAGAAGTACTGCTAGTGATATCCTTCGTACATCTATTTGACGTAGGTACCTAGGTACTAGAAACAGATATCTTGACTCACCGGAAGTTACTGAGGTAACTACGGGCGCTCCTCTCCAGGTTGATGAGCTGGCCAGTTAACTTTGTGCGGTTGCTAGTTAACCGGTTGCACCTTAGGTTTCCAGAAAGTACTTCAACTGAGATCTCCCACTATCTCTTCTCTTCTTCTCTCATCTCTTTTTTTCTACACCGGATAATAGGCGTGTCGATTTGTCTCGTTTTCCCTATACACATCTCAGTTGTGCACATCTCCTCCTCTGCCTAACATACCAACATCAGTGTAACTCTGAAGACTCCCAACATCAAGTCCCAATGGCAATCCTCGACGACGCTCCGGGCATCGAGGTAACCGTGCAGATTGCCGGAAAAGATGCGACCGAATATGAGGCTGGCGATGAAGAGAGCAAGCCTCTAACCGAACCCACTCATCCGACTGTCACAAAGTACATCGAGTCTGTTGATGATGCTGAATTCGCCATCAAACTAGCGGCAAGCCGCAAGTATGCCTGGGGCTACAAAAAACACGTGCTTACGTATGAGGTGTTTATTGACGGCGATCGTCTCAGGTCAAAGTTCATGACAGAGCCGGCAGAGAAAATTTTAGACTGCAAAAAAGCTTTCTGCGCGAAATCCCGACAGTGGAGGGGTCACAAGTTCAGGTTCTCTGCTATCAGCATTAGTATGACAGCCCGGCATATCTCTTATTCAAATGATTCGACGACTGCTGACAATGTCAACCAGCCGAAGATTTCCACCCAGACAGCCTTATGCAAGACGTCGAGATCGTCAGAAACCTAGGACTGATCAAGGTCGTCGTGGAGTGACGTATCAAATTTGGCCGAAAAAGTGCCCGGCGCAAGGAACCTTTTGTCAACAACAAAAAACTCAAGTTTAGTGCAAAGGCGATGAAGGGGCGGGCTATCTCTCACGGGACAACGTGGGTCAACTTCAGCGCAGGGTCACCCTTCAGTATCTCACTAACGCTAACATAGGTTTTCGTCTTCAAAGCAGATCAATGCGTCAAGGACTAGGGGCTCTAAACCTCTGCCCGGAGATCATGGGCCAATCGCTGTATTTCAGTTCCTCTATAGATCCAAAGGTACGATATCGCGATGGAGACGTGCGTCTAGACATGGCTAATTGTTGGCTCAGAAGCGCTGTACCAGTCTCTAATAATTCCTCGTCCCCCACCTTCGTCTATTCTACCTCTGTCGCCTGTTAAGAGGGAATGTAAACCGTCGCCAGACGAGATAAAGCGTTGTAAGTTACATATCGCCTGTTAAAGCTCTCCGCAATGCTCTATTCGCACGAAAGCAACTTATATGACACTGGCCACGGGTGGCGAAGTTGATCTCTCGAAATGTGAAGTACTTACTAGAGAGCTGACATCAATTTTGATATAGCGGAGTGTAAGAGATTCGAGAAGACGCAGGTGAGTGCTTGAAATCATGGATGTGCGCAGACAGAAACTGACGACTAAGCGCAGAGCGATGTGAAACCGAAGAACAAAGTCAAGTCTAACAAGCGAAAAATCAAGAGCGAAGACGAAAATCCGAGTCCGACAAAGAAACTAGCACCGTTCGTCGATCTAAATCTTGACTGAGTTGTGCTCGACAACTTGCTTTGCTATCGTAGGATTGGCTAAGGAGGTAAATTTGGCGACGACATGCGGGCACTTGGCGTCACCCCAAAACGAAGACGGGTAAGGAATGTATGATGGATGCCCATACGTGCGACTGAGTCGACGTCAATACTATGTAAGAAATGCAGCACCAAGAGAGAAAAGCCGGAAGGCGTAACAGAAAGAAGGTGGTGCTTTGGTCGGTGGTCCTGTATAGACTGACGGGAGCATGTAGATCTGAGATCTTAAGTCAGCAGCTTTGGTGGGGCAGTTCCCCAGCTTTTGACCGGTTTCAGGGGATTTTCTTAGAGCTAGCAGGGAGGTAGCTAGCTCCACTTATGTACCTAACCCAAGCAAGACGAAACCCCAAAACTTTCTTTTCAGTGTGGTGAATTTCGAATCGATATAATCACCCGTCTACAAATCCCCTTTCCCGCGATCGTACGTCATCATCCATAACACACATAGCCAAAATGGCCGACAAGACAACATCGAAACCCCCGCGGAAGCCGTCGCCCGTCAAGACCGGCTACCTGATCTTCTACAATGCGGTGTCGGCGATCCTGTGGCTCACGGTGCTGGGCCGCATTGTGGCCGTCAACGTGATTAAGGGTCCGCACTACGCGTATCCGGCCGTCGGCGAGTTCTGCAAGTGGGCGCAGACGCTTGCGGGCATGGAGGTGCTGCACTCACTGTTCGGTAAGCAAGCTCTGTTGTCTGTTCGTCCAGTTGCGACAATTCCATAATCCCGCCAGAGAAGTCTGGTTCGGAGCTTAATGGGGGGATGTCTGGAGCCAGGTCCGACTCCCAACAACCTTGGCTTACAGCAATGTACCCCTTAAAGCCTCAATTGACGCCGACGACATACCAAAGCCAGTAACTGAGACATAACTATTCTAACACCGAACCCTCAAATCTAGGAATCGTCCGCGCCCCTTTCATCACGACCTTCATGCAAGTCTTCAGCCGCTACGCCATCGTATGGGGCATCACCGACCTGTTCCCGCAGCTGGGCGCGCACCCGGCCTACAGCAGCATGCTCGTGGCGTGGTCCGCCACCGAGGTGATCCGATACTCGTACTTCGCGCTGACGCTCTCGGGCCAGCAGCCGTCGGCTCTGCACTGGCTGCGGTACCACGCCTTCTTCATCCTCTACCCGCTCGGCATCTCCAGCGAGGCCTGGCTGATCTGGCGCGCCGTCGAGCCCTCGAAGCACGCCGTGCACCCGCTCTATAGCACCACGCTTTGGGCTTATGTTGTCTTTGTTTATCCTCCTTGTAAGTCTGCCGCTCTTGTATTTCGGGGTTGTTTTACTGGAGGGATGTGGGGTGCAAGGGCGCTATGTGAAGATGACGGAGGGCTTAAGAGTAGCCAAGATCCAAACGAAAAGTCATCATGTTGTTTACTGACTATTCTACCTAAATCTAGCTGCCTACATCCTATATACGCACATGATGGCCCAGCGACGCAAGGTCCTGAAGGCATCCAACACTAAGGCCACACAGTAAATGCCTCTACTTCAAAATGCAGTAATGTGGAAATAACGATTAAGGGATGGGGGTATCTACCTATGGAGCATAATGCTATTGATGTGAAATGAGGTGTTAATAAGATGAAAAAGCTAGATACCTACTAGTGTAATACAAAGGTATAGACAAAATCGGGAAAAGGGGGAATCAGTACCAACCGAGACATACATACAAAGAATAAAGCTAATGCCACTAATTTACTCGAGATCACCCCGCGTGCTCGTCTCGTACCAGTCGTTCTTTGACCAAGCCACAATGAAGTCCTTCGCATCTTCAGATAGCTGCCCATATCCCGGGTTCTCTTTTGCCTCGAACATGGCTAGCGAACCAAATTAGCAAGTGACGTCTAGACCGGCAACATGACGGAGGGAAGGGCAATGACATACTCATATGGGCACCTGTCTCATCGGTGGCTGCATTATTGACCGCCTCCTTCCAAACACCACCAGCTTGTTTGGAAGGCAAATTGCAGAACGTCCTCTCATTGCCCAGCACTGTGCCCACCATACTGACTTGCTTCGGCGCGGCTGCTTTCCCAAGTCTCGTGTAGAGATTCGCGAACCCGATATCGAGCTCCCCATTCATCCGCAGCATAGTGCGAACTCGAGTCTTGAGCTCTTCGCCGCGCGCCAAGCAGCCGACGAACTCGAGATGTGATGATACCCAGGACCATCCCGTAGTAATCTGTTCGCGGTTCATGTACGCGGCCGCACCGCCAGCGGCAACTGCACCGGCCGCGCCGGCAACCATGGCGATCTTGCCCCAACTCCCCCATCCGCCGCTCTTAGGTGCATTGGGTTTGTCGCTTTCGTCGGGGGCGGGAAGCGCCGCCACAGGCTTTTTTTGGCCCGCGGACGGCTGATCCTGGCTGCCGGCGCCCCAGAACACCGTCGATAGCCCGCTTAGCTGCGTCCATGCCGCTGCGGCGTTGTTATAGTGGCTCTCGGCACCGTGAGCCACGACGCCTGGAGCGATGCCGAGGAACGGCGTGTCGAAGGCGAGGACACCTTGTATGTATGGAAACATCAAGGCACTGATGCCTTCAGGGGAGGGCGTCCGCCGATCACCTTGCCCCATATCTTGTTGGCTATCCTCGCTATGTGGGATAGGTTTCTCGTTTGCGAGGGCGATGACTGTCTCGGCAGCTACGATACCGCCCATAGAATGTCCGATCAGAATGGTGTGGACGGACGGATCTACTGTCGGAGAAGGTGTGCCGTTCGCTACTTCGATGTCGATGACGCGCTCGAGAAGCCAGTCCCGGAATCGTGATACGCACTCGTGTAGATCCCCGCGCGTTTCATATTTGGGATACGTGACGGCTTGGACGTCGATCTTGGGGAGCGCTGCGCTGATCAGGGCAGCGAGGTGCAGAGCGAACTCCGACTTGGCCCCAAAGGTGTCCTCACCCCCCTATGTTATTCATATCGAGTGTTAGTCTTCTAAAAGAAATAGACCAGACGGTTCTCGCATCCCGAGTGAAAGGTGCTTGTAAGATGGATGGGAAAATACTGCAAAGCAAGGCTACCAGTAGATGAACCAAAATGATGTAAGCGGGGTGAAACATACCTTGAAGCCGTGGATGAAGCACAAAAGCAGTGTCTTCTTCATCTTGCCCCATCGACAGACTCAAGGACCGGGAACGAAGAGAAACAGAAACATTAATAAGTATAGTATTTGGCGAAGAACAAGTCACCGAGGCGCAAGCCAGTATCTTGAATTGCCGTAAGGCTGGAACTACTAAGGGCAGATGATGAGCCCCACTGTCTCGAGTCCTAACCATGTGATGCCCCTCTATAATGACGCCTCAGTCGTGCATATATCTACATTAGATCCTTGGAAAGACCCCTAGATGAGTCCCTCAGCAGGTGTTAATTAGGTACCCGCGCGGACTCCACACGGCAATATTTTTCCCAATTGATTCTTTTGGTGTTACGTTATGGTAATGGAGAGAAGAGATAGGTATTCAAACATGTGTTAATATCCACTCCAGACAACCTCATACTCTTAAAGTACTACAGAACAAGAACACTCCACGTTCAAAAACCCATGATTCTCCGCTATAGCTTACAAGTGCCGCTCCAAGTATCCAAACTTTGACGAAATGCATTTCAGTAAGTAGCAGCCAATCTCTGGACTAGGTAGTCTCCGCTGTTGATTCCTGGATATTTCCTATCCTTCTCGGCCTGGTATGTGCTGGGAATAGCCTCGATGTGGCTCTTGAAGTTGGGGTTGCAGAAATACCTATTCTCTCTTGTCAGCTTTTCTCGATACATGGTGCAGCAGCGGGCGCGATCACGTACGCGATACTATATCGAGCGGGATACACGTCGCTGTCTCCCGATGGCGGCTCGACGACGCGGTGTATTGTACTCTTGATATTGTCGTTGCTCCATCTTGCAAGCAGATCTCCCGCGTTGACAACACAGGTGTCCTCGATGGGTGTGGCATCGACAAACGCGCCGGTCGGGCTCTGCACCTGCAAGCCACCTCGCGAGTCCTGGAAGAGCAGCGTGATAGACCCGTAGTCGCTGTGCGCGCCGGCGCGTACAGCTCCCGGATTGATCGTGAAGACATCTTTCCCCACCTCGGGGTAGTGGAGCAGACGCAGAGTGTTATCGCCAACGTCAGTGAAGTCGTCGAACCAGTGCTCGTCAATTCCCAGCCCAACTGCAATAGCGCGCATCACCTCCGTATGCAGGTCCTTGCACTTATCATGGAACTCGACCATGGTCTTCTTAAACCCAACGAGCTCACCCTCCTCTACGGGCCAGTGATTCGGGTGTCCCAACTCACCTTCGCGGCCGATCTCGAGACTCTCCTTGAGATCTGGAGCAGCATCCCGCAGCTTCTTGACGTCTTCTTGGTTAATCAGCGTCGTAGTCTTCTCACGCCCGGGGGCTGAGTACCCTCGGTTTGCCTCTGGGGTTGTCCAGCAATGCGACATTTTCGTTTCAAGAGGCAGCTTAAAATACTTGGCTGAGGTCTCGAACAGATGCTTGCGATAACCCGGGGCGATGGGAAGCCCCTTCAGATAGATGAAACCTGCAGTCTGAAAGCCATGGAGAATCGCCTTCGCTGTCTCTTTTCGTTGCTCAGGCGTCCCGTTTAAGAACAGAGAAAAGTCGATCAGCTGTTGCGTGGTAAGCTATGTATGCTACATGTTTCCAGGTCCATCACGGAATGGGATCTTTAACCTACAGGAATCACTAACCCTTCGCTTTTCACTGCAGCGGATTCCATCTTATCTTTTTAGATGGCCTTTACCGAAGATGCAAAGCTGCTCAATTACACAGAAAGGAACAAAAAAGAGCTTTGGGCGCTTTGTTCTGATAAGAGACTTAGTTGTCTTGAAAGTGTATGAATGAACTAAATATTGAGACGTAACTATGAGGCAACAGTAATCGACTGCCGATTCTCAAAGTCTTCACTTATGTGGATATATCAGCACATTATAAGTGACAGGACTCCTTTTGAGGATTGAGCTGAGTTTATTAAGGATCAGTTCGTATCTATTTAATCAAGCTGCACAACGGAGATTAAGATCATTGGATGCACTTTATACTAACGTTACCCCACAGACAACATAGATAAGCGCCCGTACGAGGGGGAGGGGAAGCATCAAGGCGGGGCAGATATGGCTACTTCACTCGACCTAATCAGTAAGTAGTTGTCGACCAAGAAGCTACGAATAAAGTAGATAAGTGGTGTTGCGTTTTGGCTTGCTGAAATCAGCTCACTTAGGTGAAGTGGGCAGAATCATCGTTGAAGCTTTTACTACATAATCTCTTATCACATATCAGCTGTTTATCTACACATCACAGCAACTCTATTCACCCTCAACTCATTCTTCTCAGCCACCCTTGGATATTATTATTCGTTTCTTCAGCTAAAGGGCTCCGAGCCTCTTCAGCTCAGCCTTATAAAACTCGCCCATTAGACTGAAAATTCATCACTGGTTCGGCATAGAAGAGAAAAGAAAATGAGCTCTTCAGATTCTAAAGTGGTTGATGTCCACACCCACATGTACCCCCCGGCCTATGTCGGACTGCTCGAGTCGAGGAAAACCATTCCTTTGATCCGTCGGTTCGCAGGTGCCAAGGATCCCCGGTATATTATCCTACCAGCAGAGGCAGAGGCGTTGGATAAGATTACATCCTCAGGGTCTGACACACTCCCTGCAAACCTCCCCGGTCGGCCAATAACGACACATTACTCATCACTAGCCCAGAAGATCCATTTCATGGATACACATGGCATCGACATCTCCGTCATCTCACTTGCGAACCCGTGGCTCGACTTCGTGTCGTCCGAAACGGCCGGGGAGACAGCGAAGTCAGTCAACAGCTCATTTAGCGAGATGTGTGGTAACGTACCAGGTCGGTTGTTCTTCTTCGCCACGCTGCCCCTGACCGCACCGCCCGAGACTCTGCTCGCAGCCATCGGACACATCAAGGGCCTGAAGTACTGCCGCGGCGTGATACTAGGGACCACAGGCCTAGGCAAGGGGCTGGACGACGCGGCGCTGGTCCCCGTGTTCCGCGCCCTAGCCGCCAACAAGCTCACCGTCTTCCTGCACCCGCACTACGGGCTTCCGAGCGAGGTCTGGGGGCCCCGCGCCACCGAGGAGTACGGACATGTACTCCCGCTCGCCTTAGGCTTCCCCATGGAGACCACCATCGCCGTGGCTCGCATGTACCTAGCGGGTGTGTTCGACGCCGTGCCGGACCTGCGCATGCTGCTCGCCCACAGCGGGGGCACGCTGCCTTTCCTAGCCGGCCGTATCGAGAGCTGCATCGTGCACGACGGGCATCTCGTGCGCGAGGGAAAGGTCGGGCCCGCCCGGCGGACGATATGGCAGGTTCTGAAAGAGCAGGTCTACCTCGACGCCGTGGTGTACTCGGACGTCGGGCTCAAGGCCGCCATCGACGCGAGTGGCGTCGATAGGCTCATGTTCGGCACCGATCACCCGTTCTTCCCGCCGCTGAACAGCGATGAGCAGGGCGAGTGGGAGAGCATGAGCTGGAACAAGGAGGCGGTTAGTAAGGCCTTGGGCGCTGATAGTGAGGGTGCGAAGGCGGTCATGGGTGGGAATGCTGTCGAGATACTGAAGTTGTATGGGGATGACTAGGTGAGTGAAGATAAAAGTTCATAATGTCTCTAATTTGGGACCCGGGCGAATTATGGGCATGCATATATTAATATCACACATTGTGCGTTTTGCGCTTGAAGCAAAATATATATATATATATATCGATCCCGAAAAAAGAGCGCTAGAGGGCGTTGTCGTATGTACAGGAAACTGCATGATGATCACATATGTCTGCTTTGCATGCGTTCAAGTCCGGACTGCATGGAAAACTGAACGGCAAACTGAACGAGTGGTGTTCATAGTCTCACATGAACGGCATACTTAATGGTAATAGTTGGAAACAATATCAGCTCCTATGATATACCTCCCGCGGACTCGGTGCGGGAAATTCATTCAAGTATGTTTGATCTCGGTTCACAGTGTCTGTACGCTTAGGAACCAGACCTAGGACCCTCGGCAATATACTAAAGAGCTGAAGTTCCAATATGTGATACAGCATAACTGAAGCACAGGTGCTATGTTTGTATAAGATTCGGTATTACGAGCTCTGATGAGTTTGCCCCGAATGGTCAGATCCTAAGACTGTAAGACGCTGGCAAAATTGAAAGGTTTGATGCCTTCTCGTGACATTATCTTTTTTCTTTCCCCTTTCCTGAATCGTTGAAGCCCTGTGTATGCCCCATCATTGGCACCACGATTACGCCGCTGGTAGAGCAAGGAGTCATTGTCAGTCACTCGTGTCTAATGATTTTCTCTGCCAGCGATCGGGCAACATCTAGCACGACTAGCTAGAGGATGTCAGTTCGGTATTACCACATGACTGCTGAGTCCCGCACATCGGCGTCGTTCAATGTCCTACCATCTTATTATCTATGGGACAGTTGAGTCGTCTTAAGGTATATTATCGTTTCAGAAATCTTGATCCCGCGATCTCTGTGGCATGCTGTGTAGTCAGAGAGTGTTGGTGGTGTCCGTATCTAGGTGTTGAAACAATCTCTGACGGCTTCGTGACTCTCTTTTGCGTGACCACGTTGTAGATTCGGGTTTATATAGAGGCGGTAAGGTCCTCTCCGAAGCTCTCACTCATAGTACCGCTCAAGAATCTAGATCTGGACAGTGCAAACAATATCGACCCTGACCAACATAAGCTGATTCCCAACCATACTGGAACACAAGACGCAAGTAGACAAAGAAAAGCCAGAAAAATACTAAGAACTCTCTTTTCAGCCACCCCCATGGAGCTCTGGAACATCGTCTTGTCCCAGCTCACAGAGCCCAGATACGAGATCGACACCATCTTGGGCTCGCCATGGTGGCATATTCTGTCAAGCCACACATCGACCGAGGGAACGCGCCCCATGACCGTAGCCCTCTTAGCGCAGGTCGCTACCGGAACCCGCACATACAAGCTCGAATTAGGAGGCAAAGACAGCGAGGCACTCGAGCTCATCGCCTCCAAGATCCCGACATCATTGGAGGTCCGCAACGGGGGCATCTGGTTCGGATATGAGAGGATCAGATTCGCGTGGTTATTTTACAGCAAGTTGTCTTCCTCAATATATCCCTCCCTTCTTCGTTTCCCACTTCAACATTTGTTCGAACGTATATTTTTATTATGTTTTATTTTTCGTCCGATTAATGGTCGTTGACGATGAATTATCAACACCATGTTTATTAACGAAATGAGCTTTTAGATGATGGTAGGCCACCGGGGGATATGATAAATCTTCCATTGTCATTTTTAGATCCAATCTAGAATATCCATCCAGTATATAGGGTAAAGTTGCCGCTGGGTTATACCGGTGCTTGGAATCAACCATTCGGTGGATACGACAGGAAGGGAAACGAAGATGGATGGGAAAGGGTTTCAAGTATGATTCAAAAAATTCGGAGGTTAATAAATACGCACCTCGCCCGTATCTGTAACTCGTAGGCACTCCTGGGCACATCGACAATCCAACCCGACGCCACAAGCGCACCAGCCACAGAACCACGGCTAATTAGCGCCCCACAATTAAGCACCTACCTATCTTTTTAAAACCAAGCCGCAGCTTTTTCTCTCTTTCTCTTCTCTCTTCTTCTTCCTCCAAGGCACTAATCCTTATCATCAAGACATTTTTCTCCTTTGTTTTTCGTTTTGAAAACCAGTAGGATCCCCCAAGATCGTCCTGACCATTTACATGTGCCGAGAGGGAAAGCTCTTTAACGCAGTCTTTTTTCGCTAGCAGTACCTGCAAGATTCAACCACTGGGTCGCTGTTAGATAGATACTGCTGACATATTTTAATCTGCTTACTATGTGTATTGTGTGTGGTACATGTAATCGACTATGTACACACATCTTTTATTCCTAGCATAGGTTACTTAGTCTGCTTGGTTTTTTTGTTATTCTTGTGGATGAAGTAGGACCTAACCTACGTGATGGAACGAACATAAAAGAGTGTTACCAAGTGCTTTTGCCTCATTGATTGCTTATGCTCATATAAGCACAACACCTTGAGAGCTAAAACTATCAGCATGCTAATCGTATCTATATTGACATATTCTACTTGTAGAGCTGGGTTTACATGGGCAATTTGAATCGGCACGCGTCTCTGAGGACCTGTCATCTGTCAAGTCTATCAATGCCTGTAATACAAAATAGAACTCCGCTTCCAGACCCGCCTGTTGCAACGCTAATCAAGTGATGTTGGAGTGAACATTCGTAGAATCCGTCATGAGCAAAATTGTCTGCAAGAGAAAAACAGTTGATATCGGAGTGCCACGAGAACTGCCAGCCTAGCGATTGCCCTCATGTAATTTCCGATTGGAAAACCTTATGGCGGAGTTGGGTCAAAGATGGCGCTTGGAAAGTGGCGACCGCCCAATTTCAATGGCATTCTCTAGTTAGCCTTTTGTCTTATCCTCTCGTCATGTTCGCCCACACCTATATTCCAAGGCATCGAGAGACCAAGATTCGGCAGGCGTAGATTGCCTAATTCTACCAAAAATTGTTTCACGTCTTGGCACCTCCACCGCCTGGGGGTTCTTCGTCACTATCGAGAGACCCGGCGCTGCTCTTGCTGGTCTCGGCACGTAGCGCAGCCCCCTCGTTCATTTCCATTTTCTGAAGTTTCTCCTTTTTCAGCAGGTCGGTGCCTAACGTGACTTCGAACTCTTCTTCCTCTTCTTCCGATTCAGAATCTTCTCCGGGCTTCTTTTCCACGGACGAGGAGCCTTTTGAGCGAGTCTTTGGCGGCTGGCGACTAGATCTCCTAAGCAGAGTCGAGGGGTCGAGGGGTTTGATCGTAGGGTCATAGGCAGCGGGAAGTCCGACAGCAACAGCTACACGATGCGCCTCCTCGTCGGGGGTGAGGTTAGGTTCAAGTTCGTATACACTACTGTTCTCGCTGTCGGCTTCATGCCTCTGACCACCCAGTATATGGATGTAACCCTGCCGAGAGGGGTCCCCCGCCCGCTTAGCTTTCTTCTTCTCGCGCTTCTCCGTAGGACGCACGACAACAACGGGAACCGGTGAATATTGGAGACAGTATTTGGAGAATGAACTACGGTTTACCAGAAAACCTTGAACGCCATCCATACTACGCCCTTTAGTCCCGACGATCAGCATGGAGGGCTGGTAGATTTTGATCTAATGTGAAACGTTAGTTAGATAATCAAATTTAGGGGTATTTGGAAAGCTTCAAGTCTGAGAGAGGCACTCACTAGATGTTGGAACGTGTTATGCAATTTCCCAACAGCATATTCCAAAACTAGACTAATAGCACGATTCTGCGTGTTTTTAGACTGAATCGATTCCATTAAAGCTTTGGCATCCTCTTGATATGTCTTGTCGGTTAAGCGAACTTGAGTCTCGATCACCCTAACGCATACTATCTCATCGCCGTCGTCGACCAGCTCGTCTAAAAGCCATTGTAGAGCATGGTCTGAATACGAATTATCATCGACTCCAACCATGAAGATACGGTGGCGGCGTCTGAACTGGAAGCCAGCATGCCTGACATTCAGGGTGAAGGAAATCGGATTGTAAGGTGTCGGGTCACCGAGGGGTATGTTGTCGAAAGCTACATGTGACTCGAACCTTTGTGAGCGAGGAGACTGGGTCAGCGTTTCGGTTGCCATCAGGTAGCTATGGGGCGAGACGTATACAATATGCACGTAACGCGCCCAAGGGAAGGAGGTAGATCTCAGAGTGAATAAAGTGTATTCGGAACTGCAAATGGGAGGAGAGACTGCAGCGACGGGTCTAGCCTCATCTGTTCTGTCATGCCACCGCTTGGCTCCGAAAGAGGGCTACTAAGTACGAGATGCAGGATAGGGCCAGGGGTCTTATTGGGGAAGAGGGAGGGGAGTGGGGGAAATCGGATAAGCGGGGTATCGTGGGACGACTAGCGAATGGCTGTGGATGACACTCGACGGAGGTCATTAGACGTCATGCGACTTGGCCTTGGCGATAACCGAGAGATCTTTGGGAGGCCTCTGGCTGCGCGTATTCTATGCGGGGTGGAGGGGAGTGAATTCTTTCCCAAGCAAGCGAATTGCAAAGCTTGTGTTGAGTGTTACTAATGCTGCCGAGGCCCGTTTAGGTTTATTATGCTTCGAAGTCCACGCCGAGGCGCATTCCCATTGGACGAAGAATTGCTCGAGAGACCAACGGCCTGCGTTGCATCCAAAGACGTGCGCACCCTCGCGGTTTCGGAAGTCTCCACCCCTGGCCGGAGAATGGACGAAAGAAGATGAAGAAGAGAATGATAGTAGCGGAGAACAAAGAGATGGCAATGCGACTCACCTTCGATGGGGCGGCGAGGCGTCTCTGATACGGCTTCCACCGTGCGGCTTCTTCAACCCCTGCGGTAGCGACGGATTGTGGGGTGCTCGAAAAGTGACATTGCCGAGAGAGCCCTTCCTCGAGTTAGGCGCACTACTACCTGAACTGGAGGCGGTCTCACCAGGCGTTGTCGCACTCGCGTCTCCCATATTATCCGCCTCTTTTGCATGGGTTCTGACATCAAAGGTCACAAGATGCCTGGTCTGGGCATGGGAGACAGGGACGGTTCGGTTCGTATTGGCAGCGGCGACGGGCTTCTGTTTCTTAGCCAGACTGAAGTAATCGCCCTTGGGCGTCGGCTGCGACTTGGGCGAGACATCGCTCTCGGGACTGACGACTGGCGGTGATTTATCGCCCGACATGCTGCCGACGGGTAACGATCCGGGAGCGGACTTCACCGAGATAGTCGATGCTGAATACTATGTCTAGACCTGACTCACGTTGCCTCAAGTCGAGGGCGGAGGAGGCAATCCCGAATTGAACAGCATTGAAGTAGGAGGGTTGAGAACGAGGCAGCTGCAGCCTTGCAGCCACGGTCGACGAAAGGCCGAGTCACGTACAATAGGCGCGAGAGAGTTCTGGTGCGCTCACGTCAAAGGTAGAGCCTGCCGTAGAGGTTACGGTAGAGGCTCTGTAGACGGACTAGAAAGGCGTTGTAGGCTGGAGAGGAAAGAGCTTCGTGCTGGGCGGGCCCGGCGGGTCTTCGTTTACACAACCGGAGGGTCGTCTGGTGGTGAATGGAATAGACGAATAGGCAGGTTCCGTAGGATCGGTAAGTAGGCCGTGGGGTAGCGCGGAGGTAGTGTTTGGTCGTGGATGTGTGGATGTGTTGGAGGGCAGATATACTATTATATGCCGGCTGGTTATAAGAATGCGACGACAAGCGACAAGCGACAAGGAGCAACAAAGCTAGGGAGGACCAGATAGGCATGGGCGGACTTACGTAGCTACACAAGATAAGTAAGTGCTTTTTCTACGCGTTTTTCAAAGCCCGGCGAAATTGCACAGTCGATATGCGTACGCCAAGCTGTGTACAGGTGATCAAGACGGTTGCACGCTTCCTATCCGCACTTATCGTACGGTGCGTGCTGAGGGTTTCCGAGAGGTCCAATTGGCGCCGGGGCTGCACAAGACAGAGGGACAGTGAGAACGGAAGGGAAGGGACGAAGACCAAATGCGGGCGAGGTAGGCATGAGTAAGTACCTCCTGATAAATTGCGTATAGGTAGTTCAGAATTACATGTGTGTAATTCGAGTTGAGTCAAGCGCACGTCTCGGGTCCAGTTACTACCCAGACTAGAGAGGGCTCAGCCCACCTGTCTAAGTCGGGGTCTTGCGCACTAGAGACTCGATACAGAGCCCGGAAAGGTGGTAATGGCAATAATGCAAAGAGAGAAAAAAGCAGCACAACGTCACAGGGTTTCGCGAGTCCTAGGTACCTAGGAGGATGGAGCGGGCCGTGAAGGTAGTGTGCACTAGTATAGACAGGTGCAATAGTAGTGGATTGTATGTAGAAGATCGAAGGTGAGGAGGGCAAGATGGGGAAGTGGGAGGCGGGTTGAGGATTTCTACATCTCGAACAACCATCACAAACCGGTTCACGCAGAATAAAGTAGGGTAGGAGATCCTTGAGCTGGCAGGCATGTCATAATTTAGCTGAAAGACAAGAGGAAGCCAAGAAAGCCAAGAAAGCCAGGGGAGTTGGATGGCGGTTGATGTGGCAGGTTGGTTGTGAACTCGCACTACATATCAAGTGTGCTCGTCGTTGATCAGTTCACATACTAAAATCCAATGTAGGGATAATAAGTACACATGTAACTGTACATCGGCTAAAGCTTGAATGCGGTAACCAAGTGGACACACGGGCAGTACACGGCTGGGGGATGGCAGGTATCTCAGAGGTACCAAGCTCCACTAGTAGTACCCAGGCGAGCAGCTTGTATTAGCGTTGTAAGACATGTCTCAGAAGCGAGAGGTAGCGGCTGGAGGCCCTGGCAGCCCCGGTTCCGCCCTAGTGGCACGCTTGCAGTGCCCACAACACCACCGTACCTACCTTAGTAAGGGCCGCTATCATCGAGGTACATCTGGCGAGCAGGATACCCTATCAAGACCTAAGGATACCTACCTGGGTCAGAGAGAGCAGGCGTCCGAATGACGGAGCAACATGTGATTTGCGCCAGTCACCCAACTTTGTTCATGCATTTTCTTAAACTCCACTCGAACATGTTGCTACGACAGAGATGGAATGGAATGGCCAGAGGTTGTCGACAGCAGATGTATGTTTATGGTATGTATGTATGCCTGGCAAGTCACAACCGACCCTGTGGTTAGTGTGAGGTTACTGCAGCGTGCCCTATTTGGCCTTATCAGTCAGTTGCTCGCATGCTCACGACGTTGAGCGCTGCTACTGGCTCCGCCTCATTGCCGTGCCCGTCCCCGTCCGCATGCTGAGACGCGACTCGGCACGTAATGGCAATGACAATCGAACGATGCAGGCGAGTCGAAATTAATTCCGTTAGGTTAGATGAATCCTCGGCCATGGCCTCGCAAATTTTCGTCGTCGTCACCTACACAGTCGTTAGCTCCGCGACGCCATGGACGTCATTTCCGGATCCTCGCTCTCCTTGTCCTCTTCGTCCCCGCTCCCTATCACAGCACCCATGGATTCTGCCATGGGCCATCCCGTTTGCAAAGTAGTGTAATAGTGTATCTGTCAATCGGAGACGGAAACGACCTTCCAGAAATTGCTACACAGTCCACCAGGACTCTCCACTGATCTACCGGGACACTGAGAGGGTGGGCTAGGAGAGAGCCGCAAGCACCACAAATTTAGGCACTTACACTAACACATCGTCTCCGAATCCTCCCTCTCACCCAGCTATGCTGTACAGTACACCAATACACACACACACACACACACACATCGCATTCTACCGTCGATGGAGCGCCAGGTAAAGAACTCCAAATTGGGGTTTCTTGCCCCCAGAAGCCACGTCGGCGAGGAAACCAGGGTGTTTGAGTCGAGATAACTCGGACCTCGAGAGGAGAAACTCTCCCTTTCGTCTGTCGCCGGCGTGCTTACCAACACCCTCCATGCAAGATCTTATTACCAACGGAAAGTCGATAATGCCTTGGCAACGGGCGCCTTAGCACGCTACCTCGACGCCGAGTATGCCGTCCTCAGCTAGCAGCTCGCTGTTTTGCCCAATATAGTTCTCTCTCTTCCCTCTCTCTCACTCTCACGCGGTTCCAAGACCCGGGGACGACGCAATCATAGTACGCCATGCCTTGGCACGCTTGGCGCACATTTTGGTCACGTTTGGCCAAGAAGAGGGCGAAACAGAGGGGTTGATGCTCCATTTTATAGGAACATGTAGTAGACTCTCGTGTACGGCGATGCATGGCGCCGGGTTGTGTTGGAGTAGGGAGCCAATGCAACCGACTGTCTTAGACTGCCCACACTTGGGTGCTCGCGTGTCATCAAAGCCGCTTGGTCACAACCGGATATCGGCGTGATGGCGAGTTAGGCCACCACCTGTATTGTAAGTCCTTGATCGCAATTACATAACCTCCAGCGGCCGTCGACCCTGCACCTACAGTACTTAGTATGTAGATATATACACAAGTAAGTATACACAACAACAATAACAACAACAACTACGGCTCACTCGTTCACGCGAAGGGCAGTACTAAACAGGAGGAGATGGCGGGCGGTGCCGTCAAAGCCGTTTCGTGCGTTTCTCGACCCGTCCAATTACTCAGCTTCCTGGGTGGCTTATGCTACAGTATCGACTTGTGTTCCCGATCAAGCTAGATGTGTAACAAACTGCAGGCCTGGATTGCGTCCCAATCGGCACTTTTACCCAGTGACTACCCTACCCGTGCTGGCCGAGATTCCGTTCAGGCGCCGTCCAGGGCTCCCAGGTAGAGAGACATAGCGAGGGAGGTAACAGGTAGTTCACCAGAGCCACCCGAGTCATCACCGAACGAATACCTGGCTCCCTACTCATCTTGACCGCCTCCCAGCACGGATACAGGGTAGGCAGGGTGTTCCTCGATGCTCAGAGCGAGCCGGGCCTGGACAGAATGCACCAAACAAATCGCCCAGACGCGGCACGCGCCCTAATACCTCTCGATTGATAAGGCAGGCACCCGTGTCCTATCAGGCGGTGTCGCGTCTGCACCATTCCTTGGCATGCCGTATTGCCTTGCTCACAGCCTCACCGAGAGAGTCTTCACACAACGCAACACCTACCCTTTATACCTCCTGCCTACCACCACACAAAAAGAGTCACCTAACTTCCACATACGTATACAGTAGTAAGCGCAACCACTCTTGTCCCGTCTCCTTCCCACGCTCATCCCGCGCGGTCTCCTTTCCACTCGGTCGCCCTCGATCGAGAACATGTGACCTCCCGTCGATGTCGTTGGTCCATCTCCCCCGGTCCCGTTTCGCACGCAATTTGCCGGGATTTACCTGCGGCTTACCGCACGCACATCTATTTTCGTTACCGGCATGCGAATTTGGGGTCAACGTCGTTTTTTATTTTACTTCGTAACATCCACGACTATGATTTACAGCGCATGAGTGGATGTATTAGATATATACGTAAACTTGTGAACCTATCATCATCATCACCATCATGATTCATCATTATCATTCTCACTTTCTCAAATCCCTTAGCCGCTCTTCGTTTCATCCATTGTAAGCGACAATGGAACCTAAGGAGGCCAGTGGCCTGATACGAGACGAGACGCGATGTACTCCTACAGTAGTCGTCAACACCTACAGTAGTCGCTGGCTTTGCGCGGAAGGGCAGAAAGCTCCTATTCGTCTGGCACCTCAAGCGACAATTTGTTTTGGTGACCATATCGCAATGCGGTGAAACGTTGCCTCTCGAAGTATACCTGGATCATTATACTAACCCATTGGTAGCTATGTGGCATGTGAAAAAAGGCTCGAGCGATCAATAAGTAGATCTCATTTGTCCCTTGCTTTACGCTACCGACTATGCCATCACGCGTAATTACCGAGAGATACAGTTACTCATATGACTGTCGTCCTGCCACAGCTTTTCTCGCCAAGTCGCTCACTGGTTGGCAGCCAAGCTTGTGTTAAGCTTTTTTCCTACTTTAATTATATTTATTGGTCGCGAACCTGCATGTGGCAGAAGTCGTCTGCCTGTCTTAATTTAATATTCCACCGTTTTTCCATCGCGTTCTCCTCTGCTAACTAATTATTTAGTCAGCCAGTGGCTCATCACTCCACGTAGCCTGAGCTTGCTGGTGTGTGAGCGATCCATAACTAACCCGTGACGCCTGTGCAATGCAAATCGACGAGGAACCCGTTGCGTTAAATCATACCCCGACGTACAGTGACCCCAATAACCCCCCGTCTTTTGTTCCATATTTGCCGAGATGAGGATCAAATTCCTTCTTGGGAAGGTTTCAGTTATATGTCCGCGACAAGTTGCGCAGATACCAGTCGACCAGTTTTCGTCCCACTTTTGCTTCTGAAATGTGAATCAAATCCTGCAGATCTTCGGTTAGCACGTTCGCACTGCAAGAACCTTGTCGCCCACACAAACAAAACTTGTCAAGCCAAAGAGTTGGAATTGCACTTACTCCTTGCAGGGCATAGTCCAAGTCGCTGACATTTACCCATTCGCCATCCAGAAGCCCTTGGTCAGCCCAACGAAGCTGCTTCGTCCTCTGCTTGTTCACCAAAAGCAAAGACCGTAGCTCCTCGGGTTGTACTTCTAGGAAACCAGCGAGCTTCTTAAGATCCATGGTTGTGTATAGACGTAGGTAGGACTTGACGGTGGGGCTCCACATGTTAGTCTTCACTTCGTCCATGAAGATGGAGAGGTGGTGGTCAATCGGGTCGATATTGGCTTCCGGGTTGTCGAAATCCGGGGGAACGGGGGAGATGAACTTGGGGCAGGCAGCCCTGAAGAGCTCTTCAAATATGGGAAGGGAATCAGGGCCCCCACGCTGTAGCTTGAGGAGCTGATCACCGTACTTCTCCCTAAGAGCCGTGTGGATCGTGTCATCCAAGCGGGTTGGGTGGAAGGCAACGCAGATGGCAATGAGTGCATACATCTGGTCATTCTTCTTGGTAATCGAGTCGTATTGAGCGTTCTTTTGGAAGTTCTTGGTCCGCGATACATAGACAAGAATATGGCTGAACATGCGAATGGCATCTGCGTATCGGTGCATCATCATGTAAGAAAAGCCGACGTAGTAGTAAGTCGTGAAGTGGGCGGCCATGACACGGGCGAACATGGCCTTCTTGTTAAGCTCGATATCATCGAGCGTCTTCAGCGCGAGGCTAAAATCGCCCAGCAGGGTGTGGACGCGTAGGAGACCGATGATGGAAAAGTAGCCAAGCATTCGGTAAAGAGTCTTGGAGCCATACTCGCCGGCAACAGCGGCGGGGTCCTCGTTTCGCTTCATGGCAGCCAGCTGCTCGGAAATCTGGGACCGCTGGATCAGGGAGTACAGGACGTTGAGCACACTGTAGCAGCCCCAGGTGTTTGGGTTCTCGCGGAGAATTTGCCTCTCCTCCTCATTGTCCCGTGCCTGGCGCGCGATTCGGAGTCGGTACGACGAGAAGGAGTTGAACTGGTAGATGAACTCGTCGATGACATCCCACGCCCAATAATGCTATCAGTGAAGTGCGTCAGCATGCATCCTGAACCGGCGGGATAGGAGGTTAGACTAACCGAGGGAGGTTCGAGATCGACAGGTCCCTCGGAGTTGAGGATGAAGTGGAAGAGATTGCAGTACGAGTCGTAGCTCTGGAACTTGACTTCCAGGGGAGCAGAGAAGTCGAGGGGTTGGGCGGCGGCGGCGAGTTTGGACTGGATATCATCGGCCTGCTGGGCCATGGTCAAGGAGCTGACGCGCTCGAGATCCTCCAGGCCATCTTCGTACTGGACCTGCTCCTTGTAGTCGGCGACAAGGGCTTCCTCCTCGACATCGCTGTCGTCTTCCACGGCACGCACGGGCGCCGCACCGTTTCGGAGGCTGCTCATCGTGTCGGGCTGGTTGGGGGCACAGGGTGGTCACGGTGTGGTGGTGCAAGATGGTGGAGAGGGGATGGTTCGGAACCTCTGAAGGCGCTTCGCTTTCACACACTCGCTCAGAACTCACTATCGCACTTCGGCGCGGCGGCGGGGCTCGTGGATAATTTTGACGGTTGGGTACGAAACGACGGCACATTCAAGAACCGAGGTTTTAGCGAAGTATTAGGGCTGTTGCTGCTGCTAGAGCGAATCTTATTCTTACCATGTACCTAATGACCACCTGCAGATATCACCTTGCAAGTTTCAGGCTCCGCTTATATTTTGTCTTATCTGCTTTCTTTATCGATAGTCCATTTTGGCGGGGTGGCGGGGTAGATAACCTGGGATTCTTCTGTAAAAGAGGCATCTTTTTTTGCCCCGCCAATTACGGTAGGTAGTGACAAGTAGGTAAGCCTAGATACAACAATTAGATATAACATTTATATATAAAAGCTATAAAATACTTATAATAGCTTATGAGTTCGACTCTCATCATTGATTCCAGTCAACGTGTATATGTTAGCAATTATTTGCCAGCTTAATTAAGTGGCCCAAAATTCACGGGATAGGAAAGAGGCCTGCCTCTTCTCTGAGCCACTTACGGATGAATCATTCAGCATCACTCTTAGTCACTCATCCGCCAGCAACATCCACTCCTTCGTCACACCTTCTGTGTCATAGATACTCCCATTTGGGTATAACTGAGTGAGGCCTGAAGCAACTCTTTTACAAAGTCACAATTCACCACCCCACTTCTTCACTTCTTCACTACTAAATAGATACCACAAGATGCCTGTTGTCACGCCAGAGAAGCTGGCTGGCCTGCAGCAGCAAGCCGACGATATACGGAATGTAGGTATCTTCATCCTCTTTACTCTTAAGCGCTTACGAAGAGCTTACACGACGCAAGATTTGCATCTTAGCCCACGTCGATCACGGCAAGACCTCGCTCACAGATGCTTTGCTTGCGACAAATGGCATCATCTCACCCAAGCTCGCCGGCAAGATCCGCTATCTTGATTCCAGACCCGATGAGCAGATCAGGGGTATCACTATGGAGTCGTCTGCCATCTCTTTATACTTCTCCATGCTCCGGAGATCTGCACCCGACGCCGAGCCAGTGCCCATGGAGTATCTCATAAATCTGATTGACTCGCCTGGCCATATCGATTTCAGCAGCGAGGTCTCGACTGCTTCGCGGTTATGTGACGGCGCAGTCGTCTTGGTCGATGCCGTCGAGGGCGTCTGTAGCCAGACAGTCACTGTTCTCCGCCAGACATGGGTCGAGAAAATAAAGCCCTTGTTAGTTTTTAACAAGATTGATCGTCTGGTGACGGAACTAAAGATGACTCCAGGTGAGGCTTACATCCATCTGAACAAGCTTCTAGAGCAGGTCAACGCCGTGCTAGGGAGCTTTTTCCAGGGCGAACGTATGGAAGAGGACTTGAATTGGAGGGAGCGCATGGACGAGCGAGTGGCTGCAGCGGCCGCAAAGGAATCGAAACTTGGCGATAACGAGAACGATGCGGGTGAGCTGCAGTTCGAAGAGCGAGACGACGAGGAACTCTACTTCGCACCCGAAAAGAACAACGTCATATTCAGCAGCGCAATAGACGGGTGGGCATTTACGGTTCGACAATTTGCCAGCCTATACGAAAAGAAACTCGGAATAAAGCGCAATATTATGGAGAAGGTCTTATGGGGTGACTTTTATCTCGATCCCAAGACGAAGAAGGTTCTTGGGCGGAAACACTTAAAGGGTCGGAATCTGAAGCCCATGTTTGTACAGCTTGTGCTTGAGCAAGTGTGGGCAGTCTACCAAGCGACCATGGGAGGCGACACTGGAAAGGTGTAAGTCATCGCGGTTATAACAAATCATCATATCTTCAAGCATACTAACCGAGCTTATAATAGTGACCCCGTTATGCTTGAAAAGATCACCAAATCTTTGAACATTAAGATACCGCCTCAGATTGCTCGATCCAGAGATCCTCGATTGCTGATGACGACTGTCTTTTCGTCCTGGTTACCCCTATCCACCGCTTTGCTTGTCTCTGTTATTGAGTCGCTACCCTCTCCCAAAACAGCGCAAGCGGAACGGTTACCAGAGTTGCTTGCAAGCTCACCAGGCTCGGATCACATCGACCCCTTTGTCAAAGATGCCATGACCAAATTCAAATCCTCCAAGTCTGATCCTGTAGTAGCGTATGTCAGCAAAATGGTCTCTATACCCGAGAGCGAACTGCCCGAGAATAAGAGGCGAGCTGGTCAGCTCAGTGCCGACGAAGCTAGAGAACTCGCGAGGAAGAAACGAGCGGAATTTGCAAGAGCGCAGCAAGCTGAAGCAAATGGGGCGGATGACGTCGGCACCGCCCTCGACAACATATCGTTGGATGACTTCGTTCCACCGGTAGAAGAGAAAGAGGTGGAGATTGAGCACCTGATAGGATTTGCGAGGATATACTCGGGAACGCTCTCGGTCGGTGATTCGGTCTACGTCCTAGCCCCCAAGTTCTCGCCAGCCAACGCTCATGCTGCTCCAGAGCCTCAAAAGGTAACAGTGACAGCCCTCTATATGCTCATGGGACGGAATTTAGAGTCTCTGAGTTCGGTCCCAGCTGGCGTGGTCTTCGGCATCGGCGGCCTCGAAGGCCATATCCTGAAGTCAGGTACGCTGTGTAGCCAACTAGAGGGCTCGGTCAATTTGGCTGGAGTGAATATGGCAGGCAAGCCGATTGTTCGCGTTGCCCTTGAACCTGTGAATCCTGCAGACCTGGACAAGATGATCGAGGGCTTGAAGCTTCTCGTGCAGAGCGACCCATGTGCCGAGTACGAACAGTTTCAGAGTGGCGAGCACGTCCTACTCACAGCTGGTGAACTGCATTTCGAGCGATGTCTGACGGATCTGAAAGAAAGGTTTGCGAGATGTGATATTCAAGCAGGCGCACCTATAGTACCGTACCGAGAAACGATTGTTCGAGCTGAAGAGATGCGTCCACCAGTCAATAAGGACTTGGGGAGAGGTGTCGTTGTCGGCGTCACGAGCTCAAAACAAGTGAGCATCACGTTGCGTGTTCGACCTCTGCCACCAAATGTCACAGATTTCCTTCTGAAGAACGCGGCGTCGATAAAACGTGTCTATGCTGAACAGCAAGACGTAGAAGAGGAAAAAGATGAGAGCAACAACGAGTTACAGAACCATCAAAATGTAGAACTTGACGAAGATGTCGTTGCAAGTAAAACATTGTCGATCGACGACTTGAAAGGCCAGCTTCGCGAGTCACTCGAGAAGGGCAAGGGTCGCGAAGCTTGGAAAGGAGTCGTCGACAAGATCGTCGCATTTGGACCTCGGCGGACAGGTCCGAATCTCCTTATTGATGCTACGAAAGACGGATTATTCCCTAAGGTCTTCTCAGGAGATAAGGTGTCGGGTGACGCCCCAGAGGCTGACGAGGCTCTCCACGCTGCCCACTTATGTGACAAGGTCACGTATGCGTTCCAGCTGGCTACTAACCAGGGACCACTGTGCAATGAACCTGTTCAAGGAGTTGGTATCATTATCGAAGACCTGACAGTGACGGCCACAGAAGAAGACGCTTCAGCTCGTGACCGGTTGGGTAGGCTAACAGGGGAGGTTATCAAGACGGTTCAGCAATCCATCCGGCAAGGCTTTTTGGACTGGTCTCCACGGATCATGCTTGCCATGTACTCGTGCGAGATCCAAGCCAGCAGTATGTGACCTCTCCATTCCCTCTCCTCCTGTCCTCTCTTTCAGAAACTTCAATACAGTGCATCAAACTAACATTAGTTGTTAACTACAGCCGAAGTTCTGGGTCGCGTTTATGACGTGTTGACGCGACGCCGAGGACGTGTACTATCGGAGCAAATGAAAGAAGGCACGCCCTTCTTCACAATACAATCTCTCCTACCCGTAGCCGAATCCTTCGGGTTCTCGGACGACATGCGGAAGCGGACGTCGGGCGCCGCTCAGCCGCAACTCATCTTCGCCGGCTTTGAGGTGTTGGATCAAGATCCGTTCTGGGTGCCCTTCACCGAAGACGATCTCGAAGACCTCGGTGAGCTCGCGGACAAGGAGAACGTTGCTAAGCGCTACATGGACGGCGTACGCCGCAAGAAGGGCTTACTCGTGGAAGGACGCCAACAGCGCGTCGCGGCCGAGAAACAGAAAACGCTGAAGCGGTAGTAGGGCGGATGTAATACATCTAACACGGCATGATTAAGACTTTGTGTACGGCATGCTGACTGAAAAGAAGAAGTTCGCGGGTTTATCTCTGTAAAAGAAAAGGGGTTTGAAGCAATGATTTCTCTCAAGCTGTTGAGATGGGGACAGGGTCCACGGCTTTCCTTTCGGGATACATCAAAAAGAAGTGAAACAATAGCATTCTAGATAAATGTCAACGGTCAAAAGAGCATCTCTAGAACGTCCTAGCGAGCACACACCTGCTTACTAACTGAAGATCAGGAATGAATAAAAAAGGCTAAATCTTCAAAAACCGTGGATTCATACCGTCGGGTGAAGTAGTTGCGGAAATAGAGAAATATTAGCTCCTGTGTCGTCTTCTCAAGACCCGGAGGGTGAGGAGTCAACAGTTGTAAGCCGAATAAGACTCATGAGTTAAATTAGTTGATGTGAGCGGCTCCGTATCAATTGACGTTTAACAGATTTCTTTTTATTTTCCTCTACACTTATCCTTACTTATTTAAAGAGGCGAGTAGACGTGCTATTAATTACATGGATACACGCACGAAGTATATATACACGACAACCCTACCGCTGATGCTTCACGGCGTCCTCATCCAGCCGCTGACGAAGCCACTCGGGCACGAATGCCTTGACTTTGACAGCTTCCTCCCCACCATCAGCAGGCCCACCTTCCCCGTCCTTGCTCGGCTGAATCACGAACTCGGCGGTGGGATCGAATTCCAGAGTGGCCGTATCGTTGGGGACTACCAGATCCGACATGAGCTGGACACGACACAGCGCAAGCCCTATATTCCCCGTGCTGGCCAGGAACGTGCCGGTGCTGCGCCCCTTCTTGCCGAGGCGTCCGATGGTAAGGCCATGGAGATCTCTCCCGCCCAGGAACGGCGCCGTATGGGATTTATATTCCAACGTCGTCGGCGTGGCCTCGTTCTCGCCGTAGAGTAGGCACGGCAGCACGCGCTTGCGCACGACGCCGCGGTGGCGCGTACGGATCGTCAGCTCCTGCCCCACGTAGCACCCCTTGTGGAAGTCGATGCCGCCCATGACGTCCATGTTGGACTCCTGCGGCAGCGCCTGCGCGGGCACGATCTCGGCACTGCCCTCCGGTACCCCCCGCAGGTACCGGCGCACGCGGTACGCGGCTTCGTCGGTCTCCTCCGCCAGTTCCGGGGGTAACAGGTCGAGCGCCAGCACGTCTAGATCTGCGCCCGGGGCGAGCACGCGGTAGCCCATGTCAGGGGCGCGCAGGTCGGGAATCACGACGGAGTGCCCCCCGTCCAGGTCGTTTGCGCGCTGCTGCTGCTGCGTGGATTGGCTGTTATCGCCGCCGTCGTCGTGCCAGACCTGCCACACGCTCATCTCGTTCTCTTCTATCGCGCGCAGGGCGATCTTGCTGCGCAGCTTGTAGCGCTTGAGGTGTTTCAGCAGCGTCGACAGCTGGGCCGCGTCGACCTCGATGATGAAATGGGGGTCGCCGCTTGGGCTCGGGGCGACGGGGTAGACGAAGACATCGTGCAGCACGCGGCCGAGGGCGTTGAGGAATCCGCAGTAGAACCAAGGCCGCTGCTCAGTCGGTGGGACGGCACTCTCGGTAGTGGCTGTGTTCCTCGCTTCGATCGACGTCGTGATGAGGCCCTGCAGGAAATGCGGCGCATCGACGCCGGAAATGGAGATTAGACGCCGTGTTGTCAGGCGCGCATGGCCGGAGGACGGGGGGGAAGGCGGTGCGGTATAAGAGTTGTTCTGGGTATTTTCGCGGAGTGCTACGCTGGAGGAAAAGCCTCGTCGTTGTCGTCGGGGTGGGACTTGTGAGGATTGTTGGTGTTGTAAGGACCGGCAGGATGGGCACACAAACGCCGCTCGGGAGCCAAGAGGTGCCGCCGACAGGCTTCTCAGCGGCCATTTTGAGGCACCGCGTGGTAGGGCCTGCATCGCGCGGAATCGCGTGGAATTAGTCTCGTCGCAAAGACAATTTGTATTCGACCCGGTTGCCGCCTCGGTGCTCCAGACACCTGCCGTCTGCTGTGAGTAGGTAACTGGCACAGAACTTTGCTAGTCCATGTAGAGATAGGATGATGTAATACCGGTATCCCACATAGAGTTGACAGGGCGCAGAGCAAAGGCACCAGGGACCAGGGGTAGAGGAGATAAGCTAGCTATCTTAGGGTAGCTTAGCTCAGACCGTATTAAGGTTTCGTAATGCGCACGTTATTTCGCTGCCGGGCATGTTGGAGACTTTTGGCCAGAGTAGTCTCCCCCAAGCCCCTTGTTGCTCTTTCAACAACATCTTCAAACACTCCATTACAATGTCTCAAGAGATTGACCTTGGTATTAGGCTTCAAGCTCTCACACTCCATTCAGAAGGCTTCTCACGAGCCAAAATTATCGAAAAAACAGGCTATTCAGCCGGCGGCTTCTCTGCCTTGCTAGCCAAGGCTAAAAAACGCGGTTATCAGCCTGGCAAGCCTATTCTCAGCGAATACGTCGATTCTGGGCCTCGAAGCGGCCGTCCAACTAAATTAACTCAAGCGCAAAGGAATAAGATCGTTGCGACTTTAACTTCTGATAAGGCCTGCCGCAAGCTGAATACCCAAAAGTTAGCCGATAAAATCAACGCGGAAAATCCAAACGATGTCCCGGTTTCGCGAAGAACAGTTCTTCGCTGCCTAACTGCTGAAGGCTTTAAAAATGTCAAGTATATCACCCAACCAAACACAGCTTGGAGAGACAGGACCTAATCACACATTTGAAGAGGTGCTTGGCAGTCAACCACTAGGTAATAGGTAGCCCAGTGGAAACAGAAGCAGTTGAGTGGATGGATTCAGATAGCGATATTGACCTCTGAACACTCACTTCGTTGCGCAACATTGCCGGCTCGGCGGTCTCTATTTCGGTCTGGTGACGATTCGATGGCGGTCTGTAGGCTAGGGTCGGGCCGCCAACCGCTTGAGAAAGCAATTAGATTAAGTTTGCACTGTACGCTCTTGCCAATAATGTTGGAGACTTTTGGCCAGAATATCGATACACCTCCACTACGGAGTACTACTACAAAGTACGAAGCAGAAACCGCTTCGTAAGTCAAATCCCAATTAAACCTCGCTCTTTAAAGCATGCTCTGCAATACCACATTCCTCCTATCCATTGCAGCAGCATATCTTTGATCAGACCTGTCCTGACTTATGAAATGACTTGAAGATATACCATACGAGTCGACCGCTGATACTCACTCAGACCTGGGGGTTCCATGATCTATGATCGTCAGCACACTCAGTGATGATCATATGTGTGAAGTGGCTTCCTACTGCGGATATAAGACTTGGCCTTCTAACTCTGCTGGGAGTTGATGCTGATTCTCGCTCGGAGTGTTGAGGACGCTGACAGATCGATCTGGAATATGCTACCTTGTTAAACACCGAGGACAGAGGCTAGGTAAAGAGCCGCTTGTGAATGGAACAGAAGGGTAATCTGACCAGTCTTGCCTTTGAGAACCCAATATCTTTGGACCACCCACCCGACAGGGACGATAACCACCATTAGAAGCAGGGTGGCTAAACCGATAATAGCGGCTAGTGGCCAAGTCTGCATTTTCGAAGCAGAGACGAGCAGAACGGTCGTTGAGATGGAGGTAGGTCCGACAGTCCTTGGTCTCAAGTACTCCGGTCAACAAATTTCAGATATCCTAGCTCTGTATAAGTGAGTAAATGTCGTCCATCTGCGTTTTATATATATGAGCTATGATAAACTAGTTTGAATGCTAGATATGTGTTTATTTTTGGCCGTCATCTCGCGACTTTTTTTTCTTCCATATCCAAAAACCCTCGGAAGTAAAATGTGCTGCAAATCATTAGTGGTATGAGAAACGAGGGCGACAAAAATGAGGACAGCTGAAGCAATAGGTAGGCTCCCGCTTCAACCGAGGTTTGGTGGCTATAGTGCAGTCGGTAACGTCCGATTGGGGACGGTTGGGAATGAGTGAGAATGATTGGTATCATCGCCACGCCGAGTGTAACCATTTATCTGCACTTGTGACTTGAAACCGGGTAGATTTCCGGGAGTAGCTTACCTCAGCCCTATCGGACAGTTAACCTAACCGGTTCTTCGTCGTGGTTGTTAAGAACCGCAGCCTCATAAGCATGATGGATCCGAGGTAAAAAAAATATAAAAAAAGTCACATCCCTCATCCTCTCCTCTACTCCCCGACTTTAGGATCACTCTTTCTAAAGTCTTCTTATGTTCTTCATCTCAAGAACTTTCTCAGGGGTCTTACAGCACTGCGTGTACTTCTATTTCGTCACGCAAGCTACCAATTCTGCTCCAATTTCCCGTTAGTGGAGGATAAGTAAACACGTTTCTGTATAAATAAAAAATCAAAGCAAATTCATATTGTGCTAACACTTTGTTGAGCGACTCTGCTTGGTTTTCCGCTGCGGGAGACGCCCAATACCAGCAGAGGTTCCTCTTCCGGCTGGTGTTTTACTTGAAGAGCTATCGAGAAATGCGTTTTCTAGCTATGGCAGTTAAGGTTACGATATCTACCACGGTATCAACTTTGATATGCTCCCATTAGAGCACCTTCATGCAGGCTCCGTTAGAAAACGGCAAGGGGAAGAAAACCTTGGGATATGAGGTACGCGACGCCCACCAGCCTGGTTCTACGATCCTCGACTTTTCGTCTTTCTCAACTCCTTCCTCGGTGGAGATTCACCTAGTAGCAGCACATAGCCGTGGGTTGTCAATGTACCCAGACACTGTTAACAATAACAACAGGCATTCCCCGTGACGCCCACAACAAGCGCGACCTTCTGAAATATTGTCTTCTACAAGTATATTACATTCACCGCATACATCGCCAACTATAACCTCAGTGCCCGCACGTCCTGTACTTGACAGCGTGACGCCGACTTTAGTACGCTGGCAACCTATCTTGCCGAAGCCAGTTTCTAATTTAGATATCTGTCGACCAGTCCATTATTCTGTATCAAAACATCGAAGGACTACCAGGCCCCTGTAATTTTTCACATAAGTTGGGGCTGTATAATCGGGGTCTTCAGAATGGACCAAGATGACCTCAAGCAGAAGAAGCGAAGAGCGCCAAAAGCTTTCTTGAAGTATCAATTTAATTGTAAGGCAGTAAGTCAGGCATCATATTTAATCTGTGTACAGTGACTGACAGTAATCTAGTGTTTTGGTGGGCGCCCCTAGTACCTGTTGTTTGGGAGTTATTGTGGATGATTAAAGTAACAAGGCGATCTACTGGCAGTACTGTGTTGATTCAGACATACTTGACAACAACCCATTACAAGACAGTAAGCTATCACATGTTAACAACACTTCAGCTAACGCATGTGCAGTTCTATCCTACTCAAGGTGCTACGGCCATCGTGGTGGTGTGTCGTTAGGTAATACCAAACCGATTCCACCTGATGCTTTTAGTAATATGCTGTCGTCGATAGTATCCATGAAGCCAGAGTTTTATCATGCATTACCAGAGCCTCGCATGTTCTCCAGACATTTGTACGAACTTGTCTCAGAAGACAGCCTTCCCCGCTGCCTTACTGGAAATAGAACTCGATTCATCGTCCCTTGTAAGGGACCGGTGTCTTTTCAATGATACATAATTATTACTGACGGGGGCAAATTTCAGATACTCTACCAAAAAATAACAGGCGTTTAGTGTCGAATTTAGCGATGATATATTGCCTTTCGAATAACTTTAGGAACCTACATCGGCTTAGAAGACTATCTAAAGGTCCATCGGCCCTAGGCAGCGTCGGAGCACTAATTGAGGGAAAGGTTTTTGCTGGAGAGTTGCTTCTGCGCTCAAAAGTAACCAAGGACATTACATGATGATCTGGCATCTGTCGTTAATAGGTCCTGTGCCTTCGAGCATTTATCCAGCTCTGCATGGTAGTGGATACAGAAGCTTAAAACCAGCTACGCATGACATCACTTTCTCATTTGTCCTATTTTCCAGGTCAATATATGGTCACATAGGTCCCAATATTTCCGTATTTAGGGATGGTATTGAAGTTAGACGGCGCTGAACTACGATCCCCAGTGTTTGGAGTGTCCATTTTCCCTGTTGTTATGCAGAGGAAAATCCAATTTGAGTTGTAATCATGATCTTACAATGGGCCAAGTGAAGGTGGACGACTCGAATAACACAAACGATCAATAGTCTATGACGCTTTCCATGGCCTCGGTATCCACGTGTATTAACGCTGGAGAGGATAGATACTTCAACTAACATAGGCGATATAAGTAATGAAGAGTCTCGATGTAGATAGACTAATATGCTTCCTCTTCTTTCCTCTGGGGAGATAATATAAATGAGAATTACTAGCAAGGCGTAGCTCGACATACTTGTTAAGAGTCTCAAACTATATGTTCTTCTTAGACTTTCTCTACACAATCCTCATATATAATACATGACTTGCCAGGTTCATCATCATTCTTGACTGATGTCCTGCCCAGAAGCCAAAGGGCTACAATTATGTTTAATCAATAGCTATTCCGTTAAATATAAGGTAATTATACAGATACTTATGCTGTAAAAGCATAGATATTAACCGTTCTTCTTGTATAATAGTTAGATAAGGTACCACTTGGTATGGCCGACTTATACAATCACAGCAAATGAAGAGGCAGACTTTGCGTAATTTCCCTTTCGCGGATTGGACATAAGACGTGTGCTGGTGCCATTGGGCTAGAACGCAGAAGCCAATGGACGGCTGCCAGGAAGCTGGAATTCCTGCCTGGTTATTGTAAGCCACGAAGCTTCCAGGTGGTTTCGGGAGGGCCCGAAACACATGGCCTCGTCTCTTCTAGCCCCTGAGCTTGGGCTTAGGGGTTCATACTTAGACGCTCCAGGCTTTGACGTTCATCCACGTGGCTCTTCGGAATCAGTCTTGGTTCTATGTCTCAGTTCGCGGGGTCCGATAAACAGTTTATTAATTAAATTCCGTTCTTGTCATTATATTTCTATCGCATTTGCATAGTCACAGAGGCATGTAGAAATTTCAGTATAGTCAGGATACACTCCAGGAGGCTGGCCACCATACCGTATCTCAGCTATTCTGCATGTGCTCCTACCTAGGATCAATGATATTACTTGATTACTCAATAAATATACAGATGTTGCATCATGACATGTAGCATGGTGATCGGACAGCCCCTTCTCCCAGTCGCCGATGTCTCAGGCTCGTCTCCTCCTTCATTCCGTCGCTTGGCAGAGATACTCAACATCCAAACGGGAGGGATCCGAACTGACAGCACATGTGAATCCCGGATTGAAGACAGCCATGTCGGAGATATAAGTAGTCCTTGGGGCTGTGTACCAGTGGCAGACATCGTGAATACAAGGTGGCGTTCCCCCTGGGAGTGTAAAGCAACACTTTGACAGCTACAGTCTGGGGGCTAAGGTGATAGACTTGCTCAGGTACTAGTCTGTGCTGTTGTTGTCTCTCGCTAAGAGAGCTGTCACCGTACCGCTGGGTGTCATATCCGAGTGATATGACATATTCCATTTGTCTCCGATACAATAGTATACTCTGGTACATATTCAACATAATAGTATTGTAGTTATCACATTTCCTTGACGCGTTTGTCTCACACCTGTCACATATCCATTATGCATGGGGTACTGTGGCATTAGTAGGAGTCCCCAGCCTCCACCCATCCCATCCCATCCCTTCTACATAACCCGAGAAAGCGGCCGGCAGATGGCCAAGCAAAAGGTGAATCACGCCATATTCCCAATAGCTTGGGTTGGGCTGTCCCAATTACCTGGGTCGAGAGTACCGGTACGCTAAAGACAAAAGCAAAGAGGAAAGAGGATCCATAATCTTACATCCTGTAGGTCCCCCCAGAATGTTTGAAAAAGAAAGCCGAAGAAGCGTATCATGTAAGCCGAGATACCCTTTTCGGGAAATGATCACGAGGGAAGGATTCATGAATGCTATTATCAGACTCTTTTACCTTGTTGACTAGTCCAGGAGTAGCTTACCTCTTCATTTACGCTACTTGCACACGTACACCTAGAGCCAAGCCCTATCACATGAATAGGGTATACAAGAGACTGGCGGGATTCCGAGTAAAATGTATCTTTTTGACTAATCACATGTATTGGCGGTGCTATGTACAATCGTATATACAACTTTCTCAGCAGTTGGTTTGTCAGCGATGTCCTGTTGCATAAATCGTGATCGTTCATACATGAAGACGAGCTGTTGTTACACGGCCTTTAGCTAAGATTACATATAATGATTCTATTCAAGACCAGTAGAGTTCAAAATTTGGTTAGCCCAACAAATAATCTGTATTCGCGGTACTGGGAACGCCATTGTAGTTGCTGCGGACCGTTTCGAGCTAAACGGCCACAATTCATCCTTTATCACTGCTGATCTCGCGCTTACGCGGTTTTGTCCGCGCCACTGGTTCCCGAGATAGTCTGAGACATTCGAGCCTATATCTCATTCGCCAAAAAGTGCTAGTTTCAATCCCATTACTTTGGAAGCGTTCATATGAACCAATACTCGGGGTGATAGTCCCTCGGGCCGCACTGTAGTGTAGAAGCCAAGTCAGATGTGGCCTGATAGTAAAGCATAGTACTAAGAGAAGCTAGCATCACCTTAGCATCGCAGGTTCTAGGCCGGAAAAAACATCATACTTGTACGCATCACGAGGTAGCTTCAGAGCCTTGTAGCTGGATGATACCCGGGAATGATTGAGAGGCCGAGACGGTGGTGCCTGGATCTAAGAACAGTCTGGGGTCTCTTGGCGTTGCCAGAGCCACGGTGTCGGAATAGCATGCTAACATCCTGGTCCAGTGAATCCAGCCACGCCACCACTTATTAGACTACATTACACAGGGGTTGATGAAGGAAAAGGGGTGTAGAGAGGCATAGTTTGCATAACGCACGCCATCTAGACCACATTATATGCACATGTACACTCGACGTACACCATCACAGCGCTACTGTAAATAGAGGATGCGCCGCAGTGCTCGCGTATCGAGCTGCGTACCTGAAAAAGGCTAAAGATCCGTGTTTTGTTTCGGACGCCATGGTGATGAAGCGGCATGAATCAGCCCTAAAGCCCACAGCAGTCGTGTAGACTACCTACGCAGCGTACTAAGTAGGACTATAATGGTAATTGCACAAGCGTCCTAGTGGAAACGGGCGGCCGAGAATAGCACGAGAAAGGAATTAGGTGGACGGAATCACGGGTAGACGCGAAATTGGACGACTGCTGACAGGTACCTGTGAACTCTGAAGTGCAGGTAAGTAAGTAGTGAGTATATACGCGGGAATAATCATGATGGTTATGTCATCTACGTTGATTACAAAGACCTTGTGTAGCTATTATATTGTATTGTACAATAAGTGGACCCCGGAAGGGAAGATATTGCGATAGACAGGTCAGATGAGGTCTCACGAGAGAGCTATCACAAACAAGCCCTCGACCGTCGACACAGTGACCAACACTCCCTTCCTCGACGGGGACATAGTGGAGTGGAGGTGCCCCAGAAATCCAGGAATCGATGCGTGCGTGAGATAATATCACCCATCCAAGCCGTAAAGCCACGAGTTCCATCCGCCCTATCATTGTCAAGGATCGCACACGCCATGGCTCGCTCTGACTGGTCCTTTGCCGAGCGAAACAAAGTCCTGCCCCATGGCCAATCTTCCGGGGTGATACTAAAGAAAAGCCCCCCTGTCCAGCTGGGCATCTCAGGCTGAATCGCATCGAAGTTCAGGTATCCGACAGCTTGGGAGTGATCAACGTGGCGTAAGATTGACACGCCCTAAAAGGGTGTAGGACGCCCACAACATCATACGTTCCTGCATTTCGTGCTGAGGAATCGTAGTGTGTACTGTGCACGGGTCTCTACATCGCGAGAAATGAAATAGGAAATGAGATAATATAGGTAGGTAGAGCGCAAACGAGATACGGCAAATGTGAGCCGAACGGAGCTGATATCGCGGTCACTACGCGACAACCACTGTTGATCATGATCTCATAAAACTTAGTACCGTATATCTATCTGTTCGCGAGCCTTTTGAAGCCTTCCCGAGGGTGATGACAATAACCAGCAAAACAAAAAGTGAATAGTAATCTGCATGTCTCTGAATCGCTTCCCGTCTCGGCGCGTTGCATAAATACATTATCACACACTAGTAGAAATCTACAGTAGCAACGGTCTACTTACCCGAGTAGATGTGTCTAACAGTTGAGGCTGAGAAAAAGAAGGGTTTACCCAAGGACTCGGTTCTGTCTAAACTTTATTCTCCGTTCTGTCTAGACCGTCCACCTTGTCTATACAATATGTACTGGAGCTCCACATGGGATAGGATAAGAGTCTGCTAAGGTTGAGAATGAGGCTGCTCTCTAGTAAGTATACATACTAACTAGACACACTAACCTAGCTGATATTTTAGGGTTTTTTTTCTTATTGTCGGTCGGGATTAACGCCTCAAAACCGAACCCTGCATTCGTTTTTTACCCACTTGCCGGGTATCACCCATTTTCTTCATGTATGTGGATCATCCCGTAATAGCTGAAGGTGAGGCTATTGCTGTATTAGCTCGGCAACTACTAAAGTTGGGTATGAGGATAGTGCAGTGCACATATTAATTGTTGATGTGCTGAGTGGGTTATCGTCCCATGTTGTAGGAGTTGCCGAACATCGGCTGAGTTAACTCGAGTCATTGAGTAAAGAAAAATAAAACAAAAAAAAATAAGTTTTTTTCTTCTCATTTCAACAACCTACTAGGCATCGACACTCAGTATGGAAAGCCGCTCGATGATAGTTGGTCTATCAATAGCACAACTATAATACAATTATAATACAGTCTAAGATGTCAGAGAGGGTGTGGACTGCGGTTTGAAGTTGATGACAGGAGATCATAACTCTGCAACGTGATTGCACAAAGCTGGGTTACAAACTAACGAGCTTCGTCATGCCGTCACCAGCAACCCCAGATCCTTCCAGCCTTCCAGGGACCTTATTTGAGTGGTATTATAACACGGCATAGGGCTGAAATTATGATGTTATGATGTGGATATGGTATAAAAATGGAGTTATACAGTTGCTCATTAATTATAGTATTATAATGCTTTTCATGTCTAATAGGTATACTCCTGGGGACTTACTACAACTGACAAACAAAACCTGCCATATCGTGCCGCACAGCATTATTCAAATAAAATTGTCGGGCGGCTGGCTGCATTGCCCTGAAGGTTGCATTGGTGACGAGCTGAACAATGCAGGTCAGCCAGACATGCAGACGCGAGAGGTATGGTCCATGCAGCGAAAACTTCTCGAAGCCGTCAGCGTCTCCTTCGTTGTAACCTACCCCAGTGCCCTTTTTCTGACCGGGAAGCGAATCGCTACTGTAGCAGCTGGGGAAAGAAAAGGAATGAGGTAGGTATTATTTCCGGGTAATCACTCAAATCAAAGTTAAAGCATTCTTATCACTGTTTCGTTAAATGTGGTAATTACAAGGTATAGATTAAAGCCGATCGTTGAAGGTTGACCGGGATGTATCAGGTGTCGAGAGCAGCCCGGCTCCGTTTCTTCACTTATCGGCGACAGTAGTCGGGGCAATCTCGGGTGCGAGGAGAGGCGCGATATCACTTGTTCATTGGTAACCTACTCAAAAGTGCAGTGCATAGCATTTACCGCGCAGACGCAACTAGGTAGCCTTAGCCTGTACAATGCTACATGAATCATGGTGACGAGATGTGGCTCCATCACAACGGCGACAACAAGCGCTACTAGCTACTTCCTTAGTAAGGCGGCATAGAGAAGAGATGCACTGAGTATGGGGAGGGTTCCATTATAATCTGATGCCTTGTCCACGCCAGACAAGCGATTGGGCGCAATTCGCTGGATTGAGGCGGTGCTGGTGTTGCACTGCTACGTTACTGATTGCCGTCACCGCCAGATCGCGTTCAACTACCGCCGTAAGGCGGGCTATAGGTTATGGGGCGCTACCAATGCATTTCCAAAGGAGATGACCGACGAGCAAAGGGCCCGCGCCGTCTCACCACCAATACGCTGCGAACTGGGGATGGTGAAACACGGTGCCCGAGACAAACCACACGATATCGTCGTGTACTGTGTATACTCGTATTGAAGTGTGTACATATTGAGTGCAATACGTATACAGTATAGTGAGTGAGTGTGTGCAGATATTATGAACGATTGTATGGGGATGAATTAGTAGTATGAATCACCAAGTATCACCACGGCAAAGAGCCCACATAGGCCCGTATCAGGCTCGTGTCCTGGCCGTCCCGTCTGTGGCTGAGTACATAAATAAATATTATACAAGGCCAGGGCTCATGTATCCACGGATCAGGACCCCTAGAAGAGAGCATGGACCCGCGGGCTGAAGGTTCCCGAGTGACTGTTACGGGGCTTCGTTGCTGGGAAATGAGCCTAGGTGGAATTCCACCTCAGCCCTACGTTAAAGCAATGTATCTCGTCTGCCTAACTGGGCCGGCAGGTACCTTGCAGCATTGAGTGGAGCGACGGGACTTTTTTTTTCTCTGTCTCTCTTTAAGATACGCACTAGATACCAGATAGGTATAAAATCATGCCGTTTTTACCTTACCTGCTAACCATACTGGTGTATAGCTCCCTTCGCTCTCGTTTAAGGGACCAGTCGAATCAGCGGGTTTCAATCAAGCCGGCGAACACGAACACACCAGTCCGATTGCCGAGAACGAGCCAAGCGTTCACCTGAGCTGCTCCAAGACCACCTATCAGTACTCGTGTCCATTAGTCTGTTAATCCAACGGACACTAACTCGTTGCGTCTCCATTATCTGATTCACGTAAGCCTGGACTCTCCTTGCCTGCCCGCTTCAGTTGCTTCAGTGGGATCGTCTTGGGCATTTAGTAGTACGTTTCTTTTTTCGACCAGTTCCCCATTCAGGTAGGCTGCGAGATAATACTACATATATGTGCCTACTCGGTCGGGCCTCGCCTTTGTTTCATTCCGGAAGGGATGACACTCCCCAGCGCATTCGTTGACGAGGAGACAATGACAGGTCTCGCCAAAGTCCAGCTACTATGTATGCAGGCCTGGGCCTCGTGTCGCTTGGTTTTCCTCGATTCGGCAGGGCCACGAGGTCGCTTGCGTACCCAGGTAGGTATTGTCGCAGTCACAGGCGCAGGACGCAAAATGCAGTACGCAATGTGTTCTGAACAGCCCCATGCAAGGGAATTGAACACCGTATCTCTGCTGCCTTGAGGATTGGCAATTGGCCAATTGCTAACCAGCCTGGGTAATTTGGTTGACATACTCTGTAATCTGGCTGCCTGGGGAGGAATTGTAGGAACTGTGGGAGCTAACTACTTGCAAGCCTAGTGTGGTTTACGTTGTGCACAAAGGCGCGGAGTCGGAATGTTGGACGGGATTCGCGGACTTTGGGCTCAACTGAACTCCAGGTCGCACAGTCTCCTCGTAACGGGCCCGAACGATCATCGTAGCGGTCCCGAATTGAAGAGTGCTTACATAATCTGCATAAGTAATCTAGCTTACCTGATACAGACAACTTGGACCCTTGATTCAAGTTCAATTCTACAGTGGGTATGCAATACTTACATATAGATTATGGGGTTTTTACTGGGTTCTGGTTACACTATTATTGCTGTATACGTAGCCCAGACACCAAAAATACAATCAATTACAGCAATAGCTCCTTCATAATTGCTTCATGAGGAGAGAAAAGAGACAAGAGAGAGTTTAGGAATCATTCTGGCTCGGATCGATACAATCCACTCGGCTATTGGCCGATCTGTCTAGCAAAAGGCCGAAGGAGTCATAGTCATATGTAGTGTTTGTCTCATGGAGATAATCGGCGTTGTCAATTGAGGATCGACATAAATGTCGTAGAACTACTGTATGATGCAAGCTTCAGAGCTATCCACCTGATTGACTCGGAGATATGGTTACGCCTTGCGAGGACAGACTTAGTGCCTGGGAGTGGAATAGCGGAGTGGGTCGAATTATTAATCCTCGACATTCAGTGCAGTGCTGAGCAATCCACGATGATTCATCAGCACAAGCTTGGAGTCACAGTCTACTAGAGATGCATGATAATTAAACATGATTCCATCATCTTTTTCGGTGCACCCCCATGATACAATACGCGATTAATGCGATTAATTGTCCCGGCCAGGGCAATAGTGTTACACGCTAGGGATGTATTAGTAGGTAGGTAAATGGAAACTGGTCGAAGAAAACACCACTGCGACCGGAGTTTGGATCGCGATAAGCAAATGTCTTTTTGCATAGTGTACTGTCTAGATCCGCGATAGCAGATCAATGCAGGTCGTTCGCAAAATATTGACATAATATTCTGGTGGGTAGGTAACCATCTCGCTTTCGCACACAAATTGGTTATGCGGTATGCTACAGTAGAGGTAATAAGCCACTACTCGACCGACATCAGATGGAAGCGAGAAGCAACGGATCTGGTTGGTCCAAATGCGTGGTGCCTAGCGTAGCAGGCAAGTAGTCATCAACGATGTGCAGTAGCGGATGAACAAAGCCACCGTGACTGTGACGGTCAGCAGGGAAAACCCGACACTCTTATTAAAACAAGTCAGGGAAAAACTCGACAGCATATGGGTGTGGTGGTTTATTGCCTAGCTCCGATGACCTCCACTTTCTGGGCGCGGGGAGTTATGAACGGCCTTATGACTTAAGCACGCTTGCCAGCAGTCGGAGCTGGGCATTACCACGGCGGTGAGCAGACTCGCACCAAGTTCGCATTTCGGGTACAGCATTATACAGCGTGCAGAGAGGTTCCATAATTCCAGCGGGTTGATTAGTCGACCGCCCGCGGGTCACTGCCTGCCACAAGACCGCATCCCGCCTATGTATACTCGCTACACTAGCCAACTACTGCTACTAAGTAAGTACCTAGATAATAAACTGAGTAGTGCAGCACTGAGCGCGGGCAATCTAGTCCCGCGTAGGAAGTACTACACATGGCATAACGCGAGCCGATTACGAATATACGCAGGTATTCTTGAGCGACCCCGATAGCCCGCCGTTAAGGCCGAGGAGCAACGGGGCAATACCAACAGGACGGGCTTCCGCCAAAGTCCATGCCATACCACCATAACGCCTATACACTACCAATTGGAATAGTCAGCAGATGCATTTTTAATCCATCCCATTCATCCCATTCTCGCATTACAAAAGAATCACAATCTCCGTCCTCCCTCGACTCGAGCCTGACTTGTGTTTATCATTTGCACAACCAAAACATACACAACACGCACAACACACAACACTGCTTCCAGACTCGACACGCCATCCTCACAGTGCAATAGCCTCAGCATCGTGGCATAGCCTAGAACAACATATTAGAGACAAGCTATTGCCCAATACAGCCATCGTGTGTCGTGCACCGCCAAAAGACACCTGCAGGCTCGATCCCTCGTACCGTTGTACCCGCGTACCTGAGTATCTTTGTACCTTGCCAGGGTATAGCCAGGGCCCCCGGTCTGAAATTCCAGCTAGCAGCGCCAACAAAACGCCCACCCAAAAGTCGGATCCGTCGTGCCTGATCGAGTACCGAAGTAGCCAAGTACCCAGGTACCAAAGTACCGAGAACAGCCCGCACACCGCACCAGAGCTCTGGACGGACCCGAGATCCCTGCACATCGAGCCGTCACAGCACTTAATACAAAAGGAATCCGTTCCTCTCTCGCCTTTGCTGCCTTGTCCGGACATCGGTGCCTGACTCACAGAATAATCACAACAAAAGACGACATAATAACACTAGCACTCATACACACAGACACTATAACAACATATCCACCCTGATACAGACTGACAAGATGGTTTCCACAACCTTTTCACCGTCACCTCTACCTAAGAAGAAGACCATGTCTATCACACAGACCTACTTCCTCGCCCACAAGGCACGGGCTAAGCTGTCTTCTGAGGCTGCCCGTCCCGACCACAACCTCCGGCTCCTTGTGGGCCATGCCAACCTTCTCGACTCGTTGATGATCGACCTGGCCGACGCCGAGCGGGAGCAGGAGAGCTGGTTCAACCAATCTGTCCGCGGGGCCACTACACCCAAGACGGAAGAGCGACACATACAATGGGCGGATTCAGTTGCTGAGGAGGAAGACTGGGAGGCCGACTCGTCAGACTCTGACGAGGACAGCGATATGGACGACGACGAGGATATCGAGATGTTCGACGCTGCTCCTCTCTCGCGGATACCTTCCCACCTAGTAACACCGCCCTCACCCAAGCTGCACACGATGGAGGCGGACGAGTTCGAGGATGATGACGAGGACTTCGCACACCTGGGTCTCACCCGATCCTCGTCACACTCCACATCACCGCCCGAGCTTGAGCACGATTCCGAATCCTCGGAAGACGAGTCGATGCCACCATCTCCACCTACTGCAACCATACCCACATTCTCCGAGAAGCAGGGTGAAAGCACAATAACAACCAAGTATTACGACTCGACACAGGACGAGGAAGAGGACAAGTCGGATTTCTACAACGAGGGATTCTATCTGCCGCCGCGGAATCCCAACCGACTCATATCAGCTATATCAGTCTACTAGACGATCCTCTTCCTCTCCTTACTCTCGACTTAATACATAATACCTTGGTCTGGGTTACCACAAAAGTGCATTCATCATCTGCATCTGGGCGGCGTTTTAAAAATACCAAATAGCGGCATTGGCATCATACAACGTATCAAAGCGACGTTGATTTATCTCATTTGTTTTCATTGCGCATCAACCGCATTTTCTTATCTAGAGTGATACCATCACTGGGAGTCAGCAATCGGGAACAGACACCTGATGCTACTCATGATCATCTGCCAAACCTTCTTACTATTGGCAATCAATTGGGACGATGAAGGGAGAATAAAGACATGTCACCACTCAGCGAGTTATCAGGATTGGGGGAGGATTACTGTATGAGGCAACCATGTATATACCCTGCTTGGCGGGGCTTGTTCCGCTCCCTGGTACTTCGCATATATGCGGAGACTCAAAGGTCGAGTGGAATTAAAGGGTTCTCGAACAGAGATTCAGTCACCTCAAAACAGAAGGTGAACAGAAACCTATTAGGTAGCTCATGCAAAATTCAAAACAAGAAATTCATACAATCTCATCTGTGTCATGCGCTCATTCTGCCACCGTGAAATCAAGTCTATTACATGTAGTGCTGCCACGAAACAATGAACAGTGGTTGAGTCATGGGATGGGAGCTAACATTGTATCATTGGCTCACACTGCTAAGGCGACCGATTGCCTGCTCGCTGCTCGCTGTTCGCGACATCGGCCGCCCAAAAACTAGCGCAGCAGTAAGAAGTCGGCTGCCAATACGTGCTTGCATGTGTGTGTGAGTTCAGTAATCGCCAGGCCAGTCAGCATCCGCGTTCATGGGCCATTTTACACTGAATCAATTGATCATAATTGTATATAAAAATCCAACAATAATAGTCCACAACTGGTATCCGAGCAATCCCGAACCCCCCCCCCCCCCCCCACCGCACTACCATTGCGTCCGCCTTATTATGCTTGCAAAAAGATTAATTAAAAAAAATAAGTCAACAAAGTACATTTTAGTGCCGTCGGTCCATCGCGACGCATCCCTCAATGGCATCCGGAACCGGGCACCAGCAATCAAAGAACACAGTTAGTGCAGATAGGCCTGCCCAATTCATCCATTTTGTACCTTACTTTGTCACTTGCCGGCCGCCTATCTCCGTCTCGGACCAAGTTTTTGGTTGTTCCCGCGGAGCTTCCATGGTTTCCTTTCAGCCAGGACGGCTGCTGACAAACTCGGACTCTCGAACCGCATGAAGACATGACACGAAGTCTTTGACAGGTCTGGACAATGTAGCACGTGTGTCAGTTGGTTTAATAATGCACCAGTGATCCGAAATTTACTTTTTATTACAAAGACATGCAGAATTTCAAAATTGAAAATGAAAAGCAAGGAGAAATATTCCATTACTGTTTTTTTTTTGAAGAGGGAAATTGATTGCGATACATACCTGCAGCCAATTACCAACTCAACCTTGATCTGACCTTGTGTACTACTGACTTGTCCATAGAGTATATTACATAATATTGCAAACAGGTGAAACCTGTTTTTGTTTTCTTTTCTCTAATGTTTTCCCCCTCTATTCGGGTAATTAAAGTTGTCTATACTAGTACCCTGGATCATCAACACACACACACAGGCAAAACCACAAACAAATTTTTCCACGTCAACACTTGACCCCACAGTCATATGCACACCATCAAAACTTTTTTTTTTTAATTCGCTCTTCTCCTACTTCTTGCCCTTTCGGTCTGAATAAAGAGAATTTGGCAAAATGTGAGCACGGAATATCACAAGGAAAAAAAAAGAATCGTGGCCGCTTTCGGCTTTCGGAGTTGCGGCTCTCCGTCCGTCTTATTCCTCCGAGCGGAGTTGTAACGATAGCCGCGGTTCTCCATGCTGTACCAATGTACCTTGGGTTTATCTTCTGATCTACGCACAAAGCGTTTAAATCCCCAGCGCTAGGGTAGCTTCTACTGCCGAGCCCCGCGCGAAAAAACCCGCGAGACCGAGGATTTGGCTGCACAGAACTTCTTTTCTGTCAGGTACCTATGTTGGGTTGGTAGATTGATAAGTTGTGCTGACTTGAAGACATCGTCACACTCTTTCTCTTGCGGATGCACACTTGCAAACGCATTGATGGGTATCCTTGGCCCCTTTTGACATTTCCTTGCATGATGTCTATCTGGCTGGTACGTACATAAAAGTAAGCGTGGGTTGCCGCGCATGCCCATGTCATTCATACATTTTCGCTAACTGGCTGCCTACCTGCCTGCTGCGCCAATTGATTCAATGGTGTCGCCTGATTATTATGACGATGATGAATACCGGTATTATTTTCCTTTCCCCCAGATAAGCTTGATCATAGACATGTTTCATTACCTCGGTAGGTACCAAGCAGGCAGCCTCCCCCTAGTTGATTAATAATAATAACAAAAGTACACGGGAGAGAATTGTCTTGCGTGGACATTACGCGGAACTCGCTTTTTACATAATCAGAGTTACCTTGTGTCTGTTTCTTTGCTCGGTCGCTTGCTTGGCCGAGATGAGAAAAACCGGGGATAAGAGCTCCTTACCTCCCGTTACGCAAACTTCAGACACATGACTCTGGCACGTACACAGACATCAATCATAATGGACTGTACTGTATGACCGGGCACATTGGATGACGAAGGAGAGACACGTTTCTCGGCGATATATCATCCTTTCAGGCACGAGGTACATGTCATCTTTTTAGTGTAGATAGGCGTGTGCAACAATGGCACAGGAATATTTACTGTTTACGTCGATTCAATTGATGGGTACCTAGTGTAGATAGTGTTAAGACGTGAGACAGGACCAGGTGACGGGGATATCGTCACTTCAGTTACCGTCATTTATTGTCGGACCTATTCGGCCCAACGCTCAGAACCCCGGTATCGTGGCTTGGGCAAGTAGGTACTTACTTACTTACACTAACCACTTATTTTGTTGTCAATTTTCTTTATAGCTTTTTTTTTCTTTTGCTTCCCCGCTTTCTGGATCCTCGCTGGCGGTATTCCAACGGGTTGCTTGACAGACAAGGCCCTTGGCCCCCACCCGAATGAAATCCCGTACTTTTCTCGTGACTCTTCATGTCAATTTTTTTCTTCCGTGACTTCCCTGCTAGTACTCGGTAAAGTATACACACACCGTATTTACTAAGTATGTAGTGCAATGTAGGGCGGTCTGATGGAAACCCCCACAAGCGCATCTCTTAATTCCTGACCGTCTTCGGCGTTAAAAATTTCCCTAGCTTGGCAAGAATAAATGGACGGGGACACGCAGTCGTCGTATGAATAGCGGTATTGAAATTCGAAATTCATGCACATTAGATACCTCTGATGGTTTACCTCTACTAGGTATTCTGTTTAGTACCAACATAAGTAGGGTCCATACGGTACGTTGAAAGTCAGCCACTTTTCCCCGGATCCCCAGGATAACATTAAGGCACAACCAACAAACAAATATGACAGGTTCTTTTCGGCAGGTTGGGTTGGTGAATGAGGTACCAACCCAAGCGTACCTCCAGGGCAATTAATGCTAGGGGACAAGTGCTGACTTCTACAGTACATACTGTAGGTTAGTGCCCAGGTGCCGGACTAGTCGGCCGGGATCTTCAGTATTTATCCAATGAGATCGCGAGGACCAGCCCGCCAACTTGGCCGATCCTGGCCCGGCCTCCACTTTTCAGGCTTTCCTCGCCCCGCCAAGCGGATCTTGACTGCCATGTGGCCAGGTCACTGGGGACCGTATTAGGTAGCTAGCGCCAGATAGGTGTCGAAGAGGTACTGTAGCGAAAAGAGTTCATGGTTGTTTTTGTTGTCTCACGTACTGTACGACTATTTGCGATACCTTCATTTCCCAACTCAACCAAATCTCTGCTCCCTGTTCTTGGTGTAGCTTGGCACCGTGTGTAATCAATCCTAAGTGTAAGCGGCTGTCAGATTACCGGCTCGCTGGGTCATCGATGTTCGTGTATAGTGTGGTCTTTTAAAGTACGATCGTCCCCCGAGTAGTTCCGTATGTATACGAGTGTCATCCCTTGCTGGCTTTGTGTCAGACGGCCAAGCCATCGCTTTGGCCTTTTTTTTTGTGAAGTCTTAGTTGTAATCGGCGAGCGAGGTAAAGCCCGAAATTAGCATTATCAAAACACAGACCCAGCACTGCGGCACAGAGGCTGGGCGAGGGAAAAAATCATTTATCTATCGGGCACGAGATCGATCGCGATAGTGACGTCGTCATGGGAGATAGGTAGATAGTGTGTATACTGTAGCAAGAACAAGGCGCTATAATCGCTATCTTGTAATTACAGCAGTGCAGTGTTTGCAGTCAGGTTGTAGACAACAACAATAAAGTTGCATACAGTACCTCCATCTGCCCTTACAGGACGGTACTGTAGGTATCTGTGCAAGGTCTGGGGTGTCGAATTGGGTGGGAATGCATTCACTCATTTATTCATGCATGGTCCTTCTACGGTTGCCTTGCAGTACAGCACGGGTAATAATTCAACGCCAACCGTCCGAATCCTTCTGCTACTCAGACTCTCAGTGGTGTCATGTCATGTCACGTTATGTTATCTTTCGAGTATAAAGTTGCGAGGAGGCTGGACGTCTGTGCTCCTCAGGGGGGTAAATTGTCAATTGTCAATGTCACTTGACTTTTGGCGGGACTCCGTTTGCCTGCCAGCGAGCCTGCCTTCTGCCTTCCTGCCTGCCCGCCAGCCTGCCTGTCTGAGATCACCCGCATGCCCACATGCCCACATCCACACCGACCCGACAGGATGGTGTTGTCGTGTCACCATACGCCCATCCGGCTGCCAGCTAGCAACATAACCCGGCGACCTTGGCCTACCTATCACACCTCTCAACAATTTCTGGTGTTTTTTTTTATTAATTCAAGGCCTGTGGTCTGTTTGGGGTATGTAAAACAGTTGTGGGCAGACATAATCAGCCCCCTCCTCCCCCACACCCCTTTCCTTCAGCCAACCTATACCTGTACGCACATCATCATCGTCACCACTATGACCATCACCCTACGCATATGCGGTCAGCCTGCCAACCCTTCAGTCACCGCCTGGCCCTACCGACCTGAAAGGTACGAATTAATGCGCGAGATAATTCCCACCTAAAAATGACCACGTCTGCACCCAAGTCTCTCGCAAGACACGTCCGTCCCACCCATGGGCTAGCGACAAAGCACAGCAGTCTCAGTCCAAACAGATGACCCTCTTGCCTGTGGCAGGTTCGCCGAATGACTGGACCTGATGATTCAGAATGAAAGACAAGCTATCCTTCTCCGCCTTCTTGGCTTTCTTTCCGGTATACGGCATAGGTAAGTAGTGCAGGCAGCTAGCTGCTGGCTCTGCTGTGAACCCTGCTGAGCTGGATAGTGTACTTATCAGCTATCTACTAAGTACACTACACGAATGCTTCTCTTCTAACGGTAACATCTGTAATCTGCCCCCTCAAGCAGGGAGCTCCGTAGGCGGGTAGGTAGGCAGTTGGATGTAAGCATCCAGGACGGGATCGACAGGTGTTTCAAATCCCGAAACGGCGGAGCGAATTCCTTAGCTATATATGCACGTATTATATTACCTACCCTCTCTCTTTAAGATGGGCGTACAGTAGTGTGGGTGGTGTTGGTGGTGGTGTACTGTAGCGGTGGTGGCGGCAGGATCTGACTTGCATAGATGGAGTAACACGGACAAAGTAGCTTGGACCGGATTTGGCATGTGATGATTTGCTTGGCCCGTTACACAGACAGACAGACAGACAGTTGTATGCTTGAGACGGGGAACACCTGGCGGAGTTGCCTCAACCACCATCGTTTGTTAGTGCAACCAACACCAGCGTACCATTCGCCATTCACCCCTCCCACAGGGGACCAGCGCACTACTACTAAGATGATGTAGATGTTGGAGCGTTGCAGACAAAAAAACATCGGGCCTCCGAACCCCGCCCGGGTTTTGCATCACTACCACCTACACCTACTAAGTACTGAATAATACGTCCTACATACTGTAGGTAATTCACCTGGTTTCATCACCATGTCCTCAGGACCCGTCATATGCACCAAATAAATTGAGGTGTGCCTACTAGTAAAAAATGCACGCGTTTGTAGTAATAGATTGCGATATGGAAAGCTCGCATCAAATTACTCCCCTGAGTAGGAATCTCTGAACATCTCATGCACGGCTTATCAATCCTTCCACTCACCCACCCGCCCATCCATCACTACCGGACCCGTGCCGCTTCTTTTCCACGTGGTTGTTATCAGTGGTAGAGGTCAGGTATTTGTCAAAGTCTGTGCCGTTGTCATGTTTTACTACTGTGGGTGAATTACAGTGGACAAACATGTCCCAAACCAACAACAGCACTGAAAAAAGATAAAATGAAATAAAATAAAAATAAAAGGTCCAACAAAATACTCGCGCGAGAGGCGCAATCAAAGTATTTGGAAAGTGATTCGCTGCAGGCGCCCGCTTTCACCGGAATCCGTTTGCAGCGCCCCCTCTTCTCCCTTTTACTGTAATTGCACTAAGCTTGTTTGTTATGTCTGTTGGTGTTACAGATTGAAGGCTCCTACCAACGTCACCTCGCCTCATTCGCCCAACTCAATTACTTATACACTAGGTACTTACTTACTATTCCAGATCTACAAATCCGTAGGTGGGGGAGATACCTCATATCTAGCGTACAGTAGTGCGCGGTTGCGTAACGGAGCATACGGTAGATTCACGGGCATCCGCAGACCCAATCTTGCCGCCGGAAGGGGGACGTTGCATCTCCGTGGCACAAAACCCACCGATGTACCTGACCAGCTACGGTAGCTCATATGCCGCGGCCATCTATACCAGGACTAATTATGCATATACAGTATGCATCCCCCCCTTGCGTACCTACACTAACTAGCTGGTATACAAATACGATACGGACATGTGCAGGGCGGAATCTGCACGCTCGCATAAGGCTGGCTAGGTACGAGTGAGTACCTACCCACATCTTCACAGCGTTCTTTTTCAGGAGATGAGAAGAGAGCCCTCGCGTGTTACCTGGTACGCCGCCCAACACGAAGAGAACGACGATTGTGGCTTGGCCCGAAGGTACATGGGTGCGGCAACCGAATAGAATCTTGCCACTCCGTTGTCATCGTCTTCTCTAGCTGCAAGCGCAGCCGTCAACGGCCCTTTTCTCGGCTCCATAAGATCGGGATATCCCCACGGAAGACAGCCTTCCTAGACTCTTGGGGTGAGGATGGGACGGGATAGGATGGGATATATGTAGGTCCTCAGCCCTGACTGACACTGTACGACGCCGTATATATCTTGCGGAACCTCTCTCTGCATGTGTTGCTGCGGGGGGGTATCAAACGGCGGAGTCCTTGGCTTGATGGGTTGCATAGGCGTGAGATAGAACTTGTTTTATATGTGCTACATACATACATGTGCGTAACGAGCAACAATATAACCAATCTGTAGACTCGACGTTTCACGTTTTATGGCCTGTGTTGGTTCCCATGTAGATTGGGTTGTGCGTAGTTGTATCTTCTAACAGTGAAGAGGAAGCCAACGCGACTCAGGATAACGAACTGAAATAATCTTCCAAGTCGTTTAACCATCTACATATATAAATTAGAAATGAGGGTATGTACTTGGTATTAATCGATATCAATCGAAGTATTACTGTTGAGATGCCTATCTAGTCCCGGTTGTGATATACCGGCTACTTATTATGTTCATTTCCGAAGACCGTCTCAGCTACAAACACGCGCAGCGGATGTCTACGCATCACTGACTGACCGTAGCTTCGCGACTCAAAAGTCTCCATTAGGTCTTTTAACTCTACTCATGAGATTTGTGTATGTGCGGCAAGAGTATAAACGCCAAGTCCTGAGTAGCCCCTGTCAAAAGTATGCCATGTAAGTCAACGATTTGCCGTAGGGATAATGTCTTTAGATGGCAGAATCGTAATACATTCAAGAATTCTCGAACTATTGAAGCCACAATTAAATGGCTGCAGTAGTGTCGTTGTTGAACAAATCGTACGATTATTTATTTTGTTTTTGATGTTCAGTATGGATAAACTCCAGTTCAGCCGCAAGTACTAACAGATAACCACACAGCAGCAACAGTGCTTAGTGTTCGTGTCCTTCTTCTTCTTAACCTCTTTGCCCTCTTCGTCATCCCCTCGCTTCCGCAGTCGAGTCTCAGTCCGAATCCCAATCCCCAATCTGACTCCTAGTCTAGGTCTGACCGGTCCGCGCGTATCGCCGACAACAGCTTAAAGATTATGGGGGCTACTACTATGGAAAAATTATGTTGGATATGCTAAACACCACTGAATCTCTCCAAAAATTGCACCTGTAATCGAAGTAGGTCTTGATCTAGATAGGCAGCTAGTAGTAGACTATCACTGTAGCCGTAGCTTCATCTTCTTCCTCTTACCACCAACTTCCCTATGCTCCTCGATATTTAGCAACGCCTCTCGTTTCTTCTCGCTAACGACCTTCATGTGGTCACGAATGAACCGCGTTTCCAAATTCACACCCTCTTCACTCCACTCTTCCATCTCCTTACCGCCGACCCTTTCTTCTATATTGTGGATTCGCTCGACGTCACGCTGCCCTACAAACGAAACACAGTCACCTTTACGACCAGCTCGCGCTGTTCGACCTACCCGGTGAATGTAGTCAATCGCTTCTTGAGGAATGTCATAATTGACAACACAGGAAACTTCCGGTATGTCTAAACCACGACTTGCTACATCTGTGGCCACGAGGATGCGAGCTGCCTTGGCTCTGAATCGCTCCAGGTTTGATGTCCTTTCCCGCTGAGGCAGTTTCGAGTGAAGAGAGGTAACACGATGATCCAAGAGCCGTAGTAAGTGGTGAAGGTCTGGTAAATATGTTAGTGGGTTGTTCTGCGACAAGCGAGGAGCATGGGTAATGTCGAGCAACTGGGCTGGACACAGTCAGGGGAATAGCGTACATTGAGCTGTCGACGCCCGGTTGCAGAAAATGATGAGCGACTTTTCTATGTTTGCGTCGGTGAGAAGGAATGCGTGAAGGTAAAATTCCTTATGAGTGACGTTGACTTGCAAATACATCTGTCGTAGAGTATCTGGAACCGCTAAATTGTCTATGTCCACTTCACACATATACGCCCCTTTCTTGCCAGGTTTGGCCGGCATGTCCTTTAAAGCCCTAACTTCGGGCGTCACAGTCGCTGTGTAAAGGAGTGTTTCTATAAGAGAGTTAGTAGACAAACATCATTTATAGTCGTGGATGCAATCTTGTGGATCCTCGTCCTATATGAGGGACTGTAACATCGGATGGCACGGAAGAAGAAAGACGTTAGCATCACTTACGTCTTTGGGTTGAGGGAGGTAGTACTCCTAGAACCACCTCCAAATCTGGTAGCATGCTCCCAGGACCATTTGAGGCAAGTATTCGATCCGCTTCGTCAAGAACAACGAACTTGGTTCGCTTTAAGCCTGCAACTGTATCTTCTCCAGACGATTTAATATGATCGGCTAAGCGACCAGGGGTCGCTATGACGATATGTGGACGCTGTGCGAGTTCTATTGCCTGCCGACGCATGTCTTCTCCGCCCGTGACAAGGAGTGTCTTCAAGGATCTCACGGCACCTATAGCTTTCACTTGTTGCTGAATTTGTAGAGCAAGTTCCCTTGTAGCAGTCAGAACAACGGCGTATATCGAGCTCGGATCTTGAGACCACAGCTGAAGAATTGGAGCCATGAACGCCACTGTCTTGATGTGAGAAAGAGGTTACTATCACGCCTACTTGGAGATGATGACTTGAACTAACCTGTTTTACCGGAACCTGTCCTGGACGAGCCGATTACATTGCAGCCTTCTAGAATCGCAGGTATAGTGAGCTGCTGAATCCGGGTAGGGCGATGTATAGCCATGTTTTTCAGACTCTGGGTCAGCCATGGCCGCAGACTCAAGTCTTGGAACGACGTGGTTGAATTTCCAGGGGCGACCACTTGCGTCTCAGCGACGGTCACAGGTGTAGGTGCAATTTTTGGCACCGGAGTTGTGGCCGCCCTCGGTTTTACTCTCGATGGTACATTTACCGACAGGGACAGTACATCATCTCCTGTAGAAGAGTCGGCGGACAGCCTACGCCGTTTGCGAGAAGTAGCATTGTCAAGCGAATCAGACTCGGACTCAGATTCGGACCCGGAGCCGGCTGAGCTAGGCTGGCTCAAGATGGCGTTTTCCGGGTCACTTTCGGGCTCTGAGACTGATGGCATCTTTAAGGTCCCCGATGCTAAACTGAAATTATCCCGAATATACCCGACCGAGCCAGATATTTGAGTGACGCAATGCAGTTCGGGGTCTAGATTCGATACCGTCGGGGCCGTGAAGTAGCAATCTTGTTGAAAAAAGAATAAGTTTTCGATAACGATAACGATGCGGCGCTTGGCGAAAGGCAATGACAGGCTTGGGTGCGCTACAAAGCGGTATCCCTTTAAGCGACCACTCGGCACCAGTACTTAAAAATGGAACAACGGGGCAATATGCATAACCCAATCGGATTACTATTTGTTAGATGGATAAAATCTAATTGGCCGTATTATGACAGATCTGGCTATATGCATGTCCCATTTTTCCACTTTTTAAGTACTGGTGCCGAATGGTCGCTTAAAGGGATAGTGTGGGGAGCAAATTACCTAAGTGGATCTTAGACCAAGTAACGGGCAATATTATAAGCGCGCGCGTCTATAGTGCCTATCAGATACCTCCTACTAGGTCCACTACAGTACTTATATGCAGTCCCATGTACCTAAGTACTTGCTTTTGTATTAAGGTTAGCAGTGAGCTACAGTTGCACCTCTACCTTGCACCTATGTACATAATTAGCAAATTACCTACCTACCTACATAAGGCAGGCGGACGAAATATCACACGGAAACATTGGCAATAAATACACATCATTTGGCATAGTAGATGCAGCATGGTTGTAGTTTACATGTGTCGGTACCGTACCTACCTTCCCGTGTCTACTCCAGTCAACTGATGCATGGTAAACCTGGAAAAGGAGAAGCATGTACAGTAGAACTCATCATAAACTGCCTAGCATGACAAACGACTGTCGAGGTCAGCTCATTTCCCATCCACCGGCCTCAGGAGTCAATGTCAGCTGAGGTGGCAGCGTAGCCGTCACCCCCTTTAAGCTTGGTACGGCTCCGAGGCCAGGAAATTGTAAAATGTTAGAATCAGCCAACGGCACTTGTGATGCGCGAACCAATATGACCCCGATGGTGTACCTCGGCAGGTACTTCTTGTTAGGCGGAACCAATGACTAGACTTGTCGTTGGTCGCTGGACGACTTTGATATGTATGTTTGGTATGCCGCCTTATTAAGTCTGGGTCAGCCATATAGAAAACTAGAGGCTCAGTAATAGCCTCAGTCGATGTCCGTGCTTCACCAACAGCTGTGTCTCCTCCTGTACGGCAAGGCACATGGCTTCCCCGAAACGGGGTCCGTTGGTTATCTGCACGGAGCATTGGAATCCTCGGACCCCAAAGCTGAGGGCCAAAACCCCCATCTTCCAGCATTACTAGAAGCTGGTAGCTTGGGGTCTGTTTGTGTAACCCAACGTGTCAGCATCCGAGGGTTGATTTCCTCTTTTTGGAAGTTGTATAGCACATCTCGCCACTTGTCTTCCAACGGCATAAGTGCACGCGACATATAAGCGTCGACCAATGTCATATGCAACTCCAGATGAGATGCAGATGTATGGCATACCTATCCCGGTCTGGGGCTACCTAGGTAATGACAGCAAGCAGCGCCTGACAAAATGCGTATGTGATGCTACTCAACTTCCATGGATGAACGAAGAACGGCATCTGCAGGGAAAAGGGTGCAATGCCGTGTACCTTGTCATGACTGGCAATGATGAAGGTAGCGGGCAATGTCGATGGCTACTCATGCCTAGCTCCCGGTGCCGAACGCCGATTGGGGTTAACTCTAAGTCGATTCAAGACGATACCATCTCTAACGTGATGGATGCGATTGGCATTTAGTGTATAGCTTGCCCTCGTAGTCCCGGTACATATGGGGGTGGGCTACAAGGGTGATTCGGCCAACCGTGGGGCATTGCCTTGTGACGAGTCTTGGGTCGGCCCCGTTCATCCAAGCTGATGAGCGAATCTGGCATCTCATTTGACCCTTGCGCGCTTCAACCGCCGCTGTGACGCCTGATACTTTAATGTATGTACTGTGTATGGTTGTTGGTGCTGTATCTTGTCCAGGCGGCCACTGACAAAAGCAGCTGTGCTTTGGCAATCCCTCGGGCCTCTCTTTCCGAACCCAGTGTTGTGGTTGGGATGATTTCATGCGATTATTATTGATATTGTAATTGTTGTTGTTGTCGTCACCTGGATCTGTAGTAACCTTTAGCGCTTCGATGTTCGTTACCACTGGTGGATCTAGGTACTGTATTGCCCTAAGCTGCCGTGCCTTATCCACTGTACCTGATATGGCGTAGCGTACACACGTAACTAACGCCTTGGAAGCTTGCATCGCTGTCAGCTTATTCGATTACCATTCGTTAGCCGCCGAACACATGTCTCATCATGCTATCCGAAACACAAGAGGGCCAGATTCCACATCAGCCATTACGCCATAGCAGCCACGACTGGACAGGCATTCGTCGGTGCGGCCGAAGTTGTCTCTGCGTAGATTGGTGTTAGGATAAACACGGATAGACACGCCAATGCCCACGCTACGTGCCTATTAGCTACACTACGATGCACCCGCATACATACAGTAACTGTACGTGTACCTGTATCCATCCAACAGCTTGTCCCTGGACGGATCAGCGCCAACCTACTTAGTACTGTACCAAGTAGATCTCGATACAAACAAGGCCAGTGGAAGACTCGGAAATGGACTGTAGTCGAACGCAACAGTGAGAGAGGGTATACATACATATGTAGATAGGTATGAATATACTTATACTACATACTAAAATCAATCGTATACCGTTTCTGGAAGAATCAACTTATACTGCCTACCTGAGGTACACAAGGACAGGTCGCTGAGTCCATCACCGTGTTGTGACCGGCTGGCCTTTAAAGAATTCCATCTGCTGATACAACAGGTGGTGTCCCAGGTAAGAAGCTCCAGCGTAGCCATTTGTCCATTGGCCCATCGGTCCGGACCACCTCGAAAACAGCGGCCCCTGTCATCTCCCCCCAACCCCTCCCTCTTCACCCTGTTCACCCCAAACACCCTTTCAGACATGTCTATACCGTATAGGGAATTGTACCTGCACTAGATATCGCCTTTGCTACCAGGTATACTGTGCATGGCAGAGAGTGTACTGTAGTGCACACTACATGCATGTGTACAGCGAGTCTTGGAACTACCTAAAATGTATAGGAGGGGAAAGCTCGCCCGCCAACTAGAAGGCAATCAATCGACCATTCAATCACAGTACGGGTATCATTCTGGTTTCCTCCCTCATATTTGCAAAACCGATCTTATTTTATTCTATTTTATTTTATTTCACTTCACTTTTCTTTCTCATTTCCCGGCCACTTGTTCTTCTTCTTGTTTGCTTCTAGACTAGCCATCTTGTTCACATCGTCAATGTGCTTTTCTGTATGCAACCTGTCTCCCACTTGACTGCCCACATACCTATCCACCCACCTATTTACCTGCCTAACCTAAGCTTCGGAGGCAAAACCGCTCTGCCTAGGGGGTAGTGCAAGTAGTACAGACTGCAACTCCCGTATTGTAGTGTTTCCCTACCGAGTACCTACTCACTTAAGGCATCCAAGGCAGCTCGCCCCTGCTACCCCATACAACATCCATCTCAGCAGCTTTGACATCTTGAGGGCTCTCCGTTCGTTTGTTCGTTCGTTCGCCCGCTCGCCCACCAGCTGGTCCATATCCGTCGGTTTGCTCGCCCATCCCCCGCGCCGCCGTGTAACCCCCTCCGAGCCTTTCTCTCGCAACGGCTCGTCGCGCAACCACAGCCAGGCTCGGCCCTTTTCCCCTGCTGTGCTGTGCTCGACCAACCCGACCACCGCCCGCCAACACCGCGTGCATATCCGTGGCTGCAGCAGGCGACGTGCGTGCCGACGTCAATACCCATCACCATGTCTGAGCACACCTCCATATCCCAGGCCCCCGAGCCTGTGCCACACAATGTAATTAACCCGCTTTTTCTCTGCTCTTCTTGTTCCTTTTTTCCTACGCCTTGCAAGCCTCTTTCTTTGTCTGCCCTGTGTCGAGAATTCTCTTAAGCGACCGCTCAGAGAACAAGGAGCAGCACCCAAGAAAGGAGGAGGAGAGGAAGTAGAAAGAAAGCAGCTCTGCATCGGCGCGCAATGCTAACCTTTGACTCTACCCAAGGCCTCGACCGCCTCTCGTGACTTCGTAGTTGGCGCGCCCCCCCTCGTAGGCACACCGCCAACTTCAAATCCCATAGCCATCATGTCGTCTCCTGCGCCGCTTCGACCGGCTCTCGGCGGCCGCCCTGGCGGTGCCCGGACGCCGCGGCTAGGTCTGGCCATCCCTCCATCGCCTAATGTGAAGCCGGTTGGCACGTCCATGGCCGGTGCCTCAACTCGACCCCAGCTTACCGTCCACGTTGCCACTCCTATGGGCAGCACCGTCGCACCGTATGAGCAGAGCCGCCCGCCTGTTCAGCAGGGCCAGTCAGCTAGCGGTGGGAGTGAAAGCAGCGCGGCACACTCGAGGTCTGGCAGCTTCGGACCGCTGGACGGAAGAGCGAGTAACCCCACTTCTGCCGGCTCTCAGTTTTCCGCACTCTCTTTTGCCTCACAATATGGCATAGGATCGCGACCGCAGGGTACTCCTGATCCGATCTCGGCGGTTGGGTCTATATACTCGGAAAGAAGCGAAGGCGGTGTTGGGATGGAACGAGATGGAAGCATGCACGGGCTGGAAAATAGCTTCGACAAACTGTCCCTGGATAAAGCCAGGACTGCTGATGTTGATGAGCTGGATGATGATGAATGCTGGCGAATCGCCAGCATGGAGGGTCGTATTATCGAGCTCGGCAGCCTGGGTGAAGGTGCCGGAGGCGCAGTCACTAGATGTCAGCTCAAAGGGGGAAAGACCATTTTTGCGTTGAAGGTTGGTCTACCTCTCCAGTCATCCTGGCATCTCATTTACCATGACGCTAACGTGCATACAGGTTATCACTACTAATCCCAACCCCGATGTTAAAAAGCAAATCATGAGGGAGATCAACTTCAACAAGGAGTGTGCATCGGAGCATATATGCCGCTATTACGGAGCTTTTGTCGACCCTGCAACTGCCACAATCTCGATCGCCATGGAGTTTTGTGAGGGTGGATCTCTCGACAGCATTTACAAAGAGGTCAAGAAACTTGGTGGGCGGACGGGAGAGAAAGTTCTCGGCAAGATCGCAGAGGGTGTGTTGGGTGGTCTCACCTACTTGCACGGGAGGAAGATCATGCACCGCGACATTAAACCCTCGAACATCTTGCTCTGCCGTAGTGGTGAAGTGAAGCTCTGCGACTTTGGTGTGTCTGGTGATTTTGGGACAAAGGGCGAGGCCAACACATTCATCGGTACTAGCTATTACATGGCTCCAGAACGAATTACCGGACAGACCTATACTATCACTTCCGACGTCTGGTCAACCGGAGTTACACTACTCGAGGTGGCACAGCACCGCTTCCCATTCCCCGCCGATGGGACGGAAATGCAACCTAAAGCCGGCCTTATAGATCTCTTAACATATATTGTACGGCAACCGATACCAAAACTAAAGGACGAACCCGACGCCAATATCTTCTGGAGTGATAGTTTCAAGTACTTTATTGAATGCTGGTAAGTCGTACCCAACCTGCCACCCTCTCAAAATGTTATGAGAAAATTGGAAATACAGACAAACTAACAAAGCTTATTACAGCCTCGAGAAAGAAGCAAATCGCCGCGCGAGTCCGTGGAGAATGCTCGAGCACCCCTGGATGGTCGAAATGCGCAGTAAGCGAGTCAATATGTTGAAGTATCTTTCCCAAGTATGGGGGTGGGATGAAACCGAAACAAAGTCGTGAACTCCAAACTCTTTCCCTCCTCGAAAACACAAATATCATCAACAATGATGAATCATTTTGAACTACCTTGAAGCAAACTCTTGCTATACCAAACGGCTGCACAACAAAAGAGTTTGTGTTGTAAGAACATGGTTGGATAATGCAACCCCAAGAAGAATGATACTCCTCCACCCCATAATATAATACCACCAAGCAAGCGGTTGATTCATTGTCACATCATAGAGATACCCACAATCAAAAACTCACTGCACTGTATAAGACAGATGCAGTACAGCCGGAACTTCATGACCCGAAAAGGTATTGACATAAGAGAGATAAGTCATGTCACCACGACTCTCCTACACATCAAGATGAAGTTATATTTTGCCAGCTCACATCCACATCAAATCACATAATATCGAATCACAGCGTACTGAATTCAATCACACTTGCGAGGAATATTAGCGATGACTTCTGGGGACAAGAGATGAGTAAAAGGGAATCGAAAACAGAGGGGCTGTGGGCTCTTGGTGACCTATTATCTAGCCAATCTGCGTTTGTGGTGAAACATGTCTAAAAAGGGATGCCGGTTTATCGCGCTCGATGATACAACCAGATCATGATAGATACCAGGCGGTGTAATGATTATTCACTGTCCCGTATGCTGGAAACTGTCCTTGAAGCATACAGTATAGTAGCAGAGCTATCAAATGGTTGTACATAGCAAATATCAACCCACATACCAATTCTATATACCTAACCAAGACGCCCCGGTGCTTTCTAAACTGAAAAGCTTAACAAGTAGCACGGAACTCGTAAGATGGGTTCGTTTGATTTTGCCGCTGAGCGGTATCATGGGTATCAATGTGTTGTAGTGTACATCTATCATGGGTATCATAACATAAGTCGTCCGCCTCGTCCGTCTATGTGGACCTGATCCAGAATCGAATTCCCTGCTTCTTCTCCGGACCATATTTCACGGCTCGTTCTGTTTGCAGTATTTGTATTCTTTATCATTGCTTTTTCTTTCTCCTTTTGTGCGCTCGCTCGCTCCCTCTTCTTCACTTCGTTATTTGTACATAGGTCGTCAATCTGACACCGTCGTCGCCGCCGCAGCAGCAGTGGCGGCGGCCTCGGCCCTCTTGCGTTCTTTCTCCCTCTGCGCAGCGCGTAGTTTCGCCATGGTCGAGGAGAAACCCCCGGGAGCCGGGTTCGACGTAAGCGGTGGTTGTGGTGGTGCAGTGGTGGTTGGTATCGAGGCAGACACAGAGACTGGTTTCTCGGCCGTAGTGGTTGATGCCGGCGGTGATGTTCTGGTTGTTTTTGTAGTGGTGGTAGTGGCAGTGGTGAAAGTATCATCCGCCACGCTAGGGGTATCATTGCTCTCGCCTCTCCGCGCCCTGTGCCCCTTCTTCTCTGCTTTCCGCGCGGCCTTCTCAGCCTTGCGCTCCCGTAGCTTGCGCTCGAGGTCCGCTATCCGATCGTCGTATTCGTCTTGCGGTGGTTGTGGCTGTTCTTGTTGTTGTTCCGCGTCTTCTGTCTCGATATTCGTAGATGACGGAGTAGGTATCGGCGCAGAAGTTGTTTGTGTCGGTTCACCCTCCTCTTCCCTCGTGCGTTCACGTTCGCGTTCGCGCTCCTCAGCCTCCTCCTTCATTCTCCTCCGCCTCTCGAGATGTTCCCTCCCCTTCTCCATAAGCACCCTCTTCTCCGCGACCGTCATCATCCGCCTCATCCCACCGTCCTCCCCATCCCCATCCTCGCCCTTGCGCTTGACCCCGCGCTCCCTAGCTTCCAGATCATCGATCATAGCCCTCCGCTTCGCATCGAGCTGGGCGCGTGCCTTGGCGGCCTGGACAGCAGCAGCGCGGGCGGCATCGTAGGCGGCGCGGGCGTCGGGCGAAGAGAGCACGTCGCGCGCGCGCTCGAACAGCTGCCAGATCTCCGGGTCGAAGTCCTTGGCCTTGTCCGGGTGGTGCTTCAGCGAGGCCTTGCGCCACGCGCGGTGCACGTCGGGCGGCGGCGCGTCGGGCGACACGGACAGCAGTTCGTAGAGGTCCCTGTTCGCCGTCGCGTACTCGCGCGCATACTGCAGGAGCTCTGATTTCCTGTCTTCCATGTTTGGTTTGTTTACGTGTTCGGGTTTTTGTTTTCTGGTGCTAATGGTGAAGAATCGCAGGAATGGACTCAGTGCAGGGTTTGTGTGTGTTCGGTTATGAAGCTTTCATCACCTGAATGAAAACAAACAAGTTGTAAGTATCATTAATTCATTAATTGCAGGGATGACTCCAGTCAGAAGTACCGAGAGAGAAAGGGTTCCAGGTTGACAGGGTTTATTGTCCTGCTTCTACCAGCTGGTATCGGTCCGTTTGGCTTGTAGTGTATGGAGTTGCGTTTATCCCTTTTCTAACCCCACCATCGTGCTCGGATACCCCACCATAGCTGTAAGTACATAATAAAGCATTAGGTTAATGTGGTGTTGGTCAAGGTATTTTATAAGCCAAGTTAATTGTTCCTGAAATGGAAAGCTTTGCTGGCGAAGCTTTTCTCCATTCTAAATACCAGGGGAAAGAGGTGGCAAACGTTTAACCCTCACAACACGCCTATCGAAAGCTCAATATTACCGTCCCTCCCTGCGAGTACTTATGAAGGACCTTGGTCGGCACCCCGTCTTACCGGCCTGGAAATCAGCAGCCAGACCGGAGTGTGTTTTCTATGACAAGCATCTAACTCTTCATTTTGTAAACATGTCACGCATCTTTAAAAAATAAAAAAATAAACTCCTGAAACTCCTGAAACTCCGTGACAATGTTGCTTACTAACCCCCTTTCATACGTCTCATTTCTTATACTTTATACCACTTCTCTATCTTTATACCTAGTGAAGTGACAAACCAAAATAAACTAAGTTTAATTAAACGCTTAATATTTATTAAGTGTATTGATGTGACGTGCTATATATACAACGTTAACTCCACGGGGGTTAACGCCGTCGTTTTTCCTCCGTCACAATTAACAATACTAAAACCCTTTAAATATTAAATTATAGCTGTTTAAAGCACATGTCACATGCGCTAAACAACTGTACGCTGTTTTATATGCTCAGTTCGGTCTTAAAAGGCTTATTGAAAATGAAGTTTTCCAGCTCTCGCCTATCTGACGCCTATCTGAGGCATATTGGCGAACCTCGCAGTGTAGGAACGTTGTCCAAGCTGTGTATAACGTGAAGTATGCCTATAAAGCCGGAAGTGATTTAAATCAGACCTTCGATGACTTTAACAGCTAAAAAAAGACTTATGTTGAGTTGAAGTCATCTACCAAACTCTCAATCCGCTCCTGCTATAGTATCCTCTACTGTCTTGTTTTACGCCTTAGCTCATCTGTGCTCGTCCGTGACTGAACAAGTCTAAAATATAGATAACTTAATGATAGCCTTTGAATATCATATAACGCCCATCATCACCTATTTCCATCGGTTGTGTCTGTGGGTGGCAACGCTAGACCAATTGCAGGTTTTTCATGCCTTCTGTGCAAGTCTTCTGATCGAGGCACAACAACCCGGCCAGCCTCCCCATGGTTGTTTGGTGATCCTCCGTGAGATGCTTCAAAACGCGAGGGACTTGGCTACTATTAATTGATTATCGGCCGCTTTCAACAGCTTATTTGGGAGGAGGAAATTTTGGAGATGAACATATTATTTCGAATTCTCCTTGTGGCAGATTGGGGTCAATTCGTCGAATGGCCGCTAGCCGGGATATTTTCAGCTTCAGCATTCACAGCCTTCAGATTCTATCTAGAGACGAACCGACATCTCTTCTAGCAGCGAAGCTTCATCATGAGCGCTGACAATTTTAGTATTTGGGTTTCCTTGCCAGCGTGTTCGCCATCCTTTCTAACTCGGTTTATATCTTCAGTTCTAAAACCCCAAGAAGAAAAACGCATGAATGTATTGCAGCCTTGTTCTTGGTGGAAGGCTTGTCTTTAGCTTCATGGACACTATCGTTGTCCATGTATTTTGGGCATGGACCCTGGTAACAGGCAAATGAGGCTGAAAGCGTTTCGGCGTTGGGTATTGAAATGGCGAATTCCGACTCCAAAATAAGATGGCCCTGTTCAAGGCAGACCACGGCAAAAAATCGAGGTCGTTAAGCATTGAACTCTGGTCTCCTTTATTATCTTTTACCTGGCCAAGCACTACACAGCCACTGCATCGCCAAATTCTACCCCCTCACAGCCTATGAAATGGCTATGTTAACACCCACCAGTCAAATCTATGCCCCCTAGCTAAGCCCATGCAGTCATCTGCAATAAAATATGCCTTGTTCAAATGCCTAGTCTGCACAGCACCATCACATCTATGTACGAATAAGCACTCCGCGGTCACGTGGGTGGCGTCTCAGCCTGCATATCGCGAAAACTCCCCAGGCAGAACCCTCAATTCGATATCTTCGGGGTTCTCACATGTTTTCTCTTTCTGACCAGGACTTCGAGCTTCATCTGCACCCAACATGGCAGATCCTCTCTCAATCGCCGGTCTCGTAACTGGCGTGATATCCCTTGGGCTCCAAGTTGCTGATGGGTTGACCGACTACTTGGATGCCGTGAAAGGGCGATCAGAAGATCTAAGATCGGCCAAACAAGGAGCTACCGAGATGAGAGACCTATTATCGACTATTCGAGATCTTTCGCCGCAGGTTGAGAGCAGTTGGCCCGCTTCTGCGACCACAGTCAAGCGCCACGTACATTCTTGCCAGATTGAACTAGGCGCTCTCGACGCGCTCTTGTCTGAGCTGTCCCAACCAAGCTTATCCAACTCTCGTTTACGATCTATGCTCGACGATACCAAGAAGAAGCTGTCTTACCCCTTCGAGCGATCCCAAATCAGCCGGCTCGAAGAGCGGCTTACTAAAGTCAACAATAACCTTCAGACTGCCCTGCAAGTTACAGAACTGTACGTAACTCGCTGATTATCAAAAAATGCCGAGCAACGCGACCATTAGGATATATGAAGGGCAGCATGGCTTACACTTGGTAGAAACATCGCTATCACTTCGGCAAACCAGATACGCGAAGTCCATGGTCTGGTATTGTCCCTATCTCAGTCTCAGACCAGCCTACAAATGCAGAGTATAGGAGCTTCCGTGTCGTTAAGTACGGCTCGCGAGATTCCCGGGGCAACAAACAGTGGACCCCTGGTACCATTAGACGTAAGTTTGATCATTCAGCGGGCATTGCGCAGATATAAGGTGTCTTGAACGCGACTATTTGGGAGCTAGGATACTTTGTTGTGTCATTAAACACACCATGACCGTGCTGCGAGCAATTACTTGAGAGGAAACTCTGATACTGATTTTATTTACATTAGTCATTTCAAACTGCAATATCGTTAGCTGCCAAACCAAGCCTTCTATCGAGCTCAATCAAAACATTAGAGGAGAAGTTGAACACCAGACAGCCCACCAACTGTGACTTGTCTCAGGTTTGCTTATGTCGACCTCTCCGAAAGGCAGCGCACTATCAACAGAACTGGGGACAACTTGCATTTTTGCATCGGGTATCGAGCACCAGAAGACATTTGCCTGATTGTCCACTATCACAGATCGACACCGAAACACGATCTAGCAAGTTTACGGTCGAATACTTCGGTTTGACGAAACTGTTCCAGACAGCTTTCGCGTTGTCATTTACAAGTACTCGGGGTGCTGGAGGGCGAAGCATCAGTCCAGGCTTCACCTACTATCCAACCGTCGACTATGACGTCGCCCCTGCTTTCCGCGTTATGTTTCTGGCCGGTCGGTTTATCTGGTTCAATGAGAATTGGAACGAAACAGCAATAAGAACATTGCAGTGCTGTTATGATGCAATCTTTGAGCTCTACAGGAGAAAGAAAGCGTCTCCTAAAGACATCACTTTGTACGGGGAGTCGCTAATGCATAAAATGCAGCACAAATTGTCTAGGGTAAGTACGTCAATCTCTGCGCTTTCGTGAAATTTGAACTTCTGCCGTCGCTAACATGCACATCCAGATTCATCCCATAATCGCTGACGCGAGCCTTCAAATGGCGACAAAGCTGATTGCCTGTGGTGTGCCAGTGACTACCTACAATTCAAGTGGACAGTGAGTGATACAAGGTGCCAGAAAGACTGCAGTTATTATTACTTACAACCAAAAGCACTCCGGCAATTTCTTTTCTACAACAACGGTACAATGATGATAGTTTAGTTTTAGGTTTGATAAAGCGTCTTTTGCCGGAACCAGGTATACCATTAGTACAAGAGAAACAAGGAATAAAAAGATATGAGTTTGGTTTCAGATGTCTCGAGGGATTTTTGGAGGATTCAGAACTAGCTGAAGGTTCAAACAACTTTTTTAGGCTCTTGGGCTTTTTCGCATATTAGCTAACATGGGGACAGCTAGTGGATGTGGACCGCTAAGCCTTGCGGCTAGAGCCGGCGACGAAAGGCTCGTCCAAGAACTCATCAGAAAATACCCTCAATCTCTCGAAGAAACAAACGATCTTGGGCATACACCTGTACATCTTGCTATCAAGCATCCGCCATGTCTTCGTCTGATTCTAGAGGCAGGTGGGTCACCAATGCTCGAAAGACTCAAACCCGATAAGTGGAATTACACACCATTTGCATCTGCCTGTCGCCTAGGTTACAAAGCGTCAGTCCTGGCCCTTCTATCCGCAGGTAGTCACTTAGATCATAAGTGCATGTTTTGGAGCGCCGATTCTTGCCTCGACGAAGTGCTGGTTGCTTTGAAGCAACGCAGAGATGAGCTTAAATTACTTGCATTAGAGCACCTAACGCAAGCAGAAGCTAGAAGTTTCGGGCTCCACGAAGGCAAGGTCTTAGATTGCTACGCTTCAAGCGTGCAGAGACTACTAGTGGAGAAGGGGATACTTGTCTCTCTACGTCTGTGCGAATGTTTATATCCACCGGTCTACTTCTTAGACCGTCCTACGACGACCCCCCTGTTCGATAAGTTATGGGCTCTGGGTTTTCGAGATATCAACGGTTTTGATAATTATGGAGGTGTACCTGTTACAGAAAATCGCCTCCACTTCGAAAAGGCGCGGTGGCTGATCAAGCACGGCGCCGACTACTGGACACCATTCAGTGAAAGGACCCGCGGCACTAACACGAGTAATATTACAGCCACACCAGCGCATTTCCTCTCTGGCTGTATTGGGATACCGTGCTATATACGCGATGAAGATGATAACAAGTATGCTCGAGAAGTCGACAACTGCCAGTGGCTTGTTGAGAAGTTGATGGAAGTTCAAGTTAGAGACGCCTGTTCCTGCCCGTGTTCTAGAGGTGGCTGCACTCCTCTGAAGGCATTCTCGGATTTTCACAGGGGGTCCCCTGATCGAGTTAGGGTAGAACGCCTCGCGCAATGGTGCGTCAAGTTAACCAGAATTTTTCAAGCCAATTTCAGCGAAACGGATTTGATTCTAACCCTCAGGCGTATGACGTTTGATGGGTTGGGGTTAACGCATACCTGCTGTAATTTTTACACCTCTTTTGAAACATACCACAAGTCACTCTATACATTTGAAGAGGTTGACGAAATCAATTCGGAGCAAACACACCTGTTAACTCTGTTTGACGATCTGTTGGCTGAATTCGACGAAATTGCACATGAAGACCGAAACGGGGTGCCTCTTATAGTCGACGACCTCGAAGAGTTCTGGATGCGTCGCTGGCTCCCTCGGATGGAGGAGGTACTGGACGACTTGAACGGCGATGATCTTACTACAAAAGAGAGATCGGCGGCCGAAGATGTGGGTGTGAAATGGGATTTGCAACCAGTCCAGGACAAAGTGGAAAAAAATGAATACGTGGATTATTCGTCGCCAGAGTATGTGATGAAGCAACTGAAAAAGATCCTAGACAAATAATGGGAGTGGGAGTGCAGACTCCAAAAGAAAAGACTTCCCCAAACCATATTGTGGGCATTGGCAGTCACTAACGGCCATGAGGACGAATGCGCAGCTCCTGCTGATAATATATATGCCTAGATTCTGGGATGAGATGGTGTTGATACACGGCGAGTGACTGACTATGCTAGCATACTGAGATTGTGTCACACTTCAAAGTCGTAAAAAATGAAGGATCAAGGCCTCACAATAACGGAAACGCTAAAGATGTCAAACACAGCGTTATGTAGCCAATTCAAAGTTGATCATTCTTGTTTTTTTATCAAAAAGTTTTTCTCTCTACTCCGGAGTGAATTGTGACGGCGGAGACCAACGCCCACTCCGAATTGGCTACCACCTCCCAAAAGGGATGTCGAATAACCAAGGTGAAGACTTGGTTATCCAAAGTGGACGATATGGTATACGGCTAGGTGGTTCGGCTGCCTGGCAGGGCCACCCACTCACCGTAACTTGAATATAAATTTGTAGCGCAGGCTTACTGCCATATATAAATATACCTTATATAAATAATGTTTTAGTTAAAACCATTTACTGCTACTTAAATTTTTTTTAAATAAAAAAGCTATCACCGTTTAAAAACTTGTGTAAATAAACTGTTTTTAAACTCGATGTCCTACCACTTTATACATGCTGTTTACCTAGGTAGTTATACATGCACCACTAAGCTGTTATATCCCATAACTTTGTTCGAACGACTTCACCCGACATCCTCTATTGCAAACTCCCCTCGCCATAATTGGATGCATGTCCCTGTTTGCCCATAAGTTTACATGTAAAAAGCGCAAGCTGTAATCAGAATGCTATGATATATGAGCCAAGAACGCCACCAAGTAAGCTTTAATGCAGCCCGAATAAAACAAACCAACACACCGGGGGTATCTCAATGTCGCTTGGTACACAAAGGGCCAGTTGGACTAAGATTCAAATCCCTGTACACTCATAGAACGCCCGATATGCCCGGCTCCAGTCCGCGCCATTCCCATGCTTTCTGACAAAAAGTAGCGACATCACGTCTTGATATCTGCAACAGCCCGTGCGACCTCTTTGGTGGCAATTTTTTCGAACCGATTTCGGGCCTGGTCATTGAGTTCTTGTTCGGAAACCTCCTTGTAAAGCTTGTGACTTAGATCGCGGTTGATGCTGGCGTACTGATCTGCCGTGAGTTGTCCAGATTTCCAGTGCGGCTTGAGTGCGTCCTTAACGATGCCGCTGATACTCTCCTTCATCTCAAACGGCAGATCTGCACGCGTTGGCGAAGCATCAGGCGAATGTACAAGATTGTTACTGACGTCTACAGGTCGGTACCGCCGTGGCCTTGGTTGTCGGATCTCCAGCGATATAGTAGTAGCATTAGTTTTCTGATGGCGTGGACGTGATTCCGAATCACTACTGTTGTCTCCGCCATCTCTAGCAACAACATAGTTTGCTGGTGGGTAGATTGGTTCTATCCTTGAGCTAAGAGAAAGTGGCGAACCAGGCCGGTCACTGATTCCACGGGGCGGTGGTGTCATAGACAGCGCTCGTGGGCTGCTATGGCCCGATGGCGAAGGCGAAGTTGCTGGAGAATGCGGGTCATTACCGGGCTTGGCCGTCGACAACAGTGCCTGAATATTCTCGTCGTCCGACGCTGTGCTCATCTCCACCTCTTTCAATAATGAAGAAAGAAACGAAGGACCCTCTGGCATGTGTAAAGGTGAACGAGCACTACCGCCCATTGATGGCCCAGCCGATGCGGGCTCCGCATTTTGTGCAGGAGTTTGGTTGGATGAAGATGCTTCGGACTGAGTGGGAACCCGTCTTGTTCTAGGACGTTTAAGCCGTCTCTCCGGCGCGGGAGGTTCAATGGGAGATGCCGTTACTGAACGAGTTTTACGTTTCCGCTGATTCGGACTGGAAGGATTCGGAACCTCTGCCTCCATGGCTTTCTCCAGTGCCCCCCACGCTTGCCTCTCCTCACGACTTTCTTGCGGAGGCGGAGCTTGTGGCGGTGGTTGCCTCGTACTTTGTTGGGGGGCAATGATAGGAAGATTCTCAACAAATACGTCGTGGGCACCAAGACGACTTGCGATATTGAGACGTTGCTGCCATCTCTGGTATTCGCGTCGCTCTCTTTCAATACGCTGCCGCGACCTCCGGTAATGATGCAATGCTTCATCATCTTCATGATTATCGAGGTCAATATCCAGTGCATCCCACACGCGACCTGCAATTTGGCCCCAGGCACCCTGCCACTCATCCGAACGAGCTTGTTGCCTGGCACGTCGCATAGTGGCCTGAGTCCGTGGCAGGTAATCGGAACGACCGTCAGACAAGCCAGCGAGGCCACCGGCTGTCACGTCCGAATCATCCAACTCGGCCGCGAGGAGCTCAGCAGCGCTCTCGGAGCATTCTAGGCAGAACCAGTGACCGCGAGGAACAGCATCCAAGCCAACACAGTATGTATGGTATGGTGCATCGCAGCTGTCGCAAAGGAGAAGGACTTCTTCGTGGTCGGCATTATTACAGATCGGGCACGGTCGCACTTCCTCCTCTTCTTCGGGATTCTCGTCCAGCCATGCCTGTGGATCAAACTCGGCAACTTGCTTCTTATCTTCGACCTTGTAGGAACTGAGCAGGGTGCCTGTTTTTACCTATGATTAGCTTGATTCTGTATTGTCCAGTTACGTAGCTGTAGACGTTGCAACTTACCTCCGACCTTGTCGTAAACATGGACCAAATGGAAAGCTTGGCGGCAAATGGGACAGCTGTTGGCCTTTCCTGTCCATTCCCTCAAACAAGAGTCATGGAGGACATGGCCGCACACTTGAATAACAGCAATATTGTCATTGTCGCTAGTCTTTGGCGATTTTGCGGTTATAGTAGCGGTTGTGTTGCTGCTACTAGCATCATCATTAGTGTGACTTGGGGATGGCGACGTCGCTCCATCCTGGGAAGTGGTGGGGTCCGATCTGGAAGATGCAGCCTGCACAATGCCTTGACTGTGATGGGAAGTGTCGGGTGGCGATGGTGGTTGCACGTCTAGATTATCTAGACAGACAATACATTGATCAGCCATCGGAGGAGAATGTCATCAGCCGGCAGGTCTGGAATTGGGACATATAAAAGACTGGGTAGAGTCTTTTATAGACACTATCGCGAGCAGCAAGCAGCAGGCAGCGAGGCGCGATAGAGCAAAGATGAGTGGTTGTGGCAGATAAGAAAAGCAGCTAGGCAATGCTCGGCTGAAGGAAATAGTGGCGGATGGTGTGCAGTGATGCAGCGAGTGGGCCAATGGTTGAATGGTATCTACCAGGACATGCAAGCTCTCGGGGCAAGCTGTGCAAGTGACTCGGTGCTGTGCAGATGAATGGACGGGGAAATGATTCGCATGTGTTTTGCGGCGTACAGCTATTGACTGTCTCGAATGCAAATGCAGATGCAAAAAAGAGTACTAACTAGCAGCCTTCTTGTTGATGGATGATGGAAATGGCTACTAGGAAGTGGCCAACTTTTTGCTTGCAGATACAGTGCAGGGGATAGACTGGCTGGGGCTGTCTATGGATCGGGGGATTGTGGCGGAAGAAAAGTAGTAGTATAGTGTGGTTGGTTAGGCAAAAGTGATGGGTGATGAATGAATGGGTTGGATTCGGTGGACCTTGAAAGCCAAGGTCGAAGTCGATTGTCAAAGGGCGAAGGCCAAGGGGATGGGGTGGAGATGTATCTAATGACAGCAGGAGAGTCTGGGCGGGACAGAGAAGGACCAGACGAGATGTGGTTGGGGGGGGGGGGGGGGGGTTGAGAGAATATATGGGAAGCTGTATTTGGGATAGGGACGTCTCACGGGACCCAAGAATGGCCCAGGACAAACGGCGGATGATCTGGGACTTTTGAGAGTCTTGCACGGCGGGGAACAATAGTGCGAGTAGACCGACTTTAGAAAAGGTAAAGTAGGTAGTGTTGGAGATGGAAAGCGGGAACAGGAAATAGTAGACAAGCTACTTAGTAAGTAACGTTAGAAGCAAGTTGGTAGGTAAGGTAGGTGGTAGGTAGGTATGTATGGGGAAAGGAAGAAACAGCAGAAAGAGTTCGATGTCTGTTTGCCCCTCCTGGCAGGCAGTGCCGTTAGCAAGGTGCTAATTGCGTGCACGGGGTCGAGCAAGCCACAGAACAACGAACTACCACCAAGGAGACTCTCGGACTGCGTTCGCAAATTGAAGATTGCAGATTGCAGTTGTGTTGTGTTGTCCTGTATGTTGCATGTGATGGACTAATGAAATAGGTAGCAGAAGTTAGAGTTATACAGGGCAAGACCTGAGCATCGAGTCCGACTTATGCCCGCTCGTCAATCAAACCCGTGTACCTTGTTATGCGGTACTTTCGAGCCGGAGTGCAATTAGGATTTGTGCACTGTATATAGCACCTAAATATACCGATACCCACCGTACAGTACTTGCGTGCGCATTATGGTAAGTAAGGCAACCAAGTACCACCTCGGTGGGCCGCAGGGTAGCACTGTGTATTGGTATGCTTCAGGTAGAGTAATACACCCGCTATTGTAATACAGCCTACCCTATATACATATGTAGGCAGACCGTAGCCTCTTATGTTCTTGGCGTTAGTGGTTCCCAAGTAGAGGGAATTAATTGTAGATAGACTATGAACCGTAAATGATTTGGTATATGATACCTGAGATAGTAACAAAAGGTACGTGTGACCAGTAGATGAGGAAACTCGGAGCAACAAGCTGAAATGCTAGGATCATAAGTATGTATAAGGTTGTCATTCGCGGCGGTTTCTTGTAGGGTAGCACAAGTTGGGGAACAATGAATGTAGATAGAGTGGATACTTCGAAGATAGGTGAGTGGGTACCTGGGTACAAAAGAGAGGGAAAGTCGGGTCAGGTCCGACAAGTCAAATCGGCTTCTGTGTGTCATCCGCCCTAACAGCGGATCTGATTGGCCGACAATAGTTTTCGTATCCGGCATAGCGGAAAGGGCCCACTCTACCACTAGCACTACCTGGAGGGCAGTCCTGGGTATTCAGGTACTGTACCTACTCTCCAAGCCGCTCAGACCAGCCTCCATACCTTTAGTGAGTAGATATTATTATGCTGTGTTATTCCCCCAGACAAGCGATGGACAGAGCGCCAAACTACCTCATAGAAGGGCCACTTGTGAACTCTTTCCGGCTTACCTTACCTACTAGTGTGCCTACCTAGTATTAATGACAGCAATATTCATGGTCCCACATGGTCATTTACCTTGAGTCGATCAGTGAACGAAGACGACGGCGGCGAGAGATTTGGTAGCAGTAGGTATAAGCACCGTTATAAATGGAGGGAAGTAGGCTATCACGTACATAAGATGCTTATTAGTACTCGATGTTACGTACCCGAACATGCACCGACATACAGTATCTATATGTATGTAAATGACGAACCCTGGTCTAGACAACAGGTAGGGGCTGCGGCCAGCGAACCACCGATGATAGATGGATTCCTCCTACTCGCCGAATGATTATGGGACGAGTCCGTGCTCGACCTTGCCATGCCTACGTGTACTACGCGGACAAGTAGTGTTTGTATACTGAGGATGCCTTTACGTCTTTTTGTGTTTAGTTAGCTCTTCCTTACAAGCCACCTATGTTGCGTGTGTCGTCTGTCATCATGTGTATATATAATATAAACAAAAGTAGGTCAAGACGCTAGTCGTAGCCTACCGACCAAAAGGAAAGCGACGGAACGCGATCAACTACTAGGTGTTACTTGCAATGATAGATCGTGTTAGACATCCAGGTAGTTACAGAAAGAAGTTGGATAGGTGCTGTGAGCCTACTTCATGTTCAGTAAAACCAAAGCTCAAATGGTTGTTGTAAGTATTGAGGTATTTGGCTCCAGTTATCCATGGGTGGCAAGGCATATTCAACCCATGACAATTTAAGTACATATTATATACTCACTGTTTACGTCTTTATGTAGATATGCTGTCTTATTCTAGCTGGCGTTATTAAGAAGGGATGAGTGGAATGAGTTGCCCGAGTATTCAGCTAAGTAAGTCTTAGAAGTGCTATCCAATCGTACTTATCGGATATATACTCTCCTTCTTAGTAGTATTAGGTCAGAGCTCTCCAGCCACTTCTACGGGCGAATTTGTCACCGATAAGTCGCATGGTTGTTCTAGTTTCGCTGCTCTCGTCGGGCTGATCCATATCTGGTCCGAGAAGATGTCGGATAGGATCGCATATTCGATTACCAGCCATTCATACTCAATACATAGCATATCATGCAAAGCATACATGTAGATCTGGGTGACATTTCTTGGCATTCTTATAAGCATATTTGCAATAGTTAATAATAGCACGGAGCACGCTGACCAGTCACTTTGGTTGCCTCGGATGGCTGCCTAGCGTCAGTACAACGAAGAAATAGAAGAAGGGCATTTCATAGAAAGACCGCATTCTGTTTAATTATAGCACAAATCACCTCTCCAGATGTATACTTTGGTCTATGGATACAAGCTGCCTCACCTGAAGCCGAACAAGGGCAAGTTGTCGGTTCCGTATCGTAAACGTGAAATCCAGGATAACATCATTAATAAGTATGGCGGCCGTTGTAACGATCAAAGGTTACACTACATTGCCGGAATCGCAGTAAGAAATAAACAAATTTCCAAGGGCCTGCATCGTCGCAGCATCCTATTGGCGATTCAAAAGGGATTTCGACTGGTTTTGAAGGATTTCGATGTCGGAAGTGCATCAACAAGAGGCGGCTGCGCGCTGTCTGAGAGGCTATCTGGACGCCATTCCCGGAAACCCTGGCCGGTTCTGTCAATCAGCCGGCCCGCTAACCGCTTTGGTCACCCTTGCCCGAGGCTTGTCAGCATCCCTGGCGTGGACAACGTCGGATCTTTCCTTGCTTCGAGAGATGGCACGCCGAGGCATGGCGGCGATGATTCCTGACCTGGCTAATCATAGTTTCGAACCCGCAGTTCGTGGTGCCGGCAGGAGACATCTTTCGTCGAAGGCTAGTTCAGGTCTAATTTATAGGAGAATGGAGGGGGCTGAAAAATAGTTGAATGGAGCGTGCCGGTCGTCTTCCGAGTCGAGAATATAAACTTTTGAAACTCTCACCTCTTTCCGCTCACTCGCTTCATTTATTTGACTCGTGGAACGACTCCATTCCGAGAACGAAAACTGTAGATTTCATTGACTTTGCCTTTGTCTGTCTGTCATGCCCTTCAAGAAGCACGCTCGTCAGTATGACGTGGTCATCTACGGTGCAACAGGTATTACCCTCTCCAAGCTGATCTTTCAAACTACCGGGTTTCACGGGCTGATCCATACCAGGCTATACTGGACTCATAACAGCCGAATTCATCGCTAGTCAATTCCCCACGGACACCAAGTGGGCTGTAGCCGGGCGGTCCGCACAGAAGCTTGAAGATGTCGTAAAGACATGTCAAGGCCTCAACCCCGACCGAAAACCTCCAGTTGTGGAAGTATGCAGTCTTAAAGAAGCAGATCTAGCTGCACTGGCTAAGAAGACCTTCACTCTCATCGCAACCGTAGGCCCCTATAGTAGGTATGGTGAGCCTGTGTTCAAGGCGTGTGCCGAGGCCGGCACTCACTACATTGACTGCACTGGTGAGGCTGTTTGGCATGCAGAGATGATCAAGAAATACGGTGAAGTAGCCAAAGCCAATGGCGCATATAGTGAGTATCTTCAAAGCTAGTTTTTCCAATCGGTCATTTTTCAGAAGTACAAAACCTGCTATTCTGGCAGGGAATGCCCCTGGATGCCCGTGAAAGTGCACTTCATGGCCTCAGCCCTTGGATATCAAAACTCAGATGGTAACCTGACACTAACCTCAAGTTTTTCAGTGTTTCCTCAATCCGCAGTTGAATCAGCCCCTTCGGATCTCGTCACATTCTCACTAGCGTCTCTGATCAAATCAGAGCTGTCAGCACCCGTTGGCGATGTCGTCGTTTCTGTACATGAGCTTCAGTACGTCATTCCCTATGATCTCTCACATACAGCTTTTTCTTAACGTCAACTAGTGCGGCACCTTCCGGAGGAACACTTGCTACCGTTATCGGTCTGTTCGAGGTTTTCAGTTTCAAACAAGTGGCAGCATCCCACAAACCATATGCTTTATCACCTATCCCCAACCCGAAAAGCGCGCCCAAAGCATCAATTCAGTCAATACTGACAGGAGCTTACCATATACCTAATCTCGGTCTTCAGTCAACGTCTGTGACTGGCGGCACCGACGCGGCTGTAGTTCACCGTACCTGGGGCGTGCTCCAACAAGAGCCGGCTTTACGAAAACACGCCTATGGACCTAATTTTACGTACCGGGAGTTTGCGAAGACGAGGAACATAGCGACTGCTATGGTCACGCACTATGGTTTGTTGATTGGCGGTTTTCTGCTCGCATTCTGCTCTCCGTTCCGGAATCTTGTGCGCAAGTTCGTCTTCCAACCGGGCCAGGGCCCAAGCCGTGAAGAATCTGCAAATCATTATGCTGAATTCCGAGGCATTGGAACACCTGACGTACAGCCAGCTTCGGGGAAGCACGCTTTGTGTCGTGCTTGGTTTCAGGGGGGCATGTATGAACGTGAGTATTTCTAAAGTAGTTAATATCTCACCATTCCAGAGCTGATATGAGGACAGTTACGGCAGTGTTTTTGTCGGAAGCGGCTCGAACGCTACTTGAGGATGATATTGGATTGACCGGGGGAGTTTACACTCCAGCTTGTCTGGGCCCAGGCTATATAGATCGTCTGCATGAAGCTGGCTTCAAAATTGAGACGAAGATCATCGAAAACTGAGGAACAAACTCCTCATCGATCTCATGATATACGGATATGGTCCAACGGTGTGGTGCCCTTACTGTTTTGCAGTTTGGGAGATTTGGCTCATGATCGAGGGCCCCCTGTTGCGTACCTTGAGACCAGGTCTGAATGGGGGAGACACTCTTGTGCGCCAACCAGGTTATCTAAACAAGTATGGAAATTTGCGAATCACTTGCTTAATGGCCGTTCGAAGCGAAGATCTGTAACTTTTATTCAAGATAGAAAAGACCAGCTTCACTAGAAGTTTGCAGTCCATATAATGAATAGGATCCAGTACAATGCCATTAAAACTTCCCCGCGCAGGCAAGCAAATCAAAATGCGCCGTTTTCATTGAATTGAGCGTGTGCTGCAAGTGATCGATCAACCGTTAGGTCTGAATCGGGCTTACCCTATACCGGCTTAGCACGCTCCCATTTTGGGAGAACTTAACGTCATTGCCATGTACGGTACTACATATATCGAGGTAGGTACATAGCACTAGGTGTATGTAGGTAAGTAAGTAAGTACCTAAAGCTTGATACCGGTATTTGCTAGGTAAGTAAGTAGTACCTAGGTTAGACCAACCACCACTTACCTCCTCTCAATGACAATCAACTTTTATTTATTTTTCTGAACCAGATACAACCCACCACTAATTTGGGATCCGACGTCCCGGGCTGATTGAATTGTTTTTTTTTACTTCCGTATCTCTTCTTGTCTCTTCTTGTCACATGGCAAGACTAAGACAATCCAATCTGCCGTGAGACGTCGTTTCCAGATCGTGGCGTACTCGCATGCGAATTTGGTTGACAGGTGGGAGAACTTCATACGAAGCTCCTTTCGCGGCTCACATCGCCAATGGCTTCCCCTTCGAGAGTCTCAGAAAGCTCTGGTAGTTCGACTTCCGAGCGGACACCTCTCCTCCCGCAAGATACCAATCGCCCTCGGACAACCCGCAACGTCACATTCAATGCGAACCCCGTGTCAAGGACCATTGATCCCGAACCACCGTCTCTGAGCTCTTCGCCAGGCTCTACGCACGCTGCCAGTCATGCGCGAGCGACACGCCCCCTGACTTCGGGCAGCTCTACGGCTGCCCATCCGCCAATGCTTTCTGCTCTCAACACCCGGTTACGTCGCCGCAACAGCCATGGAGCCATCTTTAATACCCTCCCCCCTGCGATTCTGCCCAAAATGGGCCCGCAACGAAGCTCAAAGACTGCCGAGAAGCTGAAGTTACTGCCAAACCCTGAGCTTGAAGAGGAAGAGCCAGACGAGGAAAGTAACAGGGATGTTTATTCACAGTATACGCGCATCAAAGATCCCATGGCCAGGCGGGACGCGGCGAGACTAGGTAAAGCCGACCGCGACAGACTTCCGCGAGTCACCGCCTATTGTACTGCCAACAAATATCAAATGGAAAGCTTGATGCGGTTTCTTAAAGGCCGAGGCAAGGCCAAGGGCGCAAATCCCAAACTAATTGACGAGTGTATCTATTCGCCATATAACTACGGGTCAAGAAACCCTGTTGGGAGGGAAGAGAGCTTCGAAGAGTTCAGAGAGCGACCCGTATATACACACGAAAGAAGACATTCCACTGGCGAACTGGAGGCGGAAGACCATCCTAATGCGTACCAGCGCGAGACCCTGGCAGATTTTCAGGCCCAACAAGAACACGACGGCGAGCCGGAACATCCCTTTAATACTGGTCGTGACGCCAACAACGATTTAGCGTATCCAGACGAAAATGTCGTGGACCATTCACGCTCACATGCGGTAGATGCAAACTTTGATACCCAAGTACACACACCCGAGGTTTTCCTCTTCGATTACGGGGTTGTGGTGATATGGGGCATGTCACTTGCACACGAGCAACGGTTCTTAAAAGATATTGCTAAGTTCGAAATCGAAAAACTGGATCCGGACGATGTAGAGACGGAATGCTTTAACTTCTATTATACACGCGAATACCAGGCACGTATCTATAATGATTTTATCACGCTACGGGATAGGGGGAACTACATGACCAAGTTGGCAATATCGCATGCGCTTGCGCAAAGCGTAAAGGTACGCAAGCTATATTCTCCTAGCATTTGTTTACCTGAGATGTAAACTGATGAATACTGGCGCAACGCAGACCTCGCTATTCGAGGAATTATTAGCGTCGACAATAGATGCATGCAAAGACATTCCAACCCAGATCGCACTGGCGGGCAAGATAGCATTATCCCAGACACAGATCAACATGCAGATAGGCGAGCTATTCATTCTTCGTATTAATATCCACTTGAATGGTAGCTTGCTAGACACTCCTGAGCTGTTCTGGGTCGAGCCGCATCTCGAGCCTGTCTACCAAGCCGTCCGCAGCTACCTAGAGATGGACCAGCGCGTTAGGCTGCTAACGGAGCGTCTCGATGTGATTGCTGATCTGCTCGCCGTGCTAAAGGATCAATTAAGTCATGGGCACGGTGAGATGCTGGAGTGGATTGGTGAGTCCTTCTCTACTACCCCTTTTAGAAACCGACTATTGCATACGAAATCACGCGCCTGAAACGCAACAGGGAGTGCTCAAAATAAGATGATACGCCTACTAACGTATATAAATAGTTATCGTTCTCATCGCGGCCGAGATCCTCGTCGCTGCTATTAACATAGTCGTCGATCTCTACGCAGGTGTATAGGATGTCAAAACACCCTAAAATATCCCAGAGATCTCGCGACGGTTGGCTCGAAAAGGGGAGCACGACCTCCCCCTTGTATCTTTCCTGTGGTCTTCCGGTTCTGTACACACAGCATTCAATTACAGCCATGGTGTTGGTCGATTTGGGTATACGGCGGTCTGGCGTGCCTTCATGTTTGTTTTCGCTTTCCGTGTATCAATACATCCTTCAGATAATAGCCAGCGCGTGTATTTCACAAAATCGGATGTAGACAGACAAAAGAAAGCTTCACGGCACCAATCAGCAGGAAGACCCTTGCATTTTAATTGATACCCTTATTAGTAAAACCACACTATGTGTGGAAAGTCTTCATACTTGTGTACTCCTTAAACCCCGACGTCTAAGTGGCTAAGTGGCCCTCCTTTAGGCCGTCTCTGCCTGCAATATTGATACAGCATCTTCCACCCTCGATATCGAGCATGCGACGAAATAGAAATCGGTCCACTCCTAAAGCCATGCCTTACTTGCCTCAACGCCTTTTTGTCGTGAATCCGCATGAAACTCAAAAAGGATACTAAACGCCAGTTCTCTCGCAGACAATGAAATCAGGCCCTAGAATTTGTCGCTAGGTTTCCAGGCGCCGCGCCCTCTGCCTAGCCATTTGAAAGTTTAAACGCCCATACAGTTGCATAAATGTATGAAGAAAAGAACCCCTCCGGTATAAGCGGTCCAAGTGGTTTGAGCGGTCAATCTAATCCGCAATCTCGGTTTCGTCCACTTCAGTCTCGGGATCTGTGTCCTGGTCGGCACCAGGTTCGGGTTCTGCCTCGGCCATCTCGACATCCTGGTCGTCATCAGCATCTTCATCGTCTTGAACCTCCTCGAATCGGCTTCGGCCGCCGCGGCTAGTCCGGCCGTCGCGGGCGCGTGATCGCTCCCGCGCAGTAGCATCCTTAACACTCTGCTTAAAGCTCTCCCGCTGCTCCTTCCACTGAGTGAGTTCCCGTTCGTAGCGCGCTTGGAACTCCTCTTTCTCCTTTTCTGCGAGATCCTTCCAGCCTCGCGCTAGCTCCTCCTCGATCCGGAACTCGCCCGCCGCAATCGCATCTTTGTGTTCTGTCTGGAGCAGGGGTCGAGTATCGTTGCAATAGATCTCGAACGCGTTGCTGGGGCGCTTGGGCGGCTTGGCCGTCCCATTGGTGGCTCGGCCCTGTTCCTTCTGTGATTCTAATTGCGAGTGTGAGAAACCATCTGAGCTGGGCGACAGGGTTTTGAGGTGTTGACTGATAAACGTTGCACCCAATGCATTTCCGCCATCGTTGCTGGGTAAAAGAGATGGCTTACGATGACCCCGTTTCGTCCGAAGCGGCTTATCCTGCGGCTAGACGATTGTTCAGTATGCGGTAAGGTTAATAGTTTCGAGATCATGAAAGGGCACGTACAGTGGGTGGGGGGCTCGGACTGCCTTCTGAATCTTCCACGTTGGTGCTCGTTCGCTTCGAGATTTGATCTAAGAGAAGAGCTCGCTCAAGACGTAACTTCTGGATCTGCCGCTTGAGTCTGGAGAGTCGTAGCTTATAGGCATCATTTTCATCCTCGATTTCCTTGGAGCGCTCTTTCAGCTGAATACATTTTCGTCGGTAGGCTTCCTCGACCGTTGGAGGTAGAGAAGGAGGATGTGCTACAATATGAAACAGGATGTCAGTCTCAATACTAGGATTTGTCGGTGTAGAGAGGTATGGTTGGCGGTTCCGCTATTGGTCCCGTTTACCATGAGGCAGTTTCGCACAGTCACTATCTAGTCTGGGTGGGTTGGCTTTCTGGGTTCAGTGAATATGGCCAAGTCTGTTCCACGCTATCTGAGAGCAATGACACGGAAATCATCGCGACTTGGAGCGAATAACACGCGCTGATCAGCCGTTTTCCCTTCGGCGCGCTCCTCAGCCCTTCATTGAAAGGTTGTTGAGACGCGCGGGTCTTCGATAGAATCGCATACTCCACACAGGTCTGGAGGCACATTATGCACAATCCCACCTCCCCATTGCACCCTCAGAGTCGAGCAAGTAAACAGCGCACCCATTGTTTTGTGGTGCCGTGCCCAATTTGTTTCGCTGGGACGATAGCAGTTGGGTGCAAGACTGAACGACCAAAAGCGACAGTCTTGCTAGATTTGCAAACTTGAATATCCAACTTACAGTTCTGGGGAGCCATCTCGAGGCTCAAGCGACCAACGCGCTCAAGTTGTAGACCGAGGAGTCAACGGTATGAGTGCCTCGAGGCGGAGGCGCAATTGATAGATGGAGGAGTAGTGTCTGTTTAGAATAATATAGACGGTGTCGTCGACGACGGACGGGGATGGGAGTTAGGGCAGTCGGAGGACGACGCGCATTTGGGGTCGGAAAGGAGAAGGTGAGATGGCCCTGGGGGTGCGCAGCAAAAGGGCGCGATTGTTAAGGGCAAGGCTGGGTCTATCTTGGTTGAAGCTTCCACAATTGCTAGCTGGTCTTCTTGTTAGTCCACTGCAGTGAACCCTGGATTGGAGACTGAGGTATTGGGTACGCGCAGTAGGTGTAAGTACCTCTGTCAGCACAGGAACTCGCATCAGGAGGTGGGTACTCTAGGAAGTTGCTTTGCCGCTTATCGTCATGCTAGCTCTGTTATCGATAGAAGATAGGATGCCCCTCTCAGTATACAGAAGTACATTATACCGACTTACACAGGTACAGTCCACTGGAGGCACAGCTGTCTTTCACAGGCTGTCACATAGAAGGTGAGCTACAATACATGTATGTACCTTAACCTAGCTCCACTGATTTTTTCCAACACAAGACCTTATAAACAACCCAAACCTCCACCATCGTCCGCCTATTTCGTCAGGATAGGCAGCCAGAACCATAGCTCAAACCCACGAGAGAGCAGGCTGGATCTGCAGAAAGACATCTTGTCGACATGTCTCTCAACATACCCAACGCCCCCAATGCCGGGCTGTTCAAACAAGGGTACAACAAGTACGATTGCACCCCACCATGACAGAATCGCACCGAGATATCTAATTGCCGTCTAGCTATGATTCGGAAGATGGCGCCGTCCTGCGGAATATCGATGCTTGCCGAGCGATCTCCTCCACCGTCCAGACATCTCTCGGCCCCTATGGCCGCAACAAGATCGTGATCAACCATTTACAGAAGATGATCCTGACCTCGGACGCCGCCACCATCTTGAAGGAGCTCGATGTCGTCCACCCCGCCGCCAAACTGCTGGTCATGGCGAGTCAGCAGCAGGAGGCAGAGATGGGCGATGCCACCAACCTAGTCATCATCCTTGCCGGCGAGCTTCTCAAGAAAGCCGAGGACCTGTTACGCATGGGTCTGAAAACTGCCGATATCGTCACGGGCTACGAACGCGCTCAGGCATTCGCGCTAGAAGCCCTGGAGGAGTTGGCCGTGGACAAAGTCGTAGACATCCGGAACCAGGAAGAACTGAGCAAAGCTATCCGGACGGTTGTGGCGAGCAAGCAGAACGGAAACGAGGAGGTCCTGGCTGACCTTGTTGCCGAGGCCGTCTTGTCCGTCATGCCCAAAAACCCGGTCAATTTCAATGTTGACAACGTTCGAGTCGTAAAGATTATGGGTGGAAGTCTAGAACAGAGCCGGGTTGTCAAGGGCATGGTTTTCCCCAAGGAGCCTGATGGATCTGTCAAAAAGGCAAACAAGGCTAGAGTCGGTGTCTTTTCTTGTCCTATCGACACAAGTCAGACCGAGACTAAGGGAACTGTTTTGCTACATAATGCCAAGGAGATGATGGAGTTCTCCAAAGGTGAGGAGGAGCAACTTGAGACGGCTATCAAAGAGCTGCATGACGCAGGGATAAGAGTAGTCATCGCTGGCTCCACGGTCGGAGAGCTTGCGTTGCACTACCTAAATCGTTACGGCATCCTCATCATCAAAATTCTTAGCAAATTTGAGCTACGGAGAATCTGCCGGGTGGTTGGCGCCACTCCTCTAGCCAGATTAGGCGCTCCGATGCCAGACGAGACAGGATCTGTCGACGTTGTCGAAACACTCGAGATTGGTGGTGATCGCGTGACTGTATTCAGACAAGAGGACGAGGTAACAAGGACAGCTACCTTAGTCCTGAGAGGCGCCACCCAAAACTTCTTGGACGATGTGGAACGAGCAGTTGATGACGGTGTGAATGTGGTCAAAGCCATAACCCGCGATCCCCGGTTAGTGCCTGGTGCTGGTGCAACGGAACTGCAGCTGGTTGGGCGCATACAGGCGTTTGGTGAAAAGACCCCGGGCCTGCCGCAATATTCCATTCGAAAGTACGGAGAAGCCTTTGAAGTCATCCCGCGAACTATAGCAGAGAGTGCCGGTCTTGATGCTACAGAAGTACTGAGCAGGCTATACACGGCACATCATAAGAAAGATGACTGGACTACTGGCGTTGACATTGAAGTAAGTGTAACGATTCTTTGTACATCAGCCTTTAACTAACATACATCAGAATGATGACAGTACTGGCACCCTCGACGCCAAGGAAGAGGGCATATTAGATCTCATGATCAGCAAGTCCTGGGCCATCAAGTTGGCGACTGAGGCAGCTCGAACTGTGCTCTCGGTCGACCAGATCATAGTCGCAAGACAGGCAGGCGGTCCCAAGCCCCCAGGTCCCAACCCCAACTGGGACGAGGATTAAAATTCAGCATGTTCATAGAGAAACTCCATCTGTTCTTTAGGTAGAGCGCTAATAGAAAGTCTATCCATAAACGAATGGTCAACATGTGTAAACGTTTCGCTTCGCTGCGAACGTTTTGCTCCTAGCCCATACTGCGACGATAACTCAAATCAAAGTAGTTAGGACTTAAGCAGCTATTTTTATTTATAACTAAAGTGTAACAGACATCAAATAATAACCGTCAAACCCTCTTCGCGTGTCTAATATCTTTTTTCGCTTCTTGAAAGCTCGACTTTATTCTATGAGGGCCAAATCTATCTTGTAATTGCTGCTAGTTATGAGTCTCCAGCTCGTATCATCGCAAGCCTGGCGTGTCAAAGTCGCGATGCCTATAACATAACGACAATCAAGACCAAGTTGCTTCAAGGTCTTCTCACTGCGTAAACAGGTTTGTACAGTGATACAAGCCTAACACTCTCGGGTTCGGCAGCCACAGGGACATAAGGATTTGTTTCCTATTCTAAATCCCACTCGCGATTTGTTCTCTAATTTTATGTATACTAGTCATGTTCTTCTTTCTAAAATCTGTGGGATTGCGGCGCAACGTGACAGCTATTAGTTTCGAGCCAACATTTCCTTCGTGTTTCGATGCAAAACACCGAAACAGCTGAGATGATAATACTGACGAAGAGTGAAACTGGCTCCCGGTGAGACTTTTGATATGATGCGAAATACAGTGTTGGTTTTGAAATAGAATGCTTCTGCTTGAGGGCGGCGTCAGTGAGATGAAGGGTTGCAGCCCCTTCGCTCGTACGGAACGCTCTTTTGTCTGATACAGTCTAAAGGTGACCCGTATCTTGTTTCACGATACTTGGATTATCACTCGAGCTAGAAGTTTTGTATGACCACATAAACAAAGACTATGTTTCGGATTGAGATAGTCTATTATGATATTGCTTGCTGCTAGGTTTTACAATGTGTTGTCACACCTTTACTATCAGTGTTGATGTAAGAACCCGAGGACTGGTCTCAGGACTTCGAGACGCGGCCAACTGTACGCGGCTAATATATTATCATACGAACGACTCCGTAGCATCATGATTTGTTCGGTATCAAACCAATCGTGCTGTAAGCAGAGAAACACTCCATCCTTGCATCACCTTTCCCGCGCCTGTAGTTTGTGCAACAACAATTACAGTTACTGGCTACACCTCACAGGAGTATTCACCTTGTGAAACCTGACACTCCCACCCAGCACAGTGAGTCGATCGGCTTAGGCTGTGATAGGTACCGGTATCCCATTACCCAGTGCTAGGACAAGCTCAGGTAGGCTACCTTAGAGACTGTATAGATAACGTATGTGGGGAGCTGAGGCGGCTCACGCGCAAAGTGCTTACGACAATGATTGCGGCAAAGGTAGGCACCCAACCAGATAGCTCGCAATCCTACGGCACATCCTACTGCAACCATAGCATCAACGCTACTAAGAATATATATATGCATACAGCCTGGTTACCATGGATCGGACGGAAACTTGGCCAGGTGATAGATGGCGTTTCCCGCGAAGACATCGTTCGCACTCCGGATGAGACATGATCTTCATTTGTTCTATGACGATGTCGCATACCTTCACTACCACTCTGATATCCGATATGTCCACTTGACAGCGGCAAGCTCTGCTGAAATGCAGATGGTGGGTTTCATCAGAGTTGGTAACAGTAATAATATAAGGACTTCAGGCAGCCGTCGACTGTACTCAGAGGAAACGATCGTCGTCCTTCTTTGGAATTAATAGACGAGGGGCAAGGGCGCTGTACGAATGAGGCACATGAGGTCTAGACACAAACCACGTGCCGCAGGGGTTTAGAGGCCGTGTTTTCGACTTCAGAGCGAATAGGTAGTTTGCCCCTTGAAGGATGAGAAGGGCCATACATTAGACTGCTCGATAGCAGATTGGTACTCTAAGTCATCCACCCAAGGCTCCTTCGGGATTCCTTCGCTGCACGTACATATACTGCACCTCTACAGTACTCAGTAGGTAATATGCCCACACCCGTGGATCTACTTATGGTCGCCGACATACTGGTATCTGTTCAAGTGTGGGCTAGGTACATCACAACGCGCAAGTCGAACATGCATAGCTTTGGAGTAGATACGCATACTCAACATGTCCTGTTCTTGAATTGAATCCATAATTGGAGGGAGATGGGACGTATGTGGTGAGGCAGAGAGCCTACGCAGATGTGCTGTGTCATCCTGCTGCCTCGCCGGACATGACGGGCGCTTTCCGTTTTGTACGACGTGATTATTACATCGCGGGAGGCCAATGATAAATCCTGTGACGTATACCCACGCGTAGATGGCATACACATATAGGCTACAAATGTTAAAAGCCGAATTGCCTGTCAATAATGCTCGGTGAGATGAATCCGAATAAGTGCTGAGCATTCTTAGCTATCATTGATACTCTGCCTTTCATGTCTGATCTGACAGACAAGCACTCCAGCCGGTCTCATTCCATTTCCGCCTGACCAGACGTCTTGGTGTCAAGGGGTGTGTTCGATGCTTCCTGAAGGATTGCTCTCCAGGGTGCATATCGAATCCCATGGTTGTGAATGCAACTGCGACGCTATCTTCACACCCCCATTGAAAATTCTCATTGGCAGGATGACAACACCTCCCGCAACGCCACACAGTCTTGAGGCAAGATGCTTTTCAGGTGTGGTAGGTATCTCCCAGTCAGCTGTTTCCCTCTCTCCCCGCCGTCGCGATGGTGTGTGGGTGGCGAAAGGTTCGTTATGCCTTGCCCATTGGCACTTCATGCAATCAGCAGCTATCCCATTGGACGCTATCAAAAGGTGTCTTCCGTGGTATATCTCCATTTTATACCGACCTTTACCTGGCACCTGGCTCAGCTGAAAGCCGGAGCGCAGGTTTATGCAGCGTGGATGTAACATGTTCCGCCCCTCCATCCAGATAGTGATTACATCGCCTGCAACTGTACACGCCGTACTCGCTCGTCGCAATGAAAGTGCGGAAATTAACCCTAATCTACTTGTATGTCTAGAGCACTCCGATTTAATTCATACTTACAAGCTAGCTATACAAATGGTCGCCGAAGTTTTGAACCAAGAAAGTACATGCTCTTACCAACACGTAGACTACCAGACGCCTTCGGCATCCTCGGCTGCTGGGAAACTTACCAGTATCATCAGCACTATTTGCCACGTGCTCTACTCAAGGCTAACGAGATGCAAGTGTTCTTAAAAGAGATCTACTAAGGAGGGTTAATTAAGCACCCGGGTAGTTAAGTGATTGAAAGCCGTATTTGAGATCGACAACTTATCCCAAGTGCCGAAGGATATATCCCACCTCCCGAGCTAGTTATCTACATAGTGACACCACCTCCCTAAACGGGTTTGAATCATCGCGGTTCTGTACAAGCATACACTCACCACGCCGTTGGAAAACGGAGAAGATTGACTTACTATCGACTGCCATTGCCGGGAGAGGATCTCACGCAACTCCCACATCGGGTCTGGTTTCCGGTAGTATATCAGACGAAAGAGACCAACTTGACATGTGGTTTAGTGGGAATTGATAGGATAAAATCTATCCAGGGCAAGGAACAATATCTGACTGATTTATATATATTCAATTCATCGTGTTATATACTGCCTATATGTGGAGGATCCCCCGGTACCAGGAAACGTGGAGTTCAGATGGAGTCATCCGACGACATATACCTGTCAATTCAGATAAGGGATGAACAGAGCTGTGGTCTTACTGTAGTGTAGTGCATTCCGCCGATCTTGGAACGCAGGAACGAACCATTATTCGCCATACATATAGGTAGTGACGGCAATCATTTGGGTATGCGTCCCGGTGGCGGTGAGCGAGCGTTGCAACGCTATGGACTGGCGATGTAACGACTCGACTCGGACTCTTCTATCCTTTTCACCTATCGCAGCCGAGGTCGGTAAGCTAAATGGGAATGTAGGTATACATCTTACACCGGTGATAGGCACGACTCGTAGTTTTCCGGTGGCTAGGTTTTGCGCAAAGCCATCGCACAAGTGTAGAGCACATGGATCTAAGACGCGTGTGATAGCTGCTCTAGCTTAATGGTATTTGGCAAAAGGTTTTACTTATTAGTAATCTTGCATCTGGCTACCGATCCTACACGTATAGACAACGAGGAGGAAGAACTACTGCTACCCTGTACGCAAATCAACTTACATACTCAGTAGATAGAGGGGTCATGAGAGGGCCATGAGGGGTTACTTTTTCCATTTACGATGGGTTAGGTGGGCTGGGAAGACTCAACTGCACTACCTACCTGCGGTTGGGTACTTACCTATTTAGACAGGACACTGCTTCATTCTCTTTATCTCGTGGCATGAGTTCCAAGCCGGGATGACTTACAGTAGCTCGTTTGTCGTATACGCTCCACATCAGTAAGTATACTCAGTAAGATAAATAAACGCGCAATGCCACCATTACAGAAACGTCGCTGTCCTGGAAATAGTGTATCTAGCCTGTTCAGGCCTCTTCTTCCTGCTGGGAGATGGAATGGTACCGAGATGCAACGGCGGACATGGGTATCGCAAGGATACTTACCAACAACTCTCCGAGATGGCCGCTGCCGAGAGACGGGCGAAGACAAGCATGTTGACTGGATGCAGACTTGATACACGAGGTCATACCAAAGCTCCTTATTCAAGGTGAGATAAGCTACCTACTTCATGTTGGTATTTTCTTGAGAGCAAGTATATGAATAAGCCAGCGGTGGGAGTATATACACTTGTGTACAGAGTTCTCGGTGTATTCTAGACCAATGCTCAGTGAAACGGCCACCCGAAACCCGAGCGAAATTGTCCGAATATAGGTCCGCCACTAACGGTTGCCATGCGAGAAACCCGGGGAAGTGCTGGATACTAGCTAAATAGTCTGCCTTTAGCGTCTTCTTACTGTCGTTAGAAACAACGGTCGACGGGGGGATGTCAACAAATGCGTTCTTTTCTCACTCTTTTGTACACATTTTGCCGCACTCTAACCTAATAATGAATCGCGTCTGCATATCCAGTGCCGTAAATGGGTTCGTTTAGGTACGAGAAATAGTGTAGGTATATTGGTAGGTGCAGCACATCAAAGTGGCGTGTATGTATGTACGAGGGAAATTAGGTAGCAGCTCTACTGTAGGTACGCGCCTGGGTGATGGAGTAGGTCTCCGCTTCCATGCTGCAGCGGCTTCTTTCTCTAGTACACTACACTAGATACGGAGCAGTTCGTCTGTTTAATGAGGATAGCCTTGCTATTAGTTAGTACATATTACTGCGTGTGATACGGGTCGCCTTGCTGAACCATCATCGACCTATATCATACTGCTCATATACAGTAGCAACTGCACCAACGAGCCCGGACCAAGGGGAACAAGGTTGGCTACACGCAGTGGATCGTTGGCCCCGGCCTAGTTATTCTCTATCCGACCTGATCCAGGGCTACAAAGACCGTTAAAGAGATCTGGACTGTACTAGCGTAAACCCAGTTCATTACGAGTTGGTACGTATTCTGCTTGCTGTCGAATGGTCCGCGGACATGGGTTCAGAGACCAAAAGCGAGAAGGAGAATAATCACCGGACTGCATCTAAGCGAAGCTTCTGTCCGTGCGTTGCTGTAAATCGTCGATAGTGGTACATAGTATCAGCACTAACTGGACATCCGTCCCGCCCATCATATACTCACCCAGGGGCACAAATCTCCTCTGTCCTTAGCTTGTGATGGATCTCCGAATCTGCATGTAATCTTATGTTTCAGAGGGAGAAAGGAAAGCAGGCAATAAAAAGGAGGTTTCCATTTTATTCTCCTTAGCGTAGACTAGAAAAGCTGAAGTTCTAGAATAATTGGAGGGCTTAAAGCAAAACTGGGATCTTGCAGTAAAACGTTCGACCACTGGGAAACTCTTTGCATCATCAATTATTGCTGAAAGTAGTGTATACGATACTAGCAGAATCTGCTGTATGATTGACTACATAAGTATCTGTATATGGCGAAGAAGATAGATACCGGTATGTACATATTAGTCTATATAGTGCTTAATTTAGCTGCTGCATCTGTGTACAAAGACGTGACTGTGATTGCCTGCGCTCATGAGGAGACCTTGATAATTGGAACAGGAATTTCAGTCGTCGCTCTGGATACTACAAACATACCATCTGCTACTTACATACATAGTATACTACTACTGGCCTGACTAATATGTTGGGTATGGTGAGGGGTCTAGATCCTGAGGCTTGAACAAGGGCGACATCAAGTTTTGTTCCTGTTACTAGACACGAATCTGTCGTAGTGTTGGTATGTACACTTACTTAGTACAAGGGGCGATGGTGCGTTTCCGAGTGGCTGACAGAGAGAGGCGCCTTCTGCCATGTGGTATTGTTGCATGCCAAGCCGTTCACGATACCTAAGTAGGTAGGTAGATCCCACTAACGTCTGGTGTTTCAGTCTAGTTTAACCGAATCGTCTCTGATCAAACTGGTAGCTTGTGTGGTATGCTGGAATGTATTGCACTGGATGCGCGATGAGAAGAAGAGGGATAGCATGTCTCGGATAATATTCGTGTAAGATGTATTGACTAGAACTGTTAATTGACGGTCAATTCTATCATTGTTATAGAACGAAGCATCGTGAAGACCGTGGTTTCGGATGCGGGGTTACTGAAAAGATGGACTCCGTGAGCACGCAATATAGCATGTTAATGGTGATGATGGCCCGGGATGCCTTCTACGCAATGAGATTGGTGACTGACGACACAGCATATATGTAGGGTAGACCAGTAACTACAGCTTGCGAAGGTCTCAGTGCGCCTCTTGTGAAACACACCTGGAAGAAGCTCGTTCAATTTTCTTTAACTGTAATACGGTGTAATATATATATCGGAGATTTTTGTATATACAAGTACTAGTCTTAATGCCCAAGATGAGCCCAGCGGACAGTTTCCATGGTTCCGAAACGATCCGGACGCCGATCAAAAACGTCGCCGTGATCGGCGCAGGCATCAGCGGAGTAACATCAGCCGCCCATCTCATCAAGGAGGGCATCGAAGTAGCAGTGTTTGAAAGAACCGGTACCATAGGTGGTGTATGGTATTACGACGAGCGAGTTGACCGAGATCCACCCTTTCCTAACCTTTTGCCCCCGGCGCAAGATTGGAAAGACCTCGAAGCCGAGGGCCTGAGCCCCGCGGAGGCCTTACTTCTACACGGTCCTCCCGGGCCGTGTTACGCCGGCTTGAAGAACAATGTGCCGACGTCGCTGATGAAGAGCTCTCTCCTCCCTTGGGCGGAGGGAACAGAAGAGTACATCGACCAAGGTAGCATGGTACAGTACCTGCAAGATATAGCCACGCTACACCACGTTACAGAGCATGTGCAATTTCATACGCGAGTGGAGAGCGTGACGAAACCAGCGGGTGATACGCAGTGGGTTGTTAAAACTAGCACGCTCCGGGTGCAAGGAGATTCATTCGTGGTCTCAAAGAAAAGCGAGCGGTTTGACGCAGTCGTGGTGGCTAGTGGCCATTACCATATTCCGTTCGTACCCGAGGTCTCCGGGTTATCAGACTGGAAGGAGCGCTTCCCGGGCCGTGTCTTTCACTCCAAGAGCTATCGCACCCCGGAACCTTTCAGGGGCAAAACCGTTCTGCTCGTAGGTGCAGGCGCCTCTGCCTTCGACATCGCCCGCGAGGTCGACGCCCTCGGCGGCAAGGTAATTCAGAGTAGACGCAAGTCGAAGTATGACCTTACCGGGCCCCGCCTCCCCGCGGCGGTCAATCGAGTTGAGATGGTGGCCAAGTTCATCGCAAATGAGGCTGACGGGTCGGAATCCGGATTCAGCGAGGCGAGCCAAGGCGCGATACCGGGGAAGATCGTGCTGGAGGACGGCTCGACGCTGGAGAATATAGACTATGTGGTGATTGCGACGGGGTACATTACATCATACCCGTTTTTAGAAGGCCTGGAGCAGCCGCATGTGGCGTGGGAAGACGCGGGCGACAGGACGCTGATCACAGCGGACGGCTACACGACACACAATCTCCACAAAGACGTCTTTTACATCCCTGATCCCACTCTGGCCTTCATCGGCGTTTCACACCTCGTCTCAACCTTTTCGCTGTTCGATTTCCAGGCTAAAGTCATGGCAAAAGTGTTCGCAGGCCACGTCCGGCTGCCAGATGACTCTGTCATGAAGGCCGAGCAGGGGGAGCGCAAAGCGCGCTTTCAGCCGGGAGACCGGTTTCACGCACTGCTCCTGGGTGAGCCGGTCTACATTGAAGAGGTGTTGACGTGGGTGAATGCCCATCTGACCAACGCTGGTTTGCCCCCGATCGAAGGGATGGATGCCAAGTGGTTCGTGGCCTATGACAATTTCAAAGCCAACCGCATCCCTCAAAATGACTTTACTATAGCGACCTAGGCAGGCAGCGGTGCATGTAGCGGCGGTGGCTGGGGGGTTGTTACACTGGCTGTATGTGATAGCTGCAAAGGATCGCTCGGTGCATATAGGAAGGGGTATTAATAGATCGCCACATGATGAGAGCGGGGTTTATTTCCCACCGCCAGTACCACCGCGTAGCAAGTTACATGTGCACAATTGGGCAGGTCGGCATTCGAGATGCCTCCCAGACCGAGCTGGAGGTTTCAAGTTCTAGAAATTGATTAGTTTGTGGCGTTCGAATCCTATCGACGCTGGCCTAGAGGGCTGCATTTACTTACATGTGCTAGGCAGAGATGTTAGTGCCGTGGTGCGTCCCGGCCTTAAAGCATACTAAGTAGGTAGTTTGTTTTGTCCATGCGAACCTGTGAGCGGCGCATTGTACGCTGCGTGTTTAGTGCAATTCTGGATAGTCAGGAGAGCTTGGCAGGGCCAGTTGCAGGGACAATCCAGGCTGAGATCTGATTTAATACCAGGACAACCAAAGGGCCCGGAATCCGGTTGCTGGTTCATTTTGTGACGTGACTTGCCTATAGTACACATACACTACACTACTAGACTAGTGTACCGGTGTTAACACGTGAATGGGAAGAACCATATACAGACCATGGATGTACACTGTTGGTTCCTGTTAGACTATGTCTGGATAAGTATGGTGAGCGGCATCAAATGCATGGTCTTTTTCTCCGTCGAGAACAGCGTATGTGTAAAAACTGCAATGCTCACTCACTGCCTCAGGCAGAGAGGGTTCGATGTACCAGACAGTCTTCGTCGAAGTTGTCTGACCTGGGAGAATATCTTATAGAGTTACTGAATAGACGCACGTGGTTGTTGGTGTGTGTCCAGGGATGTTGGATGTCCTAGGGGGTCCCCTTTACGCAGTAGTTTGCTAGTCTGCATTGTATAACTACGGTAGTAGGTTTCTAAAGACTGCGCTTTTCACAAATAACAAGAAGCTACTTAATGATATTTATACCTAATCTTGTGCCTGTACTGTAATTGCGATAAGCACTGTTAGTCACTAGTCATTTAGTGATGCCAATGCTCGCATCACGAGTCACGAGGATTCTCATTTCCCGGTGAGAGGGACAACTGTACACTGGCTCGACTGGTCATTGCTTGAAACCCCGATCCCGTTGCTGGGGTTTTAGCTATAGTGTGCCCGGACCGTAGCCCGGGAGAGATTACCAGAACTGTGGAATTTCTCCGGTCGGGTCAGCGCAACAATTGTGTTGCTCCTCGGATGAGCGCCGAGCTGAATGATACTAAATAAATATGTAAATCATTCCTAGTTGCACAACTCGCGTGCCTATGTCTATAAGTAGAGTGGTGTAATGACTATATGTTAGGTAGAGACTACCATACTGGATACCACAGCCAGTCCCGAATTATAGGCAAGTGGAATTTCATCACTTGTCAATTTATATGACGTTACCCACACGCCCACCTCTTTCTGGCCACAAGTGTAACTGAAAGACAATCCAAATTACATGACAGACCGATTAAAATATTGCTGTAGATCTAGGTACTACATAAGTAAGTTACTAATGGACGCTGCATGAAAATCTTAGTTTTATTGATTTAACAACGGTGAGATGTTAACTAATAGTTACTCAGAAAAGATCTCTCCCAGTATCTCCTCTAAGCGACCCCCTCAAAACTGGACAAAATTGTGAGGAAGAAGTATATATGAAGTTATGCCAATATCTCTTGGCTGAGAACTTTTTGTTATCATGACACTAGGCAGGTTGAACTCCTAGGCTATGTATGCATTGTACCCCCGACTCTGCTCGATTTCTTGTAGGCCTAATATGCAGGTCGGCACAGCGTCTGCACGCAAAGGATTGTGATAGAGACGCACAGCTTTGACAATTGTGATAAGGCGGGTCTCTTCACTACAATGTACATACTACCTTCGCTAGCCGTTCTGCAGCAGCCAGGATATCCCTGTAGCATGTTGAATTTACTTGATAGATACTTATGTTAGTGCTACTAGTGCATATATCTCGACGGCATTATTGTAGACTTAGTGTATTACGAGATGAGATAATAAATGCTACTTGCAATAAGAGTTTCTGGGTTGGCTTCTAGCCTGTAATTTTCGTCTGTAGGTGTCGAGAATGATCTTATGATCATCTCTAGTATAGGTAGTTAAGAATGGCGTGAAGAAAAGGGGGTGGGGTGTGCAGGCAAAAAATGCCATGTAGGCACTTAGAAATGTACATGTATACATGTATGTAGAGTGAGGGGTCAGGGAGGTACTTAACTTGGTATGGTATTTTCTAAGTACACTAATAGTGGTCCCTAAGCGAAATATCCCCGACATAAAAATCAATTACCTCCACATGGGTACATGATAAGGTACATTTTAAGCAAGTAAACGTATGGTGTTGAATACCTGCCCTCGCATTTCATTAGCTCAAGACTTATGGGCTCTCTCGACTCCCTACCCTAACTCCAGGAACAGACAAAACCTTCTTTCTACCTCGTACGTCAATATATCGCCAGCGGATCAATTGATGGTCAATTGATTGTCCGCCGTGGGTTTGTCTCTATGCTAAGCACATTCTGGACACAAAGCCTCCCTTCCCTTATTTGTCCTCGTCTTCTTTCTTCGCTGCCTCGGTGCTTTGAGCTAGTGTCGCCACGCTCGCTCATTAATTAGCCTTTTTGGTCGAATGTGCTGCAGACTCGTCGTGCTGCACTGTATCTCTCCTGTTGCTGGAAGCATTAATCCGCCCTGTTATTACTGGAGCTCCCTCCACGCCGGAAGCCCATTCGCGACGGCTTGACGAGCCATTGGCCATTGGACATCCCACCTGGACAGGGCATGACAGGGGGGACGACAGGGCGGTGCCTGTCTGGTCCTGGCACGCTACAGTACTAAGTGTAAAGTAGGTATAACTTATAAGTGTCCCGCCGCCGCTGCTGACTGGGGGGGTGTGCGTGTTGGACGAACAAAGACCAGGGCAATCTGCGCCAGGAGCCGAAGAACCGTTGAGAAGACGGCCTCTCCCTTTTCAGGCGCTCATCCAGCCCATCCACCTGGGCTCAAACCTCTTGTTTCCCTTTTCTGACCCAGCACAACGCCATCAGGCTGGCACGACCCTTCCCATAGCGTAAGCTCTCAGGGCCTTTTCAATTCACCTTGCGCGCGCGTACAGCGTACAGCGTAGTGCTAGGACCTCGAGCAAGCCCACTTGCGCACTGCTTATGCGACCCGACTCATCATCACCGGTCACCACCACTCCTGGCTTGGTCTCACTGATTACTTTGCCTGCACACTGCCTCGGAGCGTCATCCAGGACACTCGCTCTGTCGCAAGACACGCTGATTATCCAACTTGACCAAGACTCGCATACACAACAAGTGCCCTCATCCTGCTTGCTTCTCGAAACATCACCTTTGCGACAGCCTTGTTTCTGGATATGCGCCATCGTCCTTCACCAATCTTTCTGTCACGGCATTGAGAATACAACCCTTTGAAACAGCTTTCCAGGGGGGTGTCCAACGAGGTGTGACGGTATCCGACCACGCATTCTAGTACCTCTATTCCACCTGCTGGAACGACCCACGCATTTCTGCATCCTGCATTCTGCATTCTGATACCGCATTCATCCTTCCTCGCTTTCTTCTTTCTTGCTAGCAATACACCTCTTACCTTGTCAGTATCTATCGCCACATGTTTGGTAGTCGATCCTCGTCTAAGGAGCACCGGTTTCTTGAGGGTCAGGTTTCGGCCTTGCGGGAACTCAACCTGTTTAGCCCCGCCGACTCAAGTTCGCTCCGCTCTCTGCACAAAAAACAAGAGGATTGGGCCAGTACTCACAGTGGTCCATCTTACACGGAAAAGAGTAGGTACTGCGCACAGAGCATTGGTCATTTATTGCCACCGGAGGCTTGGAACATTTTAAGACAACCCCATCGGCTCTACCGTCTTGTCTCACCTGTCACTGCGCATTGCTGATTGCTCTGATCTTCTCAGGTCATCTATTGGGGGCCGCTTATCGCTCGTCGCCTCATCGCGCGCCGTCCCATCGGTCTTCTGCCTCTAGAGGCTCCGCAACTTCGAGGGACACCGTACGGCCTAACCCGACAATGTCTGGCATGATGAATACAGATAGAGGTCGCAATAGGCGAGAGAGGACATTCGTCGGTAGTGAATGCGCTGTGTGTGAGGAGCCGCTGGAGCATACACTGCGCGGGGAGAGAATCCTCCAGTTTTCGTGTTCACATGTCTCTCATGAGGCCTGCTTTTATGAGTTTATCAGAGAGATTGAATCTCAGTACTGCCCCTCGTGTAATGCACCTTTGCATTTAGACACTAGCCGTGGGGGCAATGTCTTGGATATCGGTAAGGAAAATGGAACAACTTGATTTATACTGATGCGCAGCTGACAATGACCAAAAGAAAAAATAACGAGCATGGTGCGCTCTACGTCTATTAGCGACAACAGATCAGCTACTACTCCGACGCCGACGACATGGGAGGGTCAGCCTGGACGGCCACCAAGCGGGGAGTCGAATGCGCGGTCCTTACCCAGCAATGGTCGTGATAGCGTAACAAGAAACCGTACTCGAGATGGACGTGATGGGTATGCAGGTAGCCGCGGTCATGGTCGTAGCGACAGTGAGGCGACGGGAGTTGCGTCTTCTGGAGGCTATCCGGAAACTACACAGAGCGGTCCACCTCCCCGACGTCACGACTACGATCTGCAAGCTATGGAAACGACACCAGGGAGTCCGAGGGCCATCACTCGCAACCCAATCCCAGCACCTTCTGTTATGGTGCGATCGGAATTTCCAACTATAAATCGCTCGCGACAGCAGCAGACTCTTACTTGTCTCATAACGGTAGAGGTAGCCGATAATAAATGGAGGCCCGACCCCGAGGATCTTGGAATGCCAAATCCAATGCCGCAAATGCGAGTTGAAGAAGCATTCAGCCCACCGAGACCACCGTCGCCGGCTCGGAACACCAAGCCGCGTTTCTACCCATATGAATCGCCAAAAGTCTTGGAACAGATGACCGAAACTCTTCGAAACAAAGTAGATAATTGGCATGGGCTAGAGTTTAATCGGTGAGTCACTTTGTAGAAATGCTGCGCATGCCAGTTGAAAGTTATGTTAATAGCGAATAGGTTCGGCAAACTTCGGCTTTACGGCACTCTGCGAGTTGGAAAAGACAAAATTTCGTGGCAGGAACTAGAATGCTACCTATTTGCTGAAATGTTGATATGCGTGAAAGAGAAGAAAATTCCGCCGACTGTACAGCAATGGGACGAGAATGGAGTGCCAAGAAAAACGAAATGTACCTTGAAGGGCTCAATTCTCATCAAGAAGCATCTTAATGAGGTGATGGAAATCGGCACAGGTACAACCTTTCCCGCCATCACAAATGGAACAGGGTCTAATGCTTGTGTAGTCGATGAGAATATTCTAACCTTGAGTCTTTCGGTTGCTGAGCTTCCTCAGTTTCACCTACGTTTCGATAACCGCAATCAGTTGAAGCTCTGGCAGCAGGCCCTACTTGATTTGAATGCAGTGGAAGGATCACCTGTCAGAAGCCCGGAGTTTGAACGTGACCGAGCTGAAACCTCGGAGACTGACGAGGAAGATTGGGCTCGAGCCACACGTCCTCAACGGGTTTCTTCCCTCGCTTCATCGTCATGGGGCGGCCCTAAGTCTGTCACTACGGCGCCAACCGAGTATACGAGCTTCGCTAGAAGCCCATTGTTATCCTTTCATGTACCACTCGATGTGGTGGTGGTGGTGCCTATCTCATCCTCTATGCAAGGTGTAAAAATCAACCTAGTCCGAGATGCATTAAAATTTATGGTCAATAACCTTGGGGAGCGTGATCGGATGGGTCTGGTCACTTTCGGATCAGGTGGGGGTGGCGTCCCTATTGTGGGAATGACGACGAAGGCGTGGCAAGGATGGAACAACGTTCTCAGTTCAATCAAGCCGGTTGGACAGAAAAGCCACCGTGCGGACGTTGTAGAGGGGGCTAATGTGGCCATGGATCTGCTGATGCAACGTAAATACAACAACCCGATTGCGACCATCATGCTGATTAGCGACGCATCCACATCTGATGCTGATAGCGTTGACTTTGTTGTTTCACGAGCCGAAGCTGCCAAGTAAGACAGGATTCTGCTCTTCCTGAGAGTGAATGCTAATTTGAGACTAGGATCACGATACACTCATTCGGACTCGGAATGACACACAAACCCGACACAATGATCGAGTTGTCTAGTAGGACAAAGGCGTCATACACCTATGTTAAAGATTGGATGATGCTACGCGAGTGCCTGGCTGGTTGCCTCGGCTCTGTCCAGTCACTATCTCACCAAAATGTAAAGCTCAAGCTCAAGCTACCTGAGGGCTCACCAGCGAGATTTCATAAAATCAGCGGTGCTCTCCAGATTACCAAGCGCGCTACAGGTCGTGATGCTGAAGCTTCACTGGGTGATCTTCGATTCGGCGACAAGCGCGACATCCTTGTGCAACTGGTAATTGTACCTGATACGTCCTCCCAAGAGCAACTTCCCCAAGATCCTTGGGAAACCATTGTTTCTGGCTTGGAAGCTCTAGGTGGGCCAATGGATCATGATGACCAGAGGGCAGTATCGGTCGAGGAAGTTCCTCTAATCCAAGCAGATCTTGTGTGGGGTGATGTTTTACGAGATGGCACGATGATGCATCTGCCTAGGCCGTCTTTGCTAGCCATCACGATTCTCCCAGCTATCGGCAACCCGAAAAAGGCTTCTTGGGCGAACAATCCCCCAATTCCTCCGCATCCCCACATAGTCCAGCGACGCATGGAGTTGTTGACGTCCGACATGCTCACTCGAGCTCTGACACTTGTTGCTAGGGGTCAGCACGAGCGTGCCCACACGCTTCTGAACGAAACACGCTCGATTCTCAAGGGACTCGGAAAAGGAGGACTACCACCTGTCCCTGCTGTACCCCTCCCACCTTTGCCGGGCAAGCAATCCAACCCTTCTACTCCACACCCTGGCTTGGAGCCATCACCTACTGGCACGCCTGACCGGAAGCATACGCCTTCGCCGACCGCCTCAGCGAACTCATCAGGGGGGACTACTGGATATACCCAACCGATTCCACGCAGCCGGTCCAACGATGGTCTGGCATTGACCAACTCAGTCGCGGTAGACGCCATTACGGTTTCGGCTTTGGACGCCGAGCTTGAGGCTAGCTTGGAATGGATCAACCACCCTATCGTATTCAGTCGTGATAACCGCAAGGCCGTTCTTCAAGCCATTGGTGTCATTAGCAGCCAGCGAGCTTTCACATTCCGCACGCCTATCGAAAGCTTATGGGCGTCGCGGGTCGGCGGCGTGAAACGTTTGACAGAAAGAAGTCGTGAATGGAGGGAAGAGGGCGGCGCTGGGGGCGAGGGGATTATCGAAGAATCCTGATCGATGACTACGGCCCTTGCCAAAAAATCATTCTGTCCATTTGCACTAATACCTTGCAACATACATACCTGACCGGCGATTTTCCTGAAATTTACTTCGACGCAACTCACCAAACTGATCTTTTTAAAACAACATCATACTATCTACCAAGTTTTTCCGATCGATATCGACTTCCCACCATCGAGGGCTTTTCGTTTTTTATTCTTCGTTTCATTTTTGAGCCTAGCTGGGTGGTGACTGTTGTGCATACACACCGCTGATGCTTTAATTGACGACAGCTTCAAGATACCAATTTTGTTTCATTTCATTTCACTTCATTTCATTGTTGCTATGGTACAGATACATTTGCAGCCTATTTGCCTTTCAAGGTAGCACAGCGTAGTGGTTGGGTTACTGGAAAAGCCTATGGATTCTGGTCTTTGCGAAAAGGAAGGAAGCGACCGTTCTTTGCTAAACTATTTTTTCTTGACACGGAATAACGATGCTGTGGAAGGTTGTGGGGGAATCAAAGGCGTACGGGCTAAGGTAACTGAACATGGGATGGTGCAAGACAAAATTTGTCTTCTACAATGGCATATATTCATATTGTCCTTTATTATATAGTTTGTATGAATGTACGACTAAAACGGCTTTCCAATGTACAGAGTATTGCAAACATTCGTTTTCTTGTCTTTGAAATTGATGGTCTGATCAGATGTGACATAATTAGTCCCTCGTTCTGTTAACACTCACTCTAGCCTAAGAGAGCCTGAGGCTCTTGGAAGCCTCTGCACCCAATCATTCTCTACGATTATAAAGTTGAGGAACACCACCTGGGCAATGGCGCATATTTTACCGTCCACTGTACTAATAGGAGCTAGTGCTGCGGCAATGCCGGCAATGCCGAGCGACTTCCTAGGAAGTCGCTCGAAGCGTGAATAAAATCGCCAAGTGTTTTACAATACCTAGGTAGAGTAGAACTACCGGGCATGCTAACAATACTTGGACATATTCTACCACGGCGATTAACTATTATTGCCGCCTACTCTTATCTGAGTAAAGAACTATTCATCGCATGTGGAAGTGCAATTGCGACATGCATGCGGTTAAGAAGGACTGCTGGGTATAGACATCTGATTTGCATATACAAAGCTTTGTGGTTGACTTGAGGTGGATAGGTCAATGGCGCCTTGCCCGATCGAGGTGATTTGTATGGCATACGATCCGATATGACAATGCTAAGCTCAATGGGTGTTTACTTAGTAACTTGAAGGATCAAGGTTCTGGGATATATATATATATTTTTTTTATTACTTTATAGCATGCCTATTGCAGCCATGGTTTTGCCAATCCTGGGTATACGATGATTTATTTCAATGGGTTCGAGAGCTAATTATATATACGTGTAGATCTGTGTCGGGGTACTCTGTAGGTAGTTACCTAGTAATGTTACATACATATTCATTATAGTTCGGATCTGATAGCTTGGTAGGTGCTATGTGCTTAGATCAGATAACGTTTTGGATGATTGAGCGACCGCGACTGACTTACATAGACGTGACTTTCTTTACCCATGTGGGAAGAGTAGAGTACAATAGAGCAAAACACAACTTGCTCGTCCTCTCGGTCTTGGCCAGCAGAGAATGTCGCTTGTGTCTCATTCAGCTATTACATCGTCATACTACTAATATAGGCAATTGACTTGTTTTATTTGTATCTTCTTTCATATCGGTACCGGCCGACATGGCGGACGAGAAGACCACCGCTGTCGACGCTGTCGGCCACAGCATAAGGACGCCAAGCGATGAGACTAAGGATAGAGTCGACGCTGCCGCTGATGGCGAACGGCTAATATCCAGTGGCGCGGAAGAGACCCAGGAAGGCGTCAAGGCCATGGAAGCTATATCGATGGCCTGGTCGAAATGGGGACTGATTGCGGCCTACTGCGGCATCTTCCTCATGGCCTTCACGACCTCGCTCGAGGGCCAGGTCACATACTCCGTCGTTGCGTTCGCGACGAGTTCGTTCAGCAGCCATTCGCTCATCGCGACTGTCTACGTCATCCAAGGCGTTGTCAATGGTATGTATGTCCTGAGCCTTTCTCCCCAATCCGATGAGAAAGATAGCTAGCTAGCTGGCAGGAGAAAGAGAGTAAAGCGGCTGACACCAACGTCCCCTTTTTGTATTGTAGCCGTCATCAAGCCGCCCATGGCCAAAATCGCCGACGTGTTCGGTCGGCTCGAGGCCTTCATCATCTGCATCGTCCTGTACGTCCTGGGCTACATCCAGATGGCCGCCTCGGCAAACGTCCAGACGTTCGCGGCGGCGCAGATCTTCTACTCGGCCGGCTCGACGGGTCTCCAGATCCTGCAGCAGGTCTTCATCGCCGACACCAGCGACATGCCGAACCGCGCCCTCTTCTCCAGCCTCCCCGACACCCCCTTCCTCGTGACGACGTGGATCGGCTCCATCATCGGCGGCGCCATCGTCGCCTCGTCGACCTGGCGCTGGGCCTACGGCATCTGGGCCATCATCTTGCCCGTCACGTTCCTCCCGCTCGCGCTGACTCTGTTCCTGAACGGCCGCCGCGCCAGGAAGCTGGGGATCCAGCCCAAGAAGCGCACGTTCGCCGAGGGCGGGCCCCTCGCCGTCCCCGTCGCGCTCTGGTACCAGCTTGATATCGGCGGCATCATACTGCTCAGCGCCTCCTTCGTGCTCATCCTTATCCCGCTAACGCTGACTAAGACGACGCCTGGCGGCTGGCACAGCGCTACCATCATCGCGCTGATCGTCGTCGGCGGCGTCCTGCTCATCGTGTTTCCGTTCTGGGAGGGCTCGAAGAAGCTCGCTCCGCACCCCCTGATCGCTCTCGAGCTGCTCAAGTCGCGCACCTTTTGCGCGGGCTGTCTCGTAGGATTTTTCTATTTTCGTAAGTAATCCGGCCTCCCCCAAAAGGGGAGGGGAGTATTCGTACACTCCTTTCCCCAAGATCCTCCACCGATGATCTCATTCATTCGTTTTATTCGTATATAATCAAAGAGACAAAGTGTGACTAACCCATGCATGTTCATCTATCTATATAGTGGTCTTCTACCTCTCGGTGCAGCCCTACTTCTACTCGTACCTCCTAGTCGTGCAGCACCAATCAGTAGCAGCCGCAGGCCACATAACACAAGTCTTCTCCTTCTCCTCGACGGTGACATCGATCATCGTGTCGCTACTAATCAAATACACGCGGCACTACAAGTACTTCGTGACATCGGGCGCCCTGATCTACCTCCTGGGTGTCGGCCTCATGATCCGCTACCGCACGATGGACGCGAGCGTCGGCTCGCTCGTCGGCACGCAGATCGCCGTCGGCATCGGCGGCGGCATGCTCAACGTGCCCGCGCAGCTGGGCGTGCAGGCCTCGGCGAGCCACCAGCAGGTCGCCGCGGCCACGGCCGTCTACCTGACCATGGTCGAGATCGGCGGCGCGGTGGGCGCCGCTATATCCGGCGCGGTGTGGACGCAGCTCATTCCCGCCAAGCTGGCCGAGTACCTCCCTGCCGACGTGGCGCCGCAGGTCCACACCATCTTCGGGGACGTCACCGTCGCGAGCAACTACACGATGTACCCGGCCGACTCGCCCGCGCGCATGGCCATCAACCGGAGCTACCAGGAGACGATGCAGGTCCTGCTCACCATCGCTGTCTCGCTGTGTGCACCGCTGGTCGTGTTGTCGTTCGCCATGCGGAACTACAAGCTGGACGATATAAAGCAGGGGGTCAAGGGCAAGGTCATTGGCGGGACTACGAGTGAGGATAAAAAAATAGAGGTCAAAGAGTCGTGAGCGCTAGCGAAAAATTACATCGAGCAAATTGTTTAAACACCCCACGCTTTTATTTGTGCATGGGTAGATAGCATGGATATAGTATAATGGATAGATTATATACAGGAGTACTTTCGCAGAGGAGTATTCCACATGAAAATAATGATAATGCAGAGTTAAAGACCTCCCCTTTGAAACAGGGTTCGGCAAGCTTCTGATGGGTTGATGAATTGATATTGATTGCCGTATAATGCGACGGTGAATATCAAAATTACACTGGTATCTCTCTCTAGCATGCTTCTGCTCTACCGCTTAACAAAGAATCCTCGTTTCTTGTTCAGGACTACGGGAGCACGTTTCCTCCGCAGAAGAGCCTCCCTCGCTGCGATTGAGTTCTTGTTCGCCTTTGGTGCGAGCCGCGGATCGCTCTGCCCGGCCAACACCCGATACCGCGTCGAGCCCACGACCTCGTCCCGCGGCCGCTTGCCCTCGGCACCAAGAACTTGCATAGCAGTATCAAAGGTGATCTTCTGCGGGCGCTTGACCATCTTCTTCAGCGCCGTCTCGTCGTCCTCGTCATCGCTCGAGTCTGTCAGGAACTCGGCTGGTAGCATATCGGGCAGCTTTTGTGTCCGTCTTTGCCGTTTCGATGTAGTCGTGTTCCGTTCTCTCTCCTCCTTTTCATCCTCGTCCTCTGATGCATCTGCCTTCTCGGCTGTGCTGGGTTGTGTCCGTTTCCGCTTTTCTGCTTGTTTCTTGAGGAGGTCGTTTCGTGCTTGTCGTTTCTTCTTCGTCGTCGCGGCGTATCTACGCATTTAATTAGCACATTTTCTTTTAGTCTAGTAGCGAGAGTATGAGACGTGAAAAAAGCACGTACTGTTCTGCAGCTTCTATCGCAGCCCTGGCCGATTTCAATGTCTCCTTTGCAGCTGCTGCTGTCGATACTGCTTCAGGGGCCTCATCATCGCTATCCTCCTGTTCCTCATCATCTTTATTTTCAGTCGTGACTTCTGGTATCTTCGTCTCTTTCTCCGCAGCTGCCGCAACGAACTTGTCTACATCATCGTCGTCTCCGAAGACAACATGCGAAGACTTGGCGGGCTTTTGCTTCGGTCTCGGCGTTGCTTCGTCTTCGGGTTCGGGCTCGGACTCTTTCGACTGTGATTGTGATTGCGACTTCGACTTTGGCGTTGAGCCCCCGCGTGTTTTTTTCGCGGATTTGCCTGCTTTGGGCAACGGTGTCGACTCTAGACTAGTCTGTTCCCTCAGCCGCGATTGCGAGGCCAGCTGCTGGGTAGCCTCCTCCTCCAGCTGCTTCGAGGCGCTCAGGGGCTCGAAGTGCTGGTTCGGCTCGTCGCTGGTGTCTTCGGTCTCTTGGGAGTCGGGGATCTGGCTGGACCGAGAGCGCGGCGTCTTGACGGCTGAGCTGGGGATCTGGACTTCGATGGAAGATTTTATGCTCGACCCGTCCTCCCGTATCCGCACCTCGAGCTTCTTCTTCGTCGGTGTTGCTGCTTTGAAGGGGGCATCTTCGGCCTCCCGTCCGTCGCTCCGCTTGCTTCGTAGAGCCATCGACTTTTGCAGCGGTATCTCTATATTAGTGTTTGATACTGCGGCCTCTGTTGGCTCTTTGCTTATAGGGCTGTCTTGGGAACTGTTTTGTGAGCTGGTTTGAGAGTTGCCTTGGGCCCTCGCGGCTCGTCTTGTAACAGCCGTCATGACGGGTTCAAACTTTAAATTCGACAAACATTAACAGTTAACTTTAATTGCGCCTTTGTTAGTTGTCTGTCACAGCTTGCTCGATAGTGGGCTGCTCTCGACATTTTTCGGACCGCGATAAGATAAGTATACCTGGATACCTTTAAATGTATAGTGGGGTTTTATGCATTTATCTATGCTCACTACCACCCGACTTCTATTCACTATGTTCATTGTTAATGATGCCTTGAAAATCGACCTGGATTCGCCATGTATCAACAATTCCATATCATATTATCGACAAGGAATGCAATGAATTCTACTTCAAAACCAATCATCAGTGCTATTTAAGCTGCATTACCTAGTAAATCCCTATGACCCCGGGTCCATATCTACCTAAGTGAACCCACTGGGGCATATGCATTTATAGGGACTTCAACTCTCTTCTCATTGAAGGGCAGCTCCCGAGGTCCCTCTTCGGCTTCTTATACCGGCCTCACTTGTCCACGCTGCGGTAGATCAATGAAAAACGATCTATGGATTTTTCAACTCGACATTGCCTGTTGTAACGCAAAGTAAAATCTCATATTCGATTTCCGGAGCTGAGCTTTCATTCATGCTTAAGAGAAAGCAAACATTCATCATCTTCATTTTATACAAGTTATTTCAGCCTTTCTTATAAGCACTCGCTATTATCTATGCGAAAAGCAAATCGAACGATATAGTATTGAATTAGGGAGAGCAATTCATCATGTCAATTCCAAAATTCACATGTCTGCAATGCACAAGACGGTTAAGCCGTCTAGCCCAGTCCTTCAAGCCACAGAGCACTCCTATTATTGGACAATATATGCCGCGACACCTCTCACACAACCGCAACCCCCTTTCCACAACACACCATCACTATAGCACTGAGAGACTGGCTCGCAGACATACACCACGCGACGCTTTTTCCAAAGTGCGCTTCACCCGCGCTGACGTGCCACCGCTCGAATTCTGGGAGCTGCAAGCCAGAGCACCGCTAGTGACCGATCTGAGCCCCGACGAGTGTCAACAAGCCATACAAGCGTACACAGACGCAGCGTTAAAAAACACATCACGATGGCGGGAACGACTCATCACCGTGATTGATTCTCAGTCACACGATGGGGATAGCAAGGGCAACGCGCCGCCGCTCTCGGCCTACACGCTGCACTACGCAGCGTGGATGATGGCGACAGACCCGACAAAAACGATCGGGGCAGCCAGGCATCTGGCCATGCACATCCTCCACACGCTGTCGTCTCTGGAGTACACGCCGAGCATACTCACCATGGTACGCCTGGCATTGACGAGGAATCTGCAGGATCAGCCGCAATTCGCGCCTGCGGTCGAAGGGCTGGAGCGCATACTGAGGCGTGTCGGCGACAATAAGTCCGTGGTAAGCAAAAGCGACTTTGCGGCCGACGCTTGCACGCTGCGCGCCCTCATCTACGAGAAAGAGGACACACGCGAGGGAGACAACAATGCGCTGCGCTGGTTCCGGCGTGCGTACGAGCTGGGCCAGTCGACCACGGCTGGAGACCGGGTACACGAGCTAGGAGGAGACAAAGAAAGAGAAGGAGATGATGCCAGCACCACCACGCGGACCGAAACCGCACCTTTCGACCCCTACTGGCAATGGAAGGCGAGCTTCGCGCTGGGCGTGGGCCGCATCCGCGCGAAACGCGGCGAGATGGACAAGGCGAGAGACATGTACGCGATCGCGGCGTCCGAGCTCGACAACACCGAGGGCTGCTGGCTGCTGGCGGACGTGCTGGAGAAGATGGGCGAGACGGACAGCGAGCAGTACGCCCAGTCTCTCGAGAAGGCCGCGATCAGCGGGAGTCGGAATGCGGCGCGGAGGATTGCCTCCAGGGAGTGGGACAGGGCCGTGGAGCCGGGGCTGGGTAGGTGGGAGAAGAGGAGGAGACAGATCGTCGCTGAGGAATGGATGGCTGTTGCTGGTGCCGCGGTTCCCGCAGAAGCGTAGGATACAAAGTAGCTACGATAGCCCAAGAAGTCCAGACTTGAGCGTTTGAAAATGGTCATTGGCTATCTTTGAACTCCGTGTAAAAATCATGTGTATATATATAACAATCGTCTAGTATCTCTGTAATCGGTTGCTATAAACGGAGTTTCGTTCGATTGTCAAGACCACCAACGAACAAGCCAAGATCTACCGGTATATCTAGATATCAGCTACTTACACTGTGTCGACATCCCCTCGCGATCCCAGGCAGCTGGGTATATCCCTACTTTCGCAGTCGAGGAGAAGTACCTAATGTAACGGTTGAGTCAACCCCACAAACTAATCTACAGACCCAAATATACCGAAGCCACGGGCCTGGCACAGACACTATCCGTCCACACAACTGCAAGTCATCGACAGCACCCCTTCTACTAGGTCTTACGTACCTATCAGCTTAGCAAAAAATGAAGAAAAAGAGTCCTCCCCTTGTCTGAGTTGAAATACGACACGTCTGCCCTCACTCTCACGCTTATTTATCTAGCCCTTCTAATATGTCTAGCGAGAAGAAAACAAGTATAGAAGTCAATCCATCCAGATGCGTTCTTTATGATCCAGTCTCGTGGGTTTACGGCATTCCACCACTTTATTCGGGTGGCGTAGGTTTCTGGCACAGATTTCGAGATCTCACAATACTCATACAATACCGCATTACTTAGGTATATCTAAATTCATGAGTACATTCGACTCATTTCAGGCTGCTCTCAATAAACTATTTAGAGGACGATCAAGATAAATAATACCTCACGGGAAAACACAGTATTATGCTTGGCCGCTGGTCGTGGAGAGGATTGCTCACGTCAGAGTGTCCTGAGAATATACACATAAGTGACGACTGAATGGCCAACGTCTATGTTCACCAGCTTGCCAAACCATGCATTCCTTGTTCCAAAATCCTGTAATTCCTCCAACTCCTTCACGCTTGCAATATTGTTCGAAACTGACTTCTCTGGTAACCATACCACCTGGTATAACGCCGGCAATGCTTATAGATAAGTGTCCAGTTCAGTACACTGGGCCAGAATGCTACGAAGCCATCATAATAGCAAAACTCGATCTACGCAGGAGCCGAGTCGAAGCTATCTCCGAAAAAGGTGTTCCTCGGCAAGGGGGCGGTAGACGGGCCTGCATCTCTCATAACAATATCATTACCGCTGGAGTCCTCTTGCGACGCGGACTGGGAGAGGACCAAGGCAGAGCGTCGAAAATCGGCTGACAAAGGACCAGTTTGGGAGGTGTCAGCTAACCGCTGAGGCAATGAAGTTGGTCGTTCGTAGTAAGCATCCTCGGGCGGCGAGAAGGACCACACCTAGATCATGTTAGATATGGTAGGGAAAGTCAGGGCATTATTACATACCTCCATCATGACTCGGGCACCCCTGTTGGCCACAGCAACGCATTTCTCATCCTCGAAGACCACTCTCCATACGGACTCAGCCGTGATGAGTTCCCGTACGAGATGTCCCGTCTTCACATCCCAGACTTTTACTCTTCCGTCACTACCTCCACTAACAACTCGCGTATCATCAAATTGGAGACTCGTAACACTGTTATCATGTGCGGCGAGGCGGTGAATAGGGCACATTTTCTCGAGTGACCAGACTCTGACTGATCCGTCGGATCCTCCCGTGACGAGAGTATTTCCGCGCAATTGCAGTTGGCCGACCAAGGAGGTATGTCCCTGTAGAACAGCTATTGGTTCGCTACTCAATCGGTCAGTATATTCCACAGGCGCGTGTCAATGCCACCATATAATCGCAGATGGAAGGCTTACCCAGTATGAGCATCCCAAACTCTGACACTAGTGTCGAGACTACCGGTTACAACTCTCTGGCCGTCAAACGCAATAGCATAGATCTGGCTAAAGTGACCGGCGAGAGTGTGCAAGCATCGACCCTCAGAAATACTCCAGATCTTGGCTGTTGCATCATAGCTCCCGGATACAACGATATCCCCCTTGATCTCTAAACACCTTACACTAGCTTGGTGACCAACCAGGACATTCCTACATACACCTTGTCGAATATCCCACACTCTCAGAGTAGTATCCCGAGAGCCGGAAATCGCAATGTTCTCATCAGACATCTTGAGACAGCGTACGGTCGAAGTGTGCCCACGTAATGTATGTAGACATGCTCTAATGACACAAATTAGTCCGAATAATCACTAAAAAGCCAAGCCGGTCTTACCCATTAGTCATGTCCCAAACTCGTACGTCCCGGTCACAACCGCCGCTCACAAGAATATCTTCCCAAGGGACCATGGCCCATACACCCATGATGTGACCCTGTAGCGTTCGAAGCGCGTTTCCCTTCCGATCGAAAATGTGTATCCTCGCATTATCAAGTGCCACGACAATATATTTGGGAGTTAGATGTAAGCTGGTGACGACCCTTCCATCCTGAGTAATGGTACGAGTAGTGTTGCGCCCGCCAGTTCTCCAAGCCGATTCAACAAGATACCTCTGTTTGAAATGAGACTTGTATGACCGTAATATTGGACGACTGACGGATTCAGTACTCGTTGATCCGTCCATACTTCTAGTTGTGTTGTGAAAGGACGACGTGCCAGGTAAGGCCCCTGGAAAACTCTGGTTCGCATACTCGGCGCCAGACAGTGGCAGAGCGCCAGGTCGGCTTGTTGCATACGTTGGTATACCGTACGAAACTTCTGAGAGGCGTCTGCCATAATCATGTTTGACGCAAAGATTCTTCCAAGTCACGTCGTCGCTCAGCAGATCCCTCCACCGTCTTGAAACCTGTGACGCCCGCGCAAGTACTTGGGGGTCATCGATAAATGACAGGATTCTTAAACACAACTCATCGGGCAAGCTGGTGAAGGGGTCCTTCTTGAGCAACGGACTTACAAACTGGTGCACAAAGCTCAGCTGCTGGGTTGTGCACATGTTGAGCAGATCAGCAAGGATCCGATTTCGACGTGGACCAGACGATATCTTGAACTGATGACGAACTTGAGCCAGAAAGAAGTCTTCATCATCAGCGGCGTCGCTCCAGTCTAGCTGAGTATTAGTCGGGCCAGGAGAAGCAGCCGGTGTAGGTGGCGGTGGTGGGGAGCCTGTAGGTTGTTGTTGATCAAATTCAGGCGCTGGCGTGCTCATGCTTGGGGTTGGTGGTCCCCTAGGTCTTGTTTGGGCCATCTTATCCATCCTTTGATTTACGACGACGGGACCAGACCCAGGTAGATTCAATGTCAATTCCTCGCCGCAGATAGCGCTTCCCCTCCGTTCCGAAAAGCTAAGCGCGGGACAATAGCCGTCCATGGTTATCCCCGTGTGACGGTGTGTTTGTTGCGATCATTCGCTAGTGCTCGGTAATCGCTGAGGTCGTATTGCCAATTAGAAACCGCTCTAGATAAGACAGTGACTTAGGGGCTGTAGTCTAGGCAATGTTAGCAACCATGCCGACTACGAGGCCCGGTTGGGTTATGTTCAAACAAAGCGTGATACCTGATCAAAGGACGCTGCAAGGGAGGTTGGTGCGACGAGAGTTATTTGCATGTCAAGGAACAGCTGTTTGTGGTGAGCACAAGAACGATCTTGTGTCGCCCAGAGCCAGCAAACGAGGCGAAAATGATAGGACAAAGCTCCGAAAGGCTTACTTCTAGCGATGGACAGACTGTCTAACAGCGAGGGCCGGTCGGGGGGGTTTCCGAGCGGCTCTTTGGAATAAGGCGGCGGGATCGGAACGGGAGCATGCGTAGGTGGATTAGGAATTAGGAGACGACAAACAGTTGTGGTAGCGGCTAATGTGATCAGTCGCAAAAGGAGTGTCCCAGTCTGACCATAATCGGCATTGTCTTCGGGTGTTCGGTACCACGACAATCTCGAGAACAATCGGCTGGTTAAGCAGAGAAGCCGGTTGACTGACTAGCTCGACGGTGCCTTGCTTTGCTGGTCTGGCGAGATTTGGATGCTAGCGCAGTCTCCACAACCCAAGGAGCCAAGGAACGTCGGCGGCGGAGAGAGACGAGGAGACGGCGGAGTTGGCGATGGGACGTACTTATTCGGTGACACCAGGCAAACCGCGGCCTGTCCGTCGATTTAAGGGTGAGGCGGCGAAGGGATGGAGGATGAGGAGGACAATAGGCAATAAGCAATAGGCGAGCCGAGTACCAGAGTGCCAGACAAGGCTTTTCTGCTGTGTTTCGAAGGGGACGATGAGGGATGATGAACGGGGCCAGGGCGCCACGGGGTCGAGTGAGATGACTAGGGATCGGCCAGTGAGTGACCAGAACCATACCTTAGCCAATTTGGAAAGGGACAGGGCAGGGCAGCAGACAGGGGAAAGTTGGAAAAGCGGATACAGTTACTGTGTGTGTTACAGTATCTCGAACTGTACAGACTGCACCACATGTACTGCACTATGGCGCCTTCCTTAGCTCACTCACTACTTACATGTATATTTCCTCACTAACATGTCTACACCTTGGTTGGTCAACAGTACAGTTGCATGAAAAGGTACAGAACTGTATCTTTGGTTCTTAGATACCAGATATAAGGTCTTCACTACATGTAGGTAGCCGCTGCTCATCCTGTGTATCTCCTTACCTATGTATGTGGCACTACCTGAAAAATCCATGCAACTTCACGACCTTACATTTACATCCACCTAATATTTCCCAGCCATGATGGTACGTACATATGAAGACATACCTGCCGTAGTTTGATTCTGTGTAGAGATTCTGTACATTGTTTTTTCTCACCCAACCTTGACCTTCTACGTCGGTATTACGTCCATCCTCGTAACCCTACCCATAGACGGATAATGGGCACTGCCACATCACCAGTCTACAGCAACACGCAGGCAGGTTAGATGGGTTGCCAACAAACCGTTACACGTATTATTATTTACTATGGGGTATATCACAGCTACACATGGTAGCATGCCTACAATCAATACCTAACTCACCGCGCGTAGGCCATCTGAATACGGTACCTGGGCAGAAGCGATCTAAATAGGGAGGATCTAAATAGGGATCTTGAAGGCATTCTTCATGGCGGCAATGCCGGTTGGGTGGCTTGGCATTTCTTACCACAGTAGCATTTCTCCTCAGCTGCAAACTTGAAGCTGACATCTCTACATGAAACAGTCTCAGTTGCCTCCAGCCTTCGTTAAAGTGGTACCCGAGATGTTGACTCAGTGCAGTATATCATTTAGTCGCCTGCGTATTATTAGTAATCCGCTGTTTTTGTAGGTATCGGCCACCTGTCTGGACTGCTCACGTAGATGATTGTATACAACTATCCTCCGCTAGGTACGTAAAGTCTGTTTCTTTTTTTATTGATGCAGACAACTTGTACGGGGCAAACTTTCTCAGCTTTGTTGATACATCTGGAACATTTCAATAGGGTAACCAAGAGTGTTGGTTGGCTCTAGCAAATTAGGGCTGCACTCTTGCGCTTTGCTTGTCCTGTATGAAACATGAGCTCTATATAAATTACATGATTATCCGCGTGTCCCTTAAGTATTTTACAGGCGCTTGATACATCTTGGCCACCTTGTTTATTGACTATAAAAGCCCATCAAAACCAACATTATTATGTAACAATCTCATGACGGATAACCTAGGCGGTCGAGCCAGCTTCAAGCTGTACACAACTACTCAACAGCTGCATATATTTCATCAGTGCTACAAGCTAAGCTATTCCGTGTCTGTTAGGTCAAGCTCCAATTGGAGCAGAGCTCCTGTTCAAGTACTTTCAGTCTTGTCTAAAAAATCTACAAACTTTCGAGGTCTGGCCATGCTAAGTACGTACGAATTGGGCAGCTAAGTAATAGGTATCAAGATGATACGAAGCTACATATTCTTAGACTTGTCGCTCTACTTCATTACATCATTAATGCCGACCGTTGACAAGTCATAACTCGAGACAAAAACTTTTAGATGCGGTGTTACTCGGGAGACGAGGTACTAAAAGAACGATCTTGGGAAACTTCGCCCGTGGGCTTCGAAGTTTCTGGTAGATTATCTAAATTGACGGTCTCGTTTCCCACTAGATATTATGTTACCGTTTTAAAATTTAGTAATGAACTATAGTGCCACGCAACTCTTAGTTGTTAAGGAAATATTGAGTACGACGTCTTTCAGGACTTGCATATCTATAGAGCGGAAGCGATCTCCTAGTGGCCATGGTCTCACCTACTGGAATTCAGCTAGATCAGAACTGCGGCGTAACTCGATCGTGCAGTGCGCAATCGTGAGACTATCCAGGAGGTTCTCTTACTAAGTACAGTCGAATCCCGTCTCAAAATCCGACCCAGTGATTTGGGATAGGGGCTTGGGGGGCGCAGTGGTGTTTCTCCTTCTCGAACCATAAGACCAGTTTCACGACGGCCAAATTCTTCAAGATTTGCAACACTAACATCAATAACAACGTCGGTGGCGGATATTCTTAGCTAGTCTCCTACGTTCTCTTACACTGTGTTCTTCTGTTAGTCATTTTTCGACAGTCGAGGTTTGTGTCACCAGGGCTAAGCAAGGCAACTATATCATAGAATAAGAGAATCAACTGTGTCAGATAACGTATCCTTGTCCCAGTCGAACTGGTAGCTCGGTCACCCCTCTCCTTACTATTAGTAGTCCTAAGACGCCCCTGCAACAAGTTCGAAAACACTGGTCCTGTATACGATCAATACCATAATTAGATGTTGGGTACAGACAGTATAATATAGGACCGAGAAGATTGATGTGTCAGAAAGCAAACACTGATCATAAATATGGCCAGGACACGAATACACCATATACGGCCGGATTACTTAGCTCTATTACATTGTTTTCAGTATTCCAGACCGAATCACTAGCCGGCATTGCCAATGTCGTCCTCTATACCAGGGAGTCCTCTATAATGCTCGAAGAAGTATATTAAAAAAAATAGGTCCTAATATCAAAGAAATGAAAAATCTCACTTTTCTAACAACAGGTATATAAAGGTGGTGTTAATAATAATTGTGTAACCCTTTTCCTGCTTGGGCAGTCAGATGAATATAGGAGTGCTACAACTCCTAAACTAGCTAAATTTTAAATTTAGCCCTTTATTATAATTTCATATTCGGAAACAAGCCTCAATAGAGCCGAATCATTATAGAAGAGAGCTTGTTCTCAATGAGATATAGCTGTGGTGGCGGCTCATTACTATCAGATGAATAATATATTCTGTCCGATGTCTTTATCCTAAGAATATTGTACTATTACTAGCTATCTGGCACGGTTTTTTTTTATCTCGGACTGCATCAAGTGATAAACATCAATGTTTAGTGAGCTCGGCCTCCACACAACCACTCTGCGATCACGGCCCATCAAGAAGTAGGGCAACTCTGTCATGAGCGAAGGTTCTCGCTAGGGCTCTATTGATAGAGTAAATAGGTCCATAAAGCGCAGCGATTTAGGCTATGGAGGAGTAGTTACTGATGGCAGAAGATAATAGAATTAGGAGCCCCATTGCCTAGTACATACATGCATGAGTCAAGCAGCAAACACGACTTAATGTCAGGGATAATAGGAGCAAACTTGGGGAGGTCTGAGAATGGAAACAACATGGCAAATATAGAAAACAGACTTGAGATTGGCGACACGCCGTGTAGATAGGGGTTTGAATCTAAGAGTATTAATTTTTCGTTTTGTATTACGCATCCATCGGTCACGAAAATTCCTGACCATGATATAATGAGTTAGCTCTCATACTTGGTAGAGTTTTCATCTCGATACACATCTTATGGAGCAAAGGGCGCTGACATAGTGGCTTGCCGTGCAGCTAGTAGAATTTAAGAGTACTTTTGAATAAACAAATAAAATAATATTAATTATGGTATCATTAAATGGATGGATGGACTCTCATCTCCACGACTGACGCGTACATAATGATGTGAAGCAACACAAATCTTTCCGGCATGACATCTCTGCATAACATGATTTCTTTCCCCTTTCTCGCCAAACACCACATTCATTTGACTTCAAATAAACTGAAAATATTGGTTTTGGGGTATTCCGAACGCCTTGAAATGCCCAACGCTTCCTAATGTGAAAAGATAGATTCATTCGACCTGAGGGCCGTGGACCACGGGATACCCTTCCAATCGAGCGGTAGCCGCCGGAAAATCTCCTAAGTATGCCCAGCCACACCGTTGGTTTCTCTCGATCTGGGCCGTTCCTGCCACCTGTCTCTATTTTTATTATGTTTGCATGCCACGGGTTTTACCCGGGCGCGAAACTCTGCTATCTCTTCGTTCCCGAGTATACTGTCGTCGACGCCAAGATCACTCGTTTCAGCAAAGAACTTGCGCGCTTGCTCTATCGGATCCGAAGGGACTACCCACATGCTCTCGCGCATGCGCTTATGTCGCTCGCGGTCTTCTTCTATGCGCTGCTCAATCTGCCTCCTCGTTGGCTTTATACTGGCCCCGTTGCGTTGCGTGGGTTGAGGGCCGCCCAGATCTGTATCAGCAGCAGAGGTAGGGGCACCGGACTGGTCGTTGCTGCGTACTGGAGAGGACAGACTGAAGTCGTTGGCGGAAGTATCGCGTTCTTTGAGACAGCCCTCGATCTCGACCACGGTCTGTTCGAGGAGGATGAATTTGGTCTGGAGGCCTTGGAGAACCTGGGTAGAGAGATGAGACTGTCAATACATGGTCTCTTGCGGCAATAACAGGCTTATATCGTCGCTGTCGAGACTGGTGCCGTACCTTGCGAACCACCTTCACATTTGCTGCGCCCGATCCGTTTTCTGGACATACAGCATCGACAACTCGAATAATGTCTCGCTGCATCATGCGCACGTAATCGTTGTGTCTTTCCTTCGAGGCCATCTCTAATAGGTGTTCGATGAAGTACATGATGTTTGCTCGCGTGTTCATGTTGGTCTGTCGGACGCAAAGCCAAGGTCAGCACTTGACTGTCTAGAGGGTAATCTGTCTGTCGGTCGGGTGGTTACCTTCTCTAGCTGCTCTAATATGCACGAGTGCAGGTCTTCGTCCATATCCTTGAACTTGAGGGCATACTGCGCCGCCTTTTGCGATGAGGTAGTACTAGCATTGAGGTGTTCTAGCTGCGAGCTGAAGCGCATGCGTACTTCGAAAGGATCGGCCATAGTGTTGTTGGTACAGAACGTAGAGTATAGTTAATGACAGACGTTTGAGGAGTGGAAATCCACAGCCTCGCCTAAAAGGCTTGTAGTGGTGGGTTATACACTAAAGTAGGTACACTAACCAGTAGACTGGAGAATGGATGTCTCAACGCGGGGAGCTCCCGACTGTTGTCGCGGTTCACAGCCGTGTGCCAAGCACGCCAGGGGCTTCATTCCGCCAAGGGTCCCAGAGAATTTTAGCATCATGCAAGGTCATTATCCACCTTGGGCACCAAACCACCTCGCTAACCGCAATCCGGTTAGAGCATCCAGCATTTTGGCGAAAAGGGAAGCCCCACAGAACAATTCCAGGCGTCGGTGCGATCTCGGTCCCTCACGTTTCCCTAACGGAAAGTAGCAGTTCGGGGTCAATTTATTTTCTTATTACCAGACGAAATAAGTCGGAAGAGAACTGATCATCAATGGCTAGCTCTGTTTACAATACGTGTCAGTGCACCCAGCATACGTATGTACCAAATAAGCAATGAAAAAAATCGATTGGCTCATTCCCGTTTCAATGCCACCTCCTTGTCGCCATGTTTTCTCGTGCATATTCGTACATATAAAATCGTGACTGCTTTGGTACCTGACCCGAAGAGATTCCTGCTCCGATTCAACCAGTTTTCGTAACGACGAGAACGATAGATTCCAACCAGATTGCTTTCACGTTCTGCTTTCCTTCTTCTTTTCTGCTTCTTTGCTATCTCCAGACCACTCATCCCACCCGGGCTTCTACATAAATAGAAAGCATAGAGCATATCAAAACCCTGAAATACAATACATATCGTCCAATATGCTGGCCATCACGCAACACCCCCACGAGGCCCCTGACCTCACAATGGCCGTGCTGGGCTGCGGTAAGTTGTCAATCTATAAGCGTAAAGCTGATTGACACCTGGCTGACTTGTCCTAGGCAGCATGGGCGTCGCCATTCTCTCCGGTATTCTCTCGTCTCTCCAGGAGATGAGCGGCCCACGACCGTTGCAGACCTCGGGCAACTCGACGCCGCGCGACGAGGTCCCCTCTCGGCTCCCCACCCGCTTCATCGCCTGTGTGAGGCGTCCCGAGTCCGCCAAGCGTGTGAAACAGGCTCTCTGGGAGCACAGCGCTAGTGTGAAGGTCGTACAAAAGGACAACGTCCCCGCAGTGATGAAAGCGGAGGTTGTGCTGCTGGCCTGCAAGCCGCATCACGTCGAGGAGCTATTGAACGAACCCGGTATGGGCAAGGCTCTTCACGGCAAGCTTCTCATAAGCATCTGTGCCGGCGTGACGGTGCAGCAGCTCGAGGTGATCCTGCACGGTGCCGTGCCCGTCAAAGATCCAGAGATCGACGGCCGTTGTCGCATTGTGCGCGCGTGTCCCAATACCACGAGCGCTGTGCGTGAAAGCATGACCGTCATCGCCGATAGCGAGCCCGCACTGCCGCCTCAGACCTCCGGCCTCGTCACCTGGATCTTCAAGCGCATTGGCGATGTTGTCTACCTGCCTGCGACGAAGATGAACGCTTCGACTGCGCTCTGTGCGTCCGGTCCCGCTTTCTTTGCTCTCATGTTGGAGGCTGCTATTGATGGAGCTGTGGCAATGGGTCTGCCAAGAGCCGAGGCTACACGTATGGCTGCTCAGACCAGTAAGTAGATCTTGCTTTTTGTCCTAGTGCCTTTTTGCGGCGAAGATCTGCTTGGCGGACTGGGAAATATCTTCTATATACTCTATACCCTTTACTTTTGTAGCTACTGACCGCGACTTCGTAGTGAGAGGCACTGCTGGCTTGGTCCTTAGTGGTGAACACCCGGCCCTTCTTCGCGACAAGGTCTGTACCCCTGGCGGCTGTTCTATCGGCGGGCTCTTGGTGCTAGAGGAGGCAGGAGTCCGGGGTACTGTATCTCGAGCTGTGCGAGAGGCCGCTTGCGTAGCGAGCCAGCTGGGTCAGGGCATACAGGGTGTGAACGGGACGAGGCATCAAGCAGAGAAGTGAAGACCTCAAGATAGACTTAATAACGCATCTAGATGGAGTTGGTGATTGACTTGTATATACCCACATCGCCGTTAATTTTTCATGTACTGCAGTCACTATACGTAGGATATGTACCTGTCGGATGAGTGCTTGCTTGTACCATTAATTTCTAAAAATACACCGTATAGTTGCGCAAACCCCTGTGCGGATATCCGGATCGTCTCCCTAGCTAGCCTAACTCATTGGCATTGCGAAGCCCCAAGCCATAAAAATCAAACGTAACGCCGGTATGATGATGCCGCGCCAGAACGCCAATTCCGCCCGACGCTTTTGCAATGACCCACCGCCCACCGAGAAGTTTATTCTCACGAGTCTTCAGGCATCATCAACGCGGGCTTTCTTATTGGATGGCATGTCTTGGTTCGCTTGTTCATCCATCTTCCGCTTTCCATTAGTAGCGGTTGCCTTTGGCTCCACCCGCTCAAGAATTTCAGCGTATTCCCATTCAACATTGTTGATAGTCTCATTGAGCTTGATAATGCGCTCCGTTATCTCTAGTTCACCGAGAATAAGGACGTTACGACGATATATTCGTTGTTTGAGCAGCAACCGCCAGAGCGTATACACCTTCTGATCTGCTTTTGGTGCCGGGGGCTTCATCGATTCGGTATCTGTCCGTGGTCGCACGGAATTCGGAAGTGTTGACATGAGGTGCATCTCCACGAGGCGCCAGAATTGTCGAGGTGCGATCTTTGATTTAAGGCGTATTTCCTCTAACTTTGCCACGTCGACGATCCCACCCTTGGATGATCCGGTGGAGGTGTCTAACGATATTTGGGTATTGTTACGAAGGAAACCGCCTCTCTCTGGAATCGATATACCGCTGTTAATTTTCAACGCGGCAAATTCGGTGACGTTCTTTCGCAAATACTTCAAATCACAAATATCCCGAAGCTTATCAAAGTCTTCGTTAGGATCCTCAACTGTTACCTCCTTTGTCGATGTATCCGCCATGTATAGCTCAAATACGGTGTCGTAAAGAAGAGCACCAACGCCTTTTCCTTGGTAAGGGGGCAGAATGACAAATTGCGATATTCTTGCGCGGCGAGGCAAATTGGCGAGATCTAGATCGCCTTGAGGTAATTCCCACGAGTCGTCGCGTTTTGAATGTACTGGTGCGTTATCCTCACGCGTAGCGCTGGGTTGAGACGGCTGTTGGTACATCCAGAAGTCGTACACTGTAGAAAAGCCCTGGAAAAGATATTCGTGTTTCTCTGTAGCACCGGGCACTTCCTCTTTCTTGTATAAGAGGAAAACGGACCATCTAGCCAGAGAGTAGTCGGGGTCATCCTTGCCATCATTGTCAAGACCTACGTACGAGCCGCCTTCGATAAAGAATAGAACCGTAATCTGTATGCGCCGAATGAGTTGCTTGACGGCTGGGTCTGCTAGGGTCCCCCGCCATATCTCGTACGTTTCCCCGTTCTTCTTGGTCGTCTTGACGAGTGTACCTGGAGGCGTCCAAGCATCTTGCACGTCTCTGATGGCCCTTTCATATTCAGATCGAGTCTGAAATGCGACTGTCTGAGTGTTAGCGAGAATATTGGGAGTGGGGCAAGCTGGGTTAGAAATAACCGACCTCCTGGTAAGTATTCTTTCAAGACCTCTCTGACATCCACTGCTTCCACTTCGCCGACTGAATTGAACTTTTTGGATGAAGAAATAGAGAGATGTGGTCGTAGATTGCGGGCATCATACTGGAGTCGGATTTTTAAGCCCTTGTATCCGAATATGTTCTCATCTTCGCCAAAAACTGAGTATGTGAACTTGGGATTGAAGGATGAGACCTTCTCGATCGACGAAGCCGAGGGTCTCACGAGCGAGATCGTGAGCGCTTCATTGGCGTCTGCGGTCCCTGAGAAGCAAGTTAAGCTTGGTCGTTAATGAGATAAAGATGGTTCACTTACATTCATCTTCCATGGTGTCGAGTCCAGGTCGTGCCAGCTTGAGCCCTATGGATGTAATGAATGCTGAGAACAATGATTCGTGATGTCGCACTACGTAAGTCGGCAGGTAATTTACGCGACTTCCACTCAGCGCGCGTTGAAGACAGTGGCGAGGCGCGTTTAGTGGGATAGGCAGGTACTTGTACCTCTTTGGCTTAGCCAAGTGCCTTAAGTCACCTTACCGATCAGCGTACTTACAGTAGGAGCCGCCTAGGAGCTTGCCTGGGCAGTGCCTGAGGCTGCCGCTATCGAAAAGTGGGGTGATCTTCATGCAGAGGTGGGTGTAACTGGCGAACTGGGTACAACTACCTACCTTGTACCTACAAAGGACAGAAAGGTGGTACCTACGTTAGCGGATACAATGAGAAGTGACGTGGTGCGACAGGTCCTACCGGGGAGCTAATGTTTAGCGTTAAGTGCTGCAAAAGCGCTTCGAGGCTGAGAACTAAACCAGATAACAGTCGCGAAACGTACAATCTTGTTACCTTTTCATTTCGTTCCTCTTTTCGACAAATCTCGATTTAGCCCACCCTCGAGCTCTCTCTCGCCGAGTTTAGGTACCAGCATCGCTCTTGCCCCAATGCTTATCTTCCCCGGGGTTTGCATTCGCACATGAGTCGGTGATTACAGTGCCTTATCCTCTCTTTCAAGACGCATCACAGCCATGGCCGGAGCTGGCTTGATTCTCCTCCTCCCCTTAACGGTAAGTTCAGAACGCAGATGTGCTGAATTGAAACCCCCTATACAGGACTAACTCGGATGGAACAACAGGTGGTGATGACATTGGCGTAGGTGCCCCAACGCTGCGAATCGAATTCCCGGACCCAACCGACTAACGGCAGCAGCTCATTTCTGGCCGGCGCATTACCACTTTCTATGACCCTTTCCCAGTCGCAGTTGCGATTAATATCTAGTATCGGGATAGGAATACTTGTCGGGACCTCATTGATTGTTATAATACCCGAAGGTATCGAAGCGGTAGCCGAGTCGTCTATCGCGGCACATCACCCGACACCGAGGGGTTTACACGTGGCTAGGGATGGTCCTGCGATTCGGTGGACGGAAGGGCCTTTGGATGCCCAAGCTGAACAAGTTTGGGGCACAGTTTCTCAGCAAGAGTCATCAACAGACGCTTGGGTGATAACGCCAGATACCGCCCTAGGTGTAGCTCTTCGCGCTAGGACTACTGCCGATGCAAAAGAGGCCCCAAAGGAAGCCTCCTCGCAATCCAAGGAATCTGAGTTGCCTACGTTGTACATTGGATTGTCTTTAGTTCTTGGATTTATCCTCATGTTCCTTATTGACAGGTTGCCTCGCCATGCCTCGGAAAATTTCCAGCCTGCCCCGCCACGACACATCAGCCTCAGCAACCTGGGAGGATCATCACTCTCAGCAGACGAAGAGGAGGCCGAGGGATTCTTAGGTTCGCTCACCCCAACCCCAAAACAGTCCAGAAGTCTTGCAACGACAACAGGTTTGGTGATTCATGCTGCTGCGGACGGGATAGCAATGGGGGCTTCTGTCTCTTCGCCCGATAAGCAACTCGGCATCATTGTCTTCGTTGCGATTATGGTACATAAGGCCCCCGCAGCCTTTGGTTTGACATCAGTGCTGTTGAAGCAAGGGTTATCCAAGCGCGCAGCTAGGGGTCATCTCATTGTGTTCAGCCTAGCCTCTCCATTTGGGGCGTGGGTGACATTTATACTTGTGAGTTTTTTGGGTGGTGGACAAGGAGAAGTGAGCCAATGGTGGACCGGCATGCTTTTACTATTCTCAGCAGGAACTTTTCTGTAGGTTTCCACGTCTACTTCACTTTGGTTTATTTTGCTGACTGATAGTATTAGCTACGTTGCTATGCATGCGATGCAAGAGGGAGAGTCACCGAGCCATGACATCGGATCTGGAGTAAATGGATATGCAGATGGAAGCACATCTCAGAGGAAACATGCTCATCCGCAGATGAGGGAAACCCTTGCAACCGTGGTTGGCATGTTACTACCGTTACTGACGCAGTTTGGCCACCATCACTGAACCATGACGGCTACCCCCTATTTCCAAACCAGCGTCGGCGTAATTTTAGAATGGGAGGACTTAATGATCACACGATGTACAACGTATGATTTAATATGTATACAATTTCTAGATAAATGCACATTGTTAGGCTTTACTCCGCATCTTTGGGATATGTAAATAAGGGAGAGCATGGCTGGGCTTTCATTCCGTTCTTAGACTACAACAATGAATATTAGCAATCACCAAGATGGTGGGCAATAAAAAAATCGCATAGCCATGGCAACACTGTGGTGGTGATATTCTGCTGACTGTGCTGTTGTATCGGATACTATAGCCAGGTGAGCTCCACAGCTCCGAGCTCTCAACTTCTGGTCTAATTTTTCGGTTGAAAAGCCAATTCACCTGTTTTCTCGTACAAATTGCGTACTTGTCATGAAGGTTTCATGTCCTTTTGTGTCTGCGTAGTGGGTTACATAGATCTTTATAGTACAAGGTGACTCTGAGTACCTAGGTAGGTAAGTTCAGTTGTTAGTAATGTTGGAGTCACTGGCCTTTAGTGTAAAACCACTCGGCTGATGGATGCGTGGACAACTGCATTTTGATCATGATGTTGGGCGTTTCTTTTTATTTATTACCGATGTAGGCGTATGTAGATAGGTATGTGTAGGCAGTATCAACACGGGGTCCACCGTGAGGGGTATTTGTATACATTAGCCGTCGCAGCCAATACTACTCGAGTTAGCCGTGCGTGAAGGGCGTGGCGGCCGACATGGCGCTTGGGTTGTACGAAGCTATTCTCACTGCTGGTTTATAAGGTAGCTCGCGGACACACCGGCCTCGTGCATGAGCGTCAAATCAAGAGAACGTTGATTTAATTCTGTTCACTCATCTTCTTGCCACAAAAGGTTCATATCTTAAGTCCCTTGAATAAGTTTAATTAGGTAAACTCACCTGAGGCAAGATGGCACCCAGAGTCCTCGTTTTCGGCACCGGCAGCATTGGCGCTGTTTACACCTGGGTTCTTTCACGCGCCACCCCGGAATCGAATATCACAGCCATCTGCCGATCAAACTACGAGGCAGCCTCGCTGGGCGGATTCACAATCAACTCGACGATTTGGGGTAATGGTCTGAAGGTGCGGCCGCATATAGCACGCTCCGTGTCTGAGGCGGTGGCACAATCCCCCTTGCCCTTTGACTACATCCTCGTGACCGCCAAGGCAATTCCGACAACGCCTTCGACTGCCGAGCTGATCCGACCGGCCATTACTCCAGGGAAGACGGCCGTGGTGCTCATACAAAACGGCATCGGCATCGAGGAGGAGTACGTCCGCTTGTATGCCGACGATGACGTCCCCGTACTTAGCACCGTCGTCTACATGCCTGCGACGCAGACGGCACCGGCCGTGGTAAGCCACGAGGTGCTTGAGCACTTGCATGTCGGCACATACCCGGCATCCGGGGTGCCGGAGACGCACAAGCGCGCCGCGCAAGCGTTTGTGGACCTGTTGACGGCAGCTGGTGCCACGAGCACACTGCACGACGACGTCCAGGGGCAGCGCTGGGGAAAGCTTCTGGTCAATGGGTCTTGGAATCCGATCTGTGCACTCACTAGGCTCAGAGACGCATTATTTATAGAATCCGCCAGGAAACAGGGCGAAGAGAACGAGGCGGCTCTGTTTGTTCGCGATGTTATGGGGGAGATCGCTAGTGTTGCTCAGGCATGCGGATACAAAGACGTTGACGATAAGTTGATCGAGTTTCAGCTGGACCGTATGAAATCTAGGGGCTTTCCCGGAATTCAGCCGTCTATGATGGCCGATGCCCTCGGTGGAAGGAGTCTTGAGGCTGATGCTCTTGTTGGGAATGCGGTCAGAATAGCCAAGGAGAAAGGCGTTGATGTGCCTCTTCTCCGGACTCTATATCTACTTGCTCAGGGTCTGAGTGCGAGTTTCACCCCAGCTAAATAGGGTAGACGTTCAGTCAAGTCCATATTCTAGGTAGGCGTTGAGCGTATTACCAGGAAAGAGGGGGTGAAAGGATGAGTTGTAGATTTGTTGTCGTAGTCTTTGTTCATTTAGATGTTATACAGGATAGGTTACATGTATACATGGTTCTTCACTCTTCAGAGTGTCTTCATGAGGTGAGCCAGCCCGCACGCCGTATGCATTACATCGATTGTAGATTTACGTTTAATCCATAACCACAGTAGCACCAAGCTCCTTCATCGTGGCAAGAATCTTCTCAGCCTCTTCCTTCGGCACGGACTCCTTCAATGTCTTAGGTGCGCTCTCCACAAATTTCTTGCTGTCCACCAAGCTCAACCCCAGCAGATTCTTGACCTCTTTGATAATCTTGGCCTTGGCGCTCGCCTCGAATGCTGTTAGCTTAAGGGTGAAGAGGGTCTTCTCTTGGGCGGCTGGAGCAGGCTCGTCGGCCTCTTCGGCAGCAGCGGCGGGTGCGGCAGCGGGTGCAGCAGCGAAGCCACCGACAGGGAGATCGGGGATGTTCAGTCGGGACTGGCCGAAGTATCGATATCAGCACATCGTTCCCCTCAGGCGTTCTCGACTCGCATGTGCGTTCGCATTCTCACCTTTAAGCTGGAAACCAGGTCAGCAGTCTCGAGAAGAGTCAGCTGGCTGATCTGGTCGACAATGCCGGTAATCTTGGGGCTTGTGGGCGCAGCCTCTGTCGAGTTGTGCCGTCTCGATGTGGCTGCTGTGTTTTGAAGGATCGGGGTTGCGGCTCTGAACGAGGCGCTGGGTCGCAGTGATCGCGCGCAGCTGCGAGCTGCGTATCTGCATGGGGCCGACATATTCGAAGGAGTGTTCGTGGCTCCGGAATCAATCGCGCGTAGGCTGGCAGGTGGTGGTGCTGGCTCAATGGCTTGTACTCCGGAATACACTCGCTTCAAGAATTTTGCTGAATGGAAGCTAGCTTCGGCTCGCTGTCCCCTGCTAAATCTGGATGGGTAGTCCAATCCACCCTGTCAATAGAGTCAATTGCAGGTGGACCCCCCTACAGGGTGGGCGCGCTCCTTGCTATAGTGGCTTCACCGCCTAAATTTCAGGGCGGCAGAAAAAGTTACAGCGGACAAGGATTCATGCGCCTTATCGCGATACCAAATTCTTATTAGTTTTGGTCGCTTCAGCAAGCGATTTCACCTTGCTCAAGCACATATCTTGTGTTTGCTCAACAATTATGGCGACCGTCGATGTGAGCTTGGAAAGGGCGCTACTCCTCGACGACGAGGCTCTTTTGAGCCAATTACCGCCGGAATTACTGGAAGTTATTCGCAACCAAACGACGCCGAACTTCCTTGACGCCATCGCCGCTGCGGCTCTGATACCCCGGCTCACGAGCCCTGTATTTATTTACTTCGAGCACATCTTTGCCGACCTCTGCGCACGATGGCTGCTCAGGTCCCGAAATGCGGGACAGGAGGACCAGATTATCGCTGCATTTGCGAGAATCCTCCCTTTTGCGCCTCACCTCTCTGTTTTGCTAGAACAGTATATAAGTGAAACCTCATTCGCGCATATCACCGGCACACAGCCTTTCACACTCAATTCACTGAGCTCATCAAGTATTGGTCACATTTCCGAGTCCGCACTGCTCCGAGCCCTTCTTGCTTTGTGGAGACTCCTGAATTTCAACCAAGGCACATATGCACCACTCGTGCAACCTTCTCAAATCCAAGCCTTGTTCAAGCATGAGCAAGCGCCGGTCAGATACCTTGCGGTCAAGGTTTTCTGCTGCCAGATGAGAGCTTCAGACTTCAAGCAAGAGGAGCTCATGCAGAGATATGTTGATTTTGAATCGATTCCTGGTGATTCGCTCACTTCTGATTTTGATGGATTCCATGTTGATTATGCTTTCCTCTCCTTATTGGAGCATAAGCGCGCTACGGAAATGGACAGCTTGCGCCTGAGAGTAAAGAATGCTTATACAGCGAGATCGCCCTCCGTTAGCATTCATCCCCAGCAACTGACAGACCGAGTAATACAGTATGGAAGTATTATATTCCCTCGGCCTCACGGCCCGCCTTCTTCGCAGTCCAGTTTGGTACATACCCCTACAACATTGGTGAACTTGGAGAGTCTCGCCGGAAATCTTCAGAAGCCCGGGCCAATTCTTCTTCATGGCTTACCAGGATCTGGAAAGACATCGGTCGTACATGAACTTGCCCGTGAACTTGGAATGGAGTCCAGCATGGTGACACTGCACCTGAATGAACAGACCGATGCCAAAATGCTTATTGGTTTATACTCCACAGACTCTAAACCCGGCTCCTTTTCATGGCGACCAGGTGTCCTGACTACTGCTGTTCGTGAAGGTCGCTGGGTCTTGATTGAGGATTTGGATAGAGCTCCTAACGAATTGATGAGCACGTTACTTCCATTAGTCGAGCATGGGCAACTGTTAATACCCAGCCGAGGAGAGACAATTGAGGCACCGAGCACATTCAGACTTTTTGCTACTGTTAGAACTACCCAAAGTACGCATGGTCAGGAAAATATTCCAAGTTTTCTGGGTCAAAGGTTCTGGAATCTATCAAGTATGAGAACACCAACCTATCTGGAACTGGAGCAAATTGTTGTTGGAAGCCATCCCCTCTTGCACAAGTATACTTCCATCATTATGGCTGTCTATAAACGACTCTGCAATGTCCTCTCACTGAAGCCTGGACGCGCTACCGAACGCCCTATTACCCCTCGAGATCTTCTCAAGTGGTGTCGTCGGCTTGAAGAGCTTCTGGTCTCTGTCGGTTGTAAGACAGGCGAGGAGCCTATTAATGAAAGAACACGAGACTGGATGTTCATGGAGGCTATTGACTGTTTTTGCGGCAGTCTTGCTAAGCAGGATACGAAAGTATTGCTTCTCAGCTGCATCGCGGAAGAGATGCATCTACCCAAACAGCTCATGGAACATTACCTCGAAGCCTATATTCCTCAGCTGGAAGATAGCCCCAGCAGCTTTAGAATTGGAAGGGTTATGTTGACGAAACGCCGCCATGGGAACAGAGTAACGAAGTCGAAGAAACCATTTGCAAACACTAGCCATGCAAAGCGACTGCTCGAACAAATCGCCATGGCTGTCAAGTTGCAAGAGCCTGTGCTTCTTGTTGGTGAAACCGGTATCGGAAAGACGACTGTAGTGCAGCAACTAGCAGACACGCTCGGCCATAAGCTAGTTGCTGTAAATCTGTCACAGCAAAGCGAAGTAGGTGATATAATCGGTGGCTTTAAGCCTGTCAACGCCCGTAGTCTCGCCGTGCCTCTGAAGGAAGAGTTCGAGGACTTGTTTGCTTCGACTGGTATATCAGCTACCAAAAACCAGAAGTATCTTGAGCAGATAGGCAAGTGTACCGCCAAAGGGCAGTGGAGCCGAGTCTCAAAGTTATGGCACGAAGCACCAAAAATGTTCAACAAGATCGTAAATGAGCTGCAGGAGAAGTCGGAACCCAGGAACGGAGATTCGGATGAGAGACCAGTTGTCAAGCGACGTAAGACTGAATCGAAATTGCAGTCATTGATTGAACTGAGACCGCGGTGGGAGTCATTCTCAAAAAACTTAGACCAATTCGACATTCAAGTTTCAGGAGGTTCCGGCAATTTTGCATTTGCTTTTGTGGAAGGAAATATCGTCAAGGCTGCGAGAAATGGGGACTGGGTACTTTTGGACGAGATCAACCTTGCGTCCCCCGATACACTCGAGAGCATCGCAGATCTGTTAGCATCAGGGCCCAATAGCGAACCGTCTATCTTATTGTCTGAGACTGGAGAGATTGAACGTGTGAAAGCCCACCCGAACTTCCGGATTTTCGGTGCTATGAATCCAGCTACGGATATTGGCAAACGAGATCTGCCGCTAGGGCTTAGATCAAGATTTACGGAACTATACGTTGGTAGCCCGGATCAGGATTTGAAAGATCTCTTGACTATCATAAAGACGTATTTAAGCGGAAAGAGCGCAAAGGACGACCAGGCTGCAGATGACATAGCGAGGTTGTATCTGAATACCAAGAGGCGGGCTGAAGAGAAACGGCTCGTAGACGGCGCCAATGAAGTCCCACATTTCAGTCTTCGAACACTTACTCGCGTTCTGACCTATGTCAATGATGTCTCGCCATTCTATGGCCTCAGGAGATCACTTTTCGAAGGCTTTTCAATGGGCTTCCTGACACTCCTCGACAGAGCATCTGAGGAGACGCTTGTGCCTTTAATCCACCACCATCTCTTGGATAGACATGGCAATGCTCGATCACTACTTTCACAGCCGCCTAGGCATCCAAACGATGGAAAGGAATATGTCAAGTTCCTTAACAGAAATAAGGACCGTCATTATTGGCTATTGCAAGGCGCCGAGACGCCTATAGAACGCTCTGATTATATCATCACCCCTTATATAGAAAGGAACCTCCTGAACCTTGTGCGAGCCACATCGACGAGGCGTTTCCCAATTCTGATTCAGGGCCCTACGTCTGCAGGAAAGACCAGTATGATCGAGTACCTTGCGAATTACAGCGGAAATAAATTTGTCCGGATAAATAATCACGAACATACAGATCTCCAAGAATATCTCGGAACCTACGTCTCAGATGCTAGCGGTAAACTGCGTTTTCAAGAGGGCCTTTTGGTGCAGGCTTTGAGACAAGGGCATTGGATTGTGCTAGACGAGCTGAATCTAGCTCCAACTGATGTTCTCGAGGCGCTTAACCGTCTCCTAGACGACAACCGTGAGCTTCTTATTCCCGAAACACAAGAGGTTGTCCGCCCACATGAAAACTTCATGCTTTTCGCTACTCAGAACCCAGCAGGACTGTATGGCGGTAGAAAAGCGCTGTCACGGGCTTTCCGCAATCGCTTCCTTGAACTCCATTTTGACGATATTCCCGAAGATGAACTCGAGACGATTCTTCAGAAGCGTAGTCTATATACTGCACCATCTGACTGCAAGAGAATCGTTAACGTGTACAAGGAATTGTCAAGATTGCGACAGACAAGTCGCCTATTTGAGAATAAAGATAGTTTTGCGACATTGAGAGATCTTTTTAGATGGGCTTTAAGAGGTGCGGAATCGCGGGAGGAGATTGCGGCCAATGGATTCATGCTGCTAGCTGAGAGAGTCAGGAACGAAGAAGAACGCGTAGCTGTCAAAAAAGTTATCGAAACCGTGTTTAAAGTCCGCATCGACCAGGAACAGCTCTACGACTTGCAGCAATCCCCATTTCTCCGAGTACAGCCTCCAGATAATAGCCATGGGATTGTCTGGACTCAAGCCATGCGCCGGCTCTACATTTTAGTCGCAAGCGCCCTCCGCCACAATGAGCCAGTGTTACTCGTAGGAGAGACAGGGTGTGGTAAAACTACCGTTTGCCAGATGCTTGCCGAACACCTAGGTAAAGACCTTCATATCGTCAATGCTCACCAGAACACAGAGACGGGAGATCTCATCGGATCACAGCGACCTATCCGAAACCGCGGAGCAATCACAGACACATTGATGAAAGATATTGTGCAAGCGCTTCAAGCTCTAGGGCAGCATGCCGGTGGTGATCCAGACCAACTGTTGTCTGCATATCATGCTATCGATAGCTCGTCGTTAGCTAAACTCCCAAAGGATTTACAGCAGCGAATATCCGAGAACGAAACGAAGAGCAAAGCACTATTTGAGTGGGCTGATGGAAGCCTCGTTCAGGCCATGCGGAGTGGGCAGTACTTCCTCCTCGATGAGATATCGCTTGCAGACGACTCTGTTTTGGAAAGACTCAACTCAGTTCTTGAACCACAACGTACCATTCTACTTGCTGAAAAAGGTATCGACAATTCTTTTGTCAAGGCAGATGTTGGCTTCCAGTTCCTAGCCACGATGAACCCCGGGGGCGACTTTGGCAAGAAAGAATTATCACCCGCTTTGAGGAACAGATTCACAGAGATATGGGTGCCACCCTTGTCTGGCAAAAATGACGTCCTGCACATAGTCTCGTCGAAACTCAAGAGTGAACACCAAACATTTGCTAGTGCAATAGTTGATTTCACTTATTGGTTTGGCCAAACTTTCCGGTCTACCACTTCGACAGCTTTTTCGATAAGAGATATTCTCGTTTGGGTGGATTTTGTCAACAAAAGCGAAAGTCGACATGGGGCGTTCTCTATTGTCCAAGGAGCTGCGACCGTATTCATCGATACACTCGGTGCAAATCCATCAGCATTGATTGCCATCGACCCCAAAAGTTTGGACGAACAGCGTCAAAAATGTGTTGATAAGCTAAGCGAACTTCTGGGCTTCAATGCTACCTCTGTATATCGTGCCCCCTTACACCTTGCCATTGAGCCCACCCAATTACGAATTGGGGAGTATTCCATCCAGCGCAAATCCAACGAAAACTTCGAGGTTGGGTTCGCTCTGAATGCACCGACCACCAAAATGAATGCAATGAGAGTTATACGGGCATTACAAGTGCAGAAGCCTATTCTTTTGGAGGGCAGTCCTGGCGTGGGCAAGACGACATTAGTTGGTGCTCTTGCCCGGGCTTGTGGTCAGCCCTTGACGAGAATCAATCTTTCAGATCAGACAGATCTCATGGACCTATTTGGTACCGATGTCCCGGTTGAGGGCGCCGAAGCTGGTCACTTCGCATGGAGAGATGCACCATTTCTACGAGCTATGCAAAATGGCGAATGGGTACTCTTAGACGAGATGAATCTTGCTTCGCAGTCAGTTCTTGAAGGTCTCAATGCCTGCCTTGATCATCGTGGTGAAGTCTACATCTCCGAATTGGACCAAGTTTTCAAAAAACACCCAAACTTCCGGCTCTTCGCTGCGCAAAACCCCCACCACCAAGGAGGTGGAAGAAAGGGCTTGCCCAGCTCATTTGTCAACCGCTTCATCGTTGTATATGCAGATGTTTTCAGTGATGAAGATTTGCTTCTGATAGCCAGTCACAACTTCCCTAAAGTCTCTCCTGAAACAGTCAGTCAAATGATCAAGTTCATTTCCAATCTCGAGACGCGTATTTTAGTTGAGCGAGCTTTCGGATCTCAAGGTAGTCCTTGGGAATTTAATCTGCGTGATACCCTTCGTTGGCTGCATCTTCTTACCTCTTCGGATACCCTCCTATCTACCGGGACAGTTGACAACTTTCTGAATATCGCTATACGACAGCGCTTTCGAAGTGAAAAAGACCGTTCAGAAGTCAACCGGTTGTATATTGAAGTCTTTGGCTGTTCCCCCGAAGACCGTCAGATTTATTATGGCACAAGTGCCTACGCCTTTCAAGTTGGTTTATCGTTTATGCTACGAGACAAGTTACGGAAACCTTCACGTTCTCCAGGCATCAATCTTGTTACCAGGTTACAGGAGTTGGAATCTCTACTCATATGTGTCAAGCACAACCTCCCTTGTATCTTAGTTGGCCCCTCTGGCTGTGGCAAGTCAACTCTTCTCCAGCAAATTGCTGCTCAAGCTGAGAAATCGCTCGTCGCATTTCCAATGAATGCCGATATTGACGCCATGGACCTCATCGGTGGGTTTGAGCAGCTAGACCCTTTGAGAGCGGTTAATGTTGCTATGAGAAAGCTGAAGTCGACATTGGAATTATCAGCTCTCAGCGCCTTGCCGCAAGGTATCCCCGATGCAGCTGTTGATCTTCTACAGACCCTTGAGAATGAAAACCTGCTGACAAACAATAAAGCTTACCTGCTAAGCCTAATCGACGGACTGCGCGCTCAAACATCCCCTCACTCAGATCTTTTAGCAGCACTCGAGGAAGTGCAAAGTCTCCTTCAGCAATCTACCAGCACCGCAGATCCAAGGTTTGAATGGCTGGATGGAGTTATTGTCCAGGCTCTCCAAAAAGGCGATTGGCTTGTGCTCGATAATGCGAATCTTTGCAGTGCTTCTGTCCTGGATCGCCTTAACTCGCTATTGGAACCAGAAGGGACTTTAATCATGAATGAGCATTGCGGATCGGATGGGGAGCCTCGAATTATTAAACCTCATCCGGACTTCCGCATCTTCTTGACTGTCGATCCTCGATACGGCGAGCTTTCTCGAGCCATGAGAAATCGCGCTGTAGAGATATTTGTTGAGCCACTATCCTCAGTTACCAGGGACTGGGCTGGTAGAATTGCGGATGTTGAGCCATATTTAGAGAGATATAAATTATTGGACGCAGCTATGGCTTTTGATAGTACCAATGAAACACGCCTCAGCCAACTAGCGGTGGATAGCCTATGCTTTGGCGATTTGAAACTTGGCCAAAGGATATCGAGCTTAGCAAACTTTTCCATTCAGACAAGCTCGATGTGTGAGCAAGCGGTCTACTCAACTCCCATTGCCCCATCGCAACTGACGGTTGATATTCTGAATTCTACTCGGAGTTTTTGCGTAACGGCAGCTGAAGAATCTCGAACTGAGATCTTAAACTTTGTGGTAAGTCAATCGTTCTGCTCTCTGGCTTTCGTATTCTAACTTATACAGACCCTGCATCCTTTGCATAACTCCCCAGTTGTCCCTCTGCTACACGGATACAATTTACAGCTGCCATTTTGGTTGGCAACTTGCTACGAATTATCTTGGGATTTAGCCGATGCTTGGAGCGCTCTTGAAACGCAGAGATCTCGAGCGGTCAACGTTCAAATCTCCGGGTTGAATAGACTACAACGCTCGTATGTTGCAGATAAAGTCGCCGCTGTACACAAAGACTCTACTGTCCGATCGGCTAAATTTCTCGTGGGCGTCCTTCAAGCAATTGAAACTTACCTCAGGGGGCAATTGCAAACTCCTAACTTGTGGAAAGTGAGTGCATTCCCTTGTCATCGTATCTTGTGTGTCATTAACATAAGTAGCAAAATAAATATCTCCTTCGAGACCTCATTCACTCCTGGAAGACGACTTTCCACTACCTCATTGAATTGCCTTTCGAAGAGGCAATATTCCAAGCTCATCTTGGCCATATGTCTACAAATCTCAGCGACCATTTGCCTCATGTAGACAATGGTAACACTCATCAACTCGTTACTGATGTTTTGAACGGGCTGGACCAGTGTTTCACTTCCGGATTCAAACTGTCGACTGGGTTGGGGATGGAAACGCTATGGAAACTTTTAAGACCCGCACCAGTTCGAAATGAGCGTATGTTTGAACAGCTTGTTCGTATGGAGAGCCTCGCGGCGCAATTCGACCAAGTGAAATGGAAATCAACAGCTGGTCCGATTGACTTGGCTAAGATAATGGATTCTTTTATTCAAGCTTATCGTCTCATACGATTAGGAGAGGCCAACACCGACAGCCTCTTTCAATCCTTGGAAATCGAGATTGAGCAAATGCTCATCCGTTACGCCAATGATAGTGCGCTTATTCCCCCATTCCTGGCTACTGAGTTTGAAACTGTCCGACAACTTATTGCCATTGACTACATTCGTGGGCAAGACAAATCCCTACCTGTGGTAAACGAGATCGTCTCTTTGTCAGACACACCATTAGTCTCGCTTTTACGCATCAACAGCGCGACCGATACATCTAAGTCGCTACAAATGTTAGAGACGCTCGTCCAGGGCGACCACCAATCTCCATTGTGGACAGAAAGCTTGTCGGCCAAGATTCTCTTGAAGCTTAACAGTATTCATTCAGTACCTCTAAGCCGTCTTATATCACTCGAAACAGAAGTGCCTCTACTAGCAAGAGAAATTAGTCGGCATTCGGATCCGCTCACTTCCAATTGGTCTAAGAAGCTTAATGAGATCCTGTGGCATTTGATGCGGGATATTTTGGCGGTCTATGATGCTCCGGTGGCTGAAATATTTACCGAAGCTTGGGGGACTCTGGCCAATGACTCCTCCATACTTGAATTCGTTGGATTTACCACAGAAGGCTTGTCGTACAAAATCGATAAATTTCTACCTCAGTCGATTATAGGTCACCTTGATGGCCCCTCCGGAAAGGTTAATAAGCATCTTGTCGCTGCATATGTGTCCTTGGTAGCACATCGAGCCAACGGCTCTAAAGAGAGCATCTACTTGGCCAACGCCTGGGTACAGTTTTCGGTTGCTTTGGTCAAACTATACATCCCCGACAAAGCTTTCGATCCACAGCTCCGTCCTCTGATTGAACTGAGGAGCTATGACGACCTTTTCGAAGGTCTGAATAGGCAACTGCAAAATATAGAGAACTACGGACAATTTCAGACTGGCCAACCGATTAGCCTACGGTCCGAAATCCTCAAAGAAAATATATCTTCCATTGGAGCACGACCAACTGCAGTTCAAGTCGCGTACCGCCCCAAAACCTCGGGGCTCGCTAAGGTCCAGGCAGAATTCAATAATGTTCTAAGCGTCATCCTAGGCGCTGATTTAAATGCCGTTCTGTTTAAGCATTTTCTCGGATACGACGCAGCCACCCAAGAGCTGCAAGTAATCCATGAAAATATAACAAGAGTTAGTTCCAGATTGACGCACAACTTCCGTAACTACGAGGATATCGCCCTACCAACCGTTAATATTCTGCACTGTCTGAGTATTGGATTGTCTCTAAGTCAAGAGACGAAGCTACGGTCGGCACGCCAAGAAACTCCGTCGATAAAGCTTCTGAGCTTGATACCTTTACTTAGTGGCAAGCCGAAGACTCCTATTCCGCAACCAACTGCTGCTCTGGGACCTGAGTTCCTAGAATATGCCGCATTGGTTAGAAGTATTGAGGGCTTGCATGGTATTAGTCGCATTCAGGAGCCTGTTTTTGAATCTATTCATGCGTTTTATAACCAATGGACACAGAAACTTGAAGAAGATAGGAAAGCAGAGGAAGCTAAGAACAGCTTGTTCCGTTACAGAGGCGGGCATGATGAAGAAGAAGCGGCGGAGAAGGCGGCTTTCAATGAGCTCTTCCCAGGTTTCGACGAAATTGAAGAACAAGAGCAACCTGAACGTCACAGATTCAACAACGCTAGGGAGCTGGCTGTTAAACTTGCTAAAACGCACAAAGCAATCTTCTTGACTCCACAGAACGCATCAAAGAGTCTCAAAACCCTTATACAACACGTTGCGGGCCAGGCTTGTCGGGCTATTGACCGTGGAATAGCAGACCGAGACTACTTCCCAGCCACCTTATTGGCCTTAGAGGTGCAGGCACAGAATCTCACGAACAATACCATACCTACCAACTGCAATTTCTACACCGATACCAATTCAAACGAGTCTCGCAAGTTGGTTCACCTTGTCACGGATATCCGTTCACGTTTTCGCCAGCTTCAAAATGTTGATGAGATTGGCCATTTGCAACCTCTTGCCGATGTTGTGGCAGCTTGTGATACAATCTTCGAGCTCGGTCATGCTGATTCCCTTGCCCAACTTATACCAAAAGTTGAGCATCTTCATGCCTTCGTGTATGAATGGCAATTTGGTGGATGGGCAAGCAAAACATATGGCGTCTTACCTCTTTATAACCGCCTAACCGATATACTTGTCTCCTGGCGGCGTCTGGAATTGTCAACATGGAACAGACTGTTTGATATGGAAGTCGCTAAGTGCAATGACGATGCAGACTCTTGGTGGTTTATCGCGTATCAGGCTATTATTGCTGCAGCGATGAGTCTCCCTCAAAGTGCTGAAGAAGTTCATAGCCATGCTTTGAGCTTGGTGAAAGAACTCGAAAGCTACTTCTCCTTGGCACCAGTTGGTCAGTTCGCCGGCCGCCTGAGTCTCTTGAAACAGCTGCACGTTCAACTCACACTCCTTGTCTCGGAGTTTCCAATGTTGACTATCATACGTGATAGCCTACGTAACTTCATCGACTTCTATACTCGCTACGAGAAACCCGTTGCTGACTTGATAAGTGGACACCGAGCTCCGATCGAAAAGAAAATGAAGGATGTTGTACTCCTGGCAAGCTGGAAAGACACCAATATTGTGGCATTACGAGAGAGTGCCCGGAGATCCCACCAAAAGCTGTTCAGGATCGTCCGAAAGTTTCGTGACGTGCTCAACCAGCCTATGAAATCAGTCATAGACCAGGGCTTGCAAGATGTGAACCAAAATGAGACACTCGTCTCAAAGGTTCCTCATGATCAACTTTCAATTGACTCAGGCGCTCTTGATGTGTGCAGAAAAGCCGTCTCAGGCTGGGCAGATAAATATAGGCGACTAGCTAACGTCCAACGTACTGTTCAGCTCATGGACAAACTCAGTCAGGTGCCAGAGTCTGCGGTCGACATGGCAGGAGTTATCAATGATTTCCTGTCAGAATTGAGTACGCAAATGGGCGAGTTACGGAAGGAAACGCCTACGGTTCTCAATGACGAGAATAAGGACCTTGTTAAGCACCTAAAATCTCGTAAGAGAAAGCTCTTCGCAGAGACTTTGAAAGCGGTTAGACAAATGGGGTTCCCATATAACCTTGGCCTCGACACACTTGCTAAACAAGGCTCACTATCTACTGTTCTCGTATCGGCAGTTCCTCTGACAGAATGCAGTTTGAGTGGACTAGAGAGTATAGACTACTACTTTCACAGGACGGTGGATCTAGCACCACGCGTCCGAAGTGCAAGTCAAAACCACTCAGAAGACTTGACTGCGGCGGAGATTGCTAGAAGTCTAGGGCTGCTCGAGGGTATTATGTATAATACCTTACGCCAGAGGAGTGAACTTCATGCAGCAATCGACGATCTTACGGTACTTAAAGAATCCTCGAGTTTACTGGAATCGCTTGCGAAGGCGAGGAACGAAGGCGAGATTCAAGTTGGGAATATCAACAGCAACTATGGAACGTCTCCCAAGTGGCTTGCTGAAGTTTTGAGTGTTGGTATCGAACTCATTGAGGTACACGCCAAATTCAGTGATCTTGACAATCGCGAGATTCTAGATCTTCTTTGCTTCTGGAGAGAAAGGATCACATCTCTATCAATCAAATTAGGCTCTCTCCCGGTACTCCCTGCCGACTTGATCACTGCAGAACACAGACACCTTGCACAAGACGTAAAGTCGTCCTTCAATGAATTCTATGAGTGCCTAAGTAGCGCGTGTCAAGAACGACCAGACCTTGCTTTTTTGATCGAACAAATTCGAAATTGGGCTATCATTCCGGAAGATACCAGCAATATACTGGAGATCGGTAGCCGGAACATCGACGTTTTAACCCACGGCGTCAAGAGACTTTGCGATAGTATACTCGTGGCTGTGGAACAGTTCAATGGTACTATGTCCAGACTTCTTAGCTCGACCGAGGAGGCCAGTTGGTTGCTGGAACAAGATAAGCAATTAGCGGCATCCATGCGGGCACTTCATATGGCTCAAATCAAAACCAGCATCTGTGAGACACTTAACACCTCCAAACATGTCGATTGGAATAACCCAACCGTCAAAGTTTTGGCGCCATCTCTATTAGCCGCCATTTCTCCCATTGTCCAGCAGTATGTGAACATCTGTGACCACTCTGTCCAAGGGTACGCGAGCGGTCACCAAATGACATGTAAATTGGGCTTCACTCTGAGTAAACACTTCACTCAGCTGGCATCTCAAGGTTTTTGCACGCCGCAAGAGAAGTCTGAAGAAACAGCTGGACAAGGCGATAACCTCGAGAGCGGTACTGGACTTGGAGAGGGTGAAGGCGCAGAAGATATCAGCAAAGACATACAACCTGACGAAGATCTATCTGAGCTAGCCCAAGAGAAGAACGCTGACTCGAATCGAGACATGGAAGACGAGAAAGATGCAGTTGACATGGCCGATGAAGAGCTAGAAGGTGATACTGATAGTGTCGGTGGTGAGGAGAATGAGGACGGGTCGAATTCCGGTGATGATGAAGACAAAGATGAAATGGATGAAGAGCGCGGCGATGTGGACGACCTAGACCCAGCAGCCGTTGACGAGAAGATGTGGGACGGTGAAAATGAAGACGAAGCAGAAAAGGACCAGAAGGGCAACAAAGCAAAAGGGCAAAGGAATGAAGAGGAAAGTGCTGCTGGCGAGCAGCCTGAGGCTCAAGACAATCAGCCCGAGGAAGACGAACAAGGTGACGAGGACAATGATGAAGAGGCTGGCGTAGAAATGGAGGAAGACGTCCAGCATCAGGATGAGCTCAACCAACAAGATCAGAATGTCCAAGATCAGGAAACTCTTGCTCTACCAGACGATATGGAAATTGATGGGAAAGACAATGAATCTCTGTCGTCGATCAGCGATGACGAAATAGACGAACTGTCGGATGTAGACCAGCAAGAAAAGGAAGAGCGGGATTTCAGCGACCAAGAAAATAAAGAGGACGAAGAAATGGAAACGGATATAATACCGGCAGAGGACAACAAAGACGACGAGATGGAACAAGAGCCAACCGATGATAACGTTCAGGCACAAAAAAGCGAAGAAGCACACGAAAATGAAGAGGAGCCCCAAGAGGAACAAGAGAAGGCAGAAGAAACCACGCAGGATGATTCCAAAGCAAACAATGAACATGTTGTTCCAAGCGACGCCAGAGGCGGCGGGCAAGATGAAGACGTCGATCAAGGCGAAGACCACGAGGAATTCCAGGATTCTACCGCTCAGAGAGAAGTTGGACAGGCAGGCGAGGATGCATCTGATCAAGACAAATCTGACGGCCAGAAGGGTAGCTTGTCTCAATCTCAAAATCTCCCGACGGAAACCGACCCCGACGATGCTGCAGAATCCACGGAATCTAACCCTTTCAAAGCACTGGGAGACGCCCTAGAAAAGTGGCATAAACAGCAACGAGAAATCAAAGCGGCTCAAGAAAACCAAGTTCAACAACAGCTAGAAGCAGAGCAAGACACGAAGATTCAAGAATTCCAACATTTAGAGAACGACGAAGCTGCTGCAGACACCCAAGCAATGGGCGCTGCCACAGAAGAACAAACACAGCCAATTGATGATACCATGGCGATTGATGATGACGAGACTCAGCCTCCGAACAATCACATCCTGCCCGAAGATAACAATACTCAGGATGAGAATGACATTGACGAGATGGACACATCAAAGGCCGAAGAACAGCAAACTGCACGAGATGAGCAACGACAAGAACGAGATGCTGGTGTAACTACACATCAAGGCGCTTATAACCGAGATGTGACACCACCACTAAACGGCGCACCAGTCTCAGAGGACATGGAGGATACAATCCAAGAAACTTCTACGCAGCTGTCATCTACTCATTTAGAGCCAGAGCTACACTTGAGAGACTATGAAGAGTCAATGCAACAGTGGACAAACTTTCAGAGCAAGACTCATTCGCTTTCACTGTCTTTAACTTCACAACTTCGACTTATCTTAACACCTTCACAGTCAACGAAACTTTCTGGTTCATACAGAACTGGCAAGCGCCTCAACATCAAGCGCATTATTCCGTACATCGCTTCTAGTTACAAGAGAGACAAGATATGGATGCGGAGGGCTATCCCAACCAAACGCTCATACCAAATTTTGCTTTGCGTGGATGACAGCAAAAGTATGGGGGAATCTAGTTCCGGCCAACTTGCCCTTGAATCTCTTGTCATGGTATCGCGGGCCCTAACTATGCTTGAAGCTGGTGAGATTGGTGTCTTAGGCTTTGGCGCAAACGTCTTCACGGCCCACGAGTTTTCGGAGCCATTTGCTTCCCACGATGCCGGCGCAAAGGTGTTACAGCGGTTCTCCTTTCAACAGGATTACACAAACATCCAATTCCTTGTCCATCAGACGATTGAGCGATTTCGGCTGGCCCGGCAGCAAAGTACGAGCCGTGGCTCAGAAGACCTTTGGCAACTAGCTCTCATACTCTCTGACGGCCTAACCCCATCTTCGGAGCACGAAGACATTCAGGTTCTACTTCGCCAAGCAATGGAGGAGCGCATCATGATCGTGTTTATCATAATGGATGATACAACTAAAAAGAAGGAGCAAAGTGTGTTGAAGCTCAAGAAAGTCAAGTTCCTGAGTAACGATGAGATCAAGACAGAATACTATCTCGACACGTTTCCTTTCCAGTACTATCTTGTTGTACATAATCTGGAGGACCTGCCTGGCGCACTGGCAGGACTGCTGAGAACTTGGTTCGCCGAAGTCAATACCTGATTTCACGTAGGGCACTTTTCATGTCGATAGTGTTTTCTATTCAATGTATATATAATGATGATACCACATTCGAGTTTATAAAGCTGAGATAACATAAATCTATGGACAACTCTTCATGAAAATGTCGTAATATCGAAACCAGGTTCCGTATCCGAGACGCATGGTGTCTCATAGTCATAGATCAACTCTCTTGAGAAATGAGCTGAAGAATGAATCGATGCCATGGACATCATTCAAAGGGCCGAGTCGGGCAACGTCTAGTTCACAGTCAGAGTTTGGTCAGAGATTACTTTAGTTATCCCACGTACATTGATCAGGCCGAATAACGACCAAGGCACCTTGGTTCGGATCTATACCATATGCCTCGTATGCGCATCCATGAGAATTATTATAACCCTCATCGTCGACGAAAACTTTCAAAATATCTAATTATAATGGCAGTCAGTATTCTTTGTATTCCCTTAGATTCTGTAATCACAATCTCACTTCTCAGTTTCCATTTTCCGGTGGTAGGGGTGAATATTCCGGGAATAGTTTGAAGCTCGACATTTGCACGTTTAGATGATAATACGAGGATTACGTTGAACACGCTGTCTAGGTCTGATTCGGGAGGCGTGAAAGCATGAACGAGGCGCTCTAGATCCGAGCCGAGCTATCAGTTGTGAGTAAACTCCATCATAGAGTGCAGTTGATATGAAAGGGATCGTGGCGAACCTTTTGCAGTCGCGCAGCAGTATCCTCATCTTGTACATCGCCCGCGAATACGACTAGATGCCACCGCGAGTCTGCCGGTAAGGCCGTCGTCAACCATATTTGTCTCGCGTCGCCGACGCGTACGACCTGCGTGCTCGGAAAGCGCATGCCGACCGTCAGCTTCGCGGCCGACGCCGGCCGACTCGAGGACGCAGCCGTGATCACCGAGTCTTCGTATCGCGTTGCTAGGCCCGCTGTGTACCGGCCTGCCTTGACGAACAACTCGGGCGTGATGCCGCGATCGCCGGCGGCGGAGAAGAGCTTCGACCAGTACCGGTCGAAGTCGATGAGGTCCGCGGCTGTCTTCTGGCGCTCGAGGACGTATGTCTCCAAGAGCTTGGGAGAAGCTTGCTTTCGCAGCACGGATGCTAGTTTCCACCCTATGTTATAGCCATCCTGTAAGGATACGTTCATTCCCTACGCGAAGATCGTTGGGTTAGTAGATGCCGTGTAGGGTAAATTTATCATTGGATTTCTGGGCTTGTGAGCACTATAGGAGTAGATTGACATATTTTTCTCCCGATGCACGTTGAAAGGGTTATACGGGAAGTTAGAGTACTGACCTGTCCGGCCTTTGGCGAGTGCGTATGGCAAGCATCTCCGCTGAGAAATACGCGATGATACGCATGGAACTCATTCGCGACTACAACATCATCAGCGATTTCAATATTACATGTACCTGAAAATATCTTGTAGACATGGGCCTTATCTGCCCTGGTTCTATACTCTCGACAGGAGTAGAATAAGAAGGTAACACCTGCAGAGAATGAAGAACGACTTACGACGCTGACCAATCACATACGCGGACCACCAAATAGTTTCAGCAAACTCCATGGTATACGGTTGAAAAATCTGGCGGGCTCTATCATGCAGCTCGGCTAGTGTTACGTCTTTGGCTGCGGCGGCACCGCCCGAGAGATTGATGTAAAAGCGCGCGAGGGAATCTCCCTCCCGCGGGATGATTATAAGGGTCCCTGAATCGGACTTGATGATGGCCTTCTTTCGGATGTCTGGAAAGCTAGTCTTCGGGTATACATCCATTACACCCCAAACTTTTTTAAGACTGAATGTCAATAACAGGTGCCGAAATATTTAGAAAACATGCAGCACTCTTATGACGAGCTAGCTCAAGGGCAAATTTTGTGACACGCAGTGGGAAGTGAAAGGACGGGAAGAGGGAGGCGAGGAGGGGAGATAGAAGACGCTGAGAATCAACTCACCCTCGTCGCTGTTATCGCCCAACATCTTGAAACCTAGGGACTTGCGAACTTGACTATGTGCTCCATCACTGCCCTTTGAGGAGTGTTAAACCTTTTGATACCATAAGATTTGTTACGCCCAGTCGGGGAGAAAAGGGGGGTGTAGCCTCAAATTGAATCCCTTACCAGCGCATATTTAGCTTTGTATACTTGCTCCAAGCCATCCTTCGCCGCAGTGACAGTAACACAATGGGCATCCGGGTCATCCGCAAGGCTACTATCAATGGCGACATGCCGAACATCAAAGCCATATTCGATATTCGCCGCACCGGACGCAAGCACCATCTGGTCCGTCAGGAACGCGTTGATGCGCGCTTGGTTGAGAATGACATGCGGAAGATGGCTCAGACCGGCTTCTGTATCCGGAGTAGAGTGCGTGTGCCGAATGCCTCTCTTCACTGCTTCCCCATTGACCCCCAGCCGGGTGTTTTCTAGAATGTCGGGCGACCAAAATGTGTCTTCAAACACATGGTAAGCCTCCTTGAGGAGCTCTTCCGAGATCCCGAAGCTCTCGAAGATTTCAACCGTGCGGACTTGTACTCCGTCTGCTTGGCCCTGGGTTAACATGCCGGGTCGCCGCTCTAAAATCCGGAACGATATCCCGTTGCGGGCGAGCCAGACGCCACAGCAGAGGCCGGCCGACCCACCGCCTAGGATCAACACGTCGACTTCAATGGTGGCCATCAGGAATAATTATAATTAAAGGTGTTAGTTGAGAGTTATGTTTATACATAAATCGTTATTATTGTCATTATTGTAGTCACTATGACGGACTATATATATAGACGGAGATTTGGAGACGGTTGATCGATGCGGGGAAGCCGGACCAATTGGTTACCTTAAGTACTCGTATCACCACCATCTAGGATATAAATACCCGCTGGGAAGCATCGTGGGGCAGTTACTCTCGGTAGATATCGACCATACTATTTAACAACCAGTAATGGAGACAAGGCCATCAGCCACCAGATTCCTACTCTATGACCATATATGCTGTTCTATATATATGTCAACTGAAACCACACTTATTGTCGGAGCCTCCTCGCGCGTAGTGTAAGTTTATATTGTATCAATTCATTATCTCCCTACTCAACCCCTATTTTCTCAACTACTATTATATTGTACTCCGATCAAGATATGTTTTTATGTCATCTAATAGATGTGTATATTAACACACAAGCTACAGTACAGAAAATAGCATTATCCTCGTATATTCAGCTAGGATGCATAATCTCATTTCCCAAACGAAACACATGTCCAGAACCCGCGCTCGATGCTAATGATATTGCAGACAGTAGATCAAGAAAAAACCAAGATCGGATGTTAGACAGCCGTGTACCTGGAAAATCACAAAATCGCTATGCATTTTCACACCTTGCCTCCGTCTCCGTCAAATCTCGAGTAAGATTCTGGTTTGTAGCGCATAGATGCGCAAGAGCCATCATTCAGCCCCAATCAGATGCTTAGGTATGAAAGCCCACACGGTTCCTATGACGGATATCGTAAATGATAATGACATGACAGACCAGCAGAAAACACGCTCCCTCGTGGTAATCTCGTGGTCGAAGAGCTTGAGGTAGAAAGCCAGAGGAAGCCTGATAAACGATGAGCGCACTGTTCGTTCTTTATGTATGATGGCTAAGAGGTGAATGACTTACGTAACACAAATAGTGAAGCAAAGAGCACTCCCCATGAATGCCATGATGGAGTCGAATGCAGGGAAGAGAATAGCGATTCCTAAGAATACCAGTAAAGTGACGATTCTTATCAAAACCTTTAGTAATCCTCGCGATGTGCTGGAAAGGCCGACCAGAGACGTCTCTTCTGAAACAATTTGCTGTCGGAGCCCGAATAACACTTCAGCAGTGGTGATAATAGGAGTCGCGTTGAGCGGCACCTTCGTGAGCGGTATGATAGCGATGAAGACGACGAGCAGGACGTTAAGTGCGTTAGGGTATCCCGTAGTCTCAAGAATATTTGCTGTGATCTCGTCACGAACCCCGTCACCAAACATCAGCAGTCCTACTACGGCTACAGAGGCGTCTACTAGCAGCTGTGATATTATTAGTGAAGGGAACATACAACTTAAGCGGCCTACGTACAGTAAACGAGAAGGTATACCCGACGGCCTGTTGACATGTTAGCTGGGGTAAGGTGTCAAAGATGTTGGCCCGGCTCACCTTCGTATATTTATGAGGGTGACGCATATCCCGATAGACCTATCAAACCCGTGTCAGTAAGGATAGTCGGGCATGGGGCCTGAGTTTCTTTACATTGGGAAATACGCTATGTCCACCCCACGGTGACATGAGTAAACCGAAAGATAAAGGCAATGTCAACCAATTTGCCGGGAAAAGATAAGTTGCGGCCGGTTCAATGAGAGAGCCCGGGGTTGTCTGCTTAATCAAGCCATCAAGTATAACGATGACGGCAACTACCATGGTTAAGTATAGAACTTTTTCCACCATCAACTTGAACATGGCGATTTGACTTACTGCCTAGACAACAGAAGATGCCAACAAAGCTAGTAACACTCAGAAGTGCAAGAGGAGCGAATTGAAGGGGTATGAGTACGAGGGTGCAGACAACTTTGAACCCGTTTATTGTTAAGGTCCCAGGAAATAGAGCGGCTAAGCTATCAGCAAAGAGCACTATAAGCGCAACGCAGGCCGCTAGTAGCTCCAGTGTGAACAGAACAGCTGTGGCGACGCGAGCCCTTTTGCCAAAGGATATGAAGGCGATGTCTGAAAATGTGATAATCGTTGAATCCAGATCCATGCATTTGGACAAAAGCCTCGCCGTCCAGCTAGTAACAGCAGCACAAAGCACTAAGGCAATGATGCCGATGACCCAGCCAGCGTATTTCAGTCCCATGGGCAAACTGAGAAGTCCAACACCAATAAGAACGCTGTGGGTGGTCAGTCTCGCGAGTATCAAATTCGGCTTGCACCACTTACTTTGTCGAGTTGACGATTGTCTGTGGTAAAGTAGACTGGCCAGAGACGGCCAGGACTATCTTACCGTCCTGCTCCACCTCCTTGACCAGTATTGGAGGCCTTTCTCCGTCTGGCATGTTGGTCCCAGACTCGTGCTGCTGCCGCCATAGCTCGGCGGCTTCTCTCATGGAGGCATGGCTGGCCTCGGATTCGAAATCCTCGATTGTGCCGTAGCTCCGAACCGACCCATAGCTACCGAAGACCGAAGGCGCTGAGAGAAGAGGAGGGGTGGAGAACAGTGAATTGCTGCGCAAAGAGCCCGAGGGCGACGCGACTCTTTGTAGGCTGCCGCTCCCAAGGCGCTTTCTCTCGCTCGATCGGCTCTCAATGGGTGTCAACGAGGGGCTATAGGGGCTCGCATCTTCTTGATCAGTATCGGCGATGGCATTGTCAGAAGGCGTGGTGCCGAGCTGCTGGCGGAGCACAGCTTGTGCTGGGAGAGCCTCGACGTCGGCGGTGTGAAGGGGTTCCTGGCCAGGCGCGAATACAAAGGATGGTCGCTGGGGGATGATCTCAGGGAAGGCGGCGGCTCGTTGGAAACTTCGACTGAATGACCTGATGCTGTTAACGCCTCCAATGTCGGTTAGGGCGGCGAAGGTGTTGGTCATAGACGACCTGATATGGTTCGGTTAGCTGCTATGCCCAGTCTCGCGCCACTGCCGGCTGTAGAAGAGCGGTGCTGGTGTCATTACCGTCGTCGTATCCGCTGGGGAAAGAGGCCGTCTCGCTCCCGGGCTTCATGACCGCCGCCAAGGAGAGGACTCCCCTCGAAAGCAACGTTTTGGTTGCCCGCGGATGACGCGCTCGTGCTTCGGCCGCCTGGCGACGTCGCTTGCTCCTGCTCAACCCATGCGGGGGGTAATCGAGCAGCCATGGTAGACTGGTGGCGGCGATGTACGGTGGAAAAGCAGAGAGTCGGGGTCGTTGCCGTGGTCAAGTCTCGAGCTCGAGGGCAAGACGCATGATGCAACGACAACTCTGGTAGGCGAACAAGATCTGCTCGAAGGAATGTCGCGCGCCGTGCCGTGCGGTACCGTTCAGCAGATATCGTCCCTTGTCTCGTTTATCGCCAGTATCTACCTACCTCTTACCTAGTTGGTGCTTGTAAGTGAAAAGCAACAGTGGGGCTCGAGATAATGAATGAACCTACTAGTCTACCCAGGCAGGTTGGACCAAATACTAAATACTGACCTAGTGATGCTAGATCCTTGCGCGAACAAGGTTGCTCTTATCTATCTCTGGTCAGTACTGGTCACCATACCAACGATTGCCAAGTGGGAGATCTGCGATATGTATGTATGTATGTATGTATGTAGGGAGGGGAGAAGGTGGTGGAATGAGTGCACATTAAACGTGCACACACATGGATTCTACGTGATACCGTAAGTACATCATTAGCGGCGCTACAGTAGACTAGGTACGAAGATAATACCTGTCGATGCATACCTACCTTTCCCTCTTCCTCTTACTACAGTAACTCCTCATCCGAGGTCGTTCTTGACCGTCACGTGGACATCGCGTATGTAGGATGCATGCAATATATGTAGGCAAATATCATCTGCGTAGTATATCTTTCCGTTGGAGGTGGCGGGTTGGTGAGAGATGACGTTAAGGCATGTGCTTTAGCTTCAAGTTCAACCCCGGTTGGTGGGGTAAGCGGAGGGTTTCTACAGCGGGAGGTATTACCGTATCTATCGTACTGTACATACCTCTAGTGGATGCGAGGTAGTGCCGTCGCTGATTCGCTTCGCATCGGCTTAATTTCAGTTATCTCCTCGGCAAGTTTGTTCAACGCCATCTACTATGTATGCAAATATTTACAATTGGATAAAAGAGCGAGGAAAGAAGAGTAAAAGAAGTCATTATTAACTCATAATTTCCTCTACTATTTATTGCTTATTGGGAATGGTGCTCCTTTTCCTTCTACAATCCGCGCCGGCTCTTACTCTCCACGCTTAGAGACTCCCGTTAGCGATGCTTAAATTCCGGTTGCTGTTTGCTCAAGAAGGCGTCTGTGCCGGCCTTGAAATCGTCAAGAGAAAATGTCATATAGTAGAGCTGCTTCTCGACAGCCATGCCGGCATCTAAGTGATTGTTCTCGGCTGTAGGACGCCTTGGTCAGTTGGTGATTTACATTCACGTACATAGCGCGACGTACCGGCTAATATGGCTTGCTTGGCCATGTTCACAACTGGTCGAGAATAGGCAGCAATGCGAGTCGCAAGCTTCATGGCCTCAAGCACGACATCCTCGTCGGGTTTGAATGACCTGCTGACGAGCCCTCGCTGGGCCAGTTCCTCGCCGCTAATCGTCTGGCGTGAAAGGATGAGCTCCATCGCCTACCAATATCACCGTGTCATGTCAGCGGGATTCCCAAGTGTTGTGCGCCCCAAATACACCGTGAATCGCTCACCTTATACTTTCCCAAAGCCCTCACGAGCCTCTGGGTACCTCCCGCTCCCGGAATCGTCCCAATGCTGACCTCGGGCAGACCGAACGTGGCGTCTCCCGCCGCATAGATTATATCGCACTATGTCTCGGGTCTCAGGCTCCGCGGGCAATGGCAGTCCAAGCGGTCATATGACTTACGGATAGAGCGACTTCAAACCCGCCCCCGAGCTATGTCGAATTCATGTCAGCAGAGGCCAGAGTTGACAGAGAGATTACGAGCGTCGGGGAGGTGGTAAGTAAGTGAGGAGGCGACTCACGGCTATGCCCTCGACGGCAGCAATGACAGGCTTCGAAAACCGTTCAAATGCCCCATTCAGATCCGTGAGGAATCTTCTCTCATGTGCCTCACCAGTTGTCAGCTGATTTAACTCGCTGATGTCGACGCCAGCTAGTGAAACGTCCTGTTAGCACGGCTAATTAGAATACTACCGAGTTTGACCAACCCGAGAAAGCACCCATTCTAGTCCCTATCAATACGACAGCTCTCACCGCCACGTTTTGGTCGAGCTGGTCTAGAACAAATATCAACTGGTTCATCATCGCCTGTGTGAGCGCATTACGTTTCGTAGGGCGGCTGAGCTGCACGACAGCAACTGCTGCTGCGGAATCTATGCCAACACGGATATCATCGCTCCCAGCTGACGGACCCTGTTGGTCTGTGGGTAAAGACAGTGACTCTAGTGAGTATGGTAGGACCGTGTCCTCTAGACCAGCTACGGCTGAGGACCGCATTATGCTGGCGTGGTGTTTGTGAATAGTGGGCTTGTCGTCGGCCATAACTTTCTAAATAAGAACGCGCTCAGATGCCAATATCTTCCAAAGACGACAAAATATTGCCTTTTGAGAACGAGAATGGACACGTGTTCGAAGAGTTATGCTATCTATTTGTGACGGCGCGATTATAGATGGATTATTCACAGCAAAGTGGCGTGTATATGGCATCCAGCGTACACTCAATAAATGATGTATTTGTATTACTTGCGACCTCAGGATAATCCCGTATCCCTGGAATAAGCCCTGGTCAGCCCTCCCTACCTTCTTCGACGCCTTCCCTGATCGAGGGAGCTGAAGCTGACAGTTATGCCACATTGCCGAGATTGGGGGTCGCATTGACATCTAACCATTAACTCCCAATTCCTGGCTGGTGAGATGTTGCTGTGAATAACGAATCGACTATTCTTATTGGTAGAAGTTTGCTATATTGATATTTATAAGAGTACAAATGGTTAGGTAAAAGCCGCTTGATGATGAGGTAATTTGCACGGGTTTAGAGGTCGTTCAATCACTTGATTCTTCAACATCCTTTATTTCTGAGTTACCTATCAGCTACTACGACGACGGAAGGTGGGTTCAATGTCTAATTCAGGTATGTGAGGCATCTTGTCGCATTCCGAAGCGAACATCGTATATTTTAGTAAGCAGTATAAATAACCCAATTGAGACATATTTCAAGTTTATATTAGTCACAGAAACGTATCACAGCCTGGGAACTCATCTTTCTGTAACTACCGCCGTGTTCAACCCACGATCCTGCGGGTCATTTATTCTAGGTAATAGGAAATAAGAGCAATCGATGCACGCTAACGCTTGTGGGACCCGAACCTATAATCAAGCATCTTCGCTCAACGGCATCTACCATTGTTACATCGCGTCGGGCAATGTTGCTACGTAGTAAGTAAAGGCAAGATGACATGTGAAGAAGGACCGTGCTTCTGCTATCTACACTAAACCATGAGAATACCCACGTGGAAACTGTCAGTGGGGTGGCAGGACATTAGGGTAGGGCAGTGCGTCTGCAGGAACAATATCAAAGCGGCATCAACGAGAGATGCGACTATACATGGACATGGTGTCACAACCTTAGTCGAACCTGTAGGATTGCATATGGAGTCCCTATTTTAAACCTTTATGGAAACCCCCCAAAACTCTCTGACTGTGTTGCTAGGCGTGCATGACGCGACAATTCAGTATTGTCTAACAGCTCCTGACAAGAACTAGAGAGATATTCGTTTTCCCACGACGTCCATAACACTAAAAGATTAACACGAGTATTATTACGCTACAGCGGGGAGGAGTCGATGCATGTAAAGACGGCCAAGAGTTTGGCGGTTCGATAGTCGGAGCCGATGTTACATGTTTACTGTTGCTTGGGTCGGTTACCTCTACACTAGTAACATGAGGAGGAAACTCGGCAACCGCGCATTTTGACGCCGTGCAGTCAGTACGCGGACTTACTTCCGCTTAAGAAAAAAGAATCGGATACGATTCGTATAATCCTCATCTTGGTTCAATTAGATCGTTTTCAAGAAAATGTTCAACGGACTTGAACCCCCTTTTTTTGTATTAGGGAAACCTGGTATGTCGTGACCATCCCGTGTCCGGCTAAATGGGCCGGTGGGCTGTTGCGGACAAGGATAAAGGTGGGAATACCACGGTCTCGGAAGGGTTATGGTTCGGTGCCGAACGTCCCTAGACTAAATCAGGCGCTCTCCCGTTGGTGCTCCATAAAATAACCGCCATTATGTTCGAGCGAGCGGAAATTCGCGCCAGGATGCCTAGGGTAACGGCAACATTGACAAGTAAGCGGTTGCAGTCACACGGACCAAACTACCACCGACGTTAAGAGGCGCGCAACGGCAAGATATTTTGACGTGCAAGTGGTTATCCCGATCAGGCAATTTCCTCAATCGGTAGGACGGACGATTTCCACGAATAGAGGGCCTCCTTAGTCAGATTAGCTCGCTGCCTACATACATACAAAGTACATACCTAGGTAGGATACCTAGCTGCACTGTTGCACCGCAAAGGGAGGTAAGCGATCCTAATGCTCAGCTGTGCTGTGACAAACACTGCCGCAACATGCAGTCAAGTGACCTTTGGATCTTCCTAACAGTTCACAGCATCGAGTAATTCAACAGAAAGACAATTTCAGCTTCTCATCTTCCTAGCATACTGAGATTAGCGTCGTATCGCATATTGGGCCAAGATTGATGTACAAAATGATCTCCTGGCATCGATTGGCCTTCTATTTTACTTGAGCCTCGAGTTTATATACGTGTTTGTATTTCTCTTTCTAAGGTTCTCTCCCGTTTAGAGTTCGGGTGATATTGTTAACAGATCTTATCTTTGATCTGAATTCCCACGGCGAGGCTCCATGTGGCTGTGTCCGGGCCGGCCAGCTGTACCAAAATTCAAGGGGTAAGCATTAATAGCTCTAATTGAATCCTATAAAGGTTAACTTAACAGTCAACTCGTAACGGTAATAGTAATGCGACAGTTGATGACAATAGCATTACAAACATGGTGTCATCGTCGTTTTACAAGGTTCTTCTGTCTTAGATCGGCCCAATCTTGTGCTCAGGTCAAGATCTTGTACTATGTAAGTAACCAGATGCGAGAAAAGAATGGGTACCCTAGAAATATGTTAATCCACAATGAAGCCAACAGGCTACCAAGGCTGTGCCCGCTATTCATTTCCACGTATCAATTGGGTATAACTGGTATATTCCAGGGGCCCTTGTTCGAAAAGAAGTTTCCAACCGTCTTATTCTTTAAGTGGTCCGCGCAGATGCACGTAGTATTTGATGACAGCGGCTCTTGCCTTGTCATAACTTGCGGCTCTTTAGTTACTCGATTCAGTAAGTAGCACCGGCCACGACACCAAAAGAATCAGGATCAAAGCCCACAACGTGCTTGGAATTGTCATCATGTCCAGGGCTTTTTCCGTTACGTTGTCTGGGACTAGTTTGGTGGTGGAACCCCTTCATTAGTAACAAGACTTCCTCCTGTCCAACTTCCATGGCTCCCACTTTCGGATCGCGGTAACACGGACGATGTAGCGACAGAGCGCGGGCTGTTAAAGAAAAGGTGTAAGAGTGGGAGGAAGGTACGTATCCCATAGACAAGCCAAATTTAGTGAAATGCCGTAGACACCGAGACAAATAAGCCCGGTATTGATGGACTCACTCCCCTGACACAACAAGAAAGGGGTCTCAGTGATGATGCCCATCACGCGGGGTATCCCAGGTTAGATTCAACTACAAAAGCACAGCCCGGGGATGACTTTCTCGTCGTCTATCTCCTTATATAAAGCCTACCACTGAGGGATGCTGGCCCAGGAAGCATACGGTCAATCTCATTAACTCGGCAGTAAATGCGAGCTATGCTTATGCCCTTCTGAGCATGTCATTTTATTCTATCGATAAACTGTCCCTGGAGGACCAACGGCTCTTCGACCAGTTCGGTAGAGGGCCTCGCGTCCACATCCCGTTTGATCTCGTTCACAAGGCTTTCGAAAACGTTGTCGATGCGCATCCACATGTAATAGCTGCTCGTCATCATGACGGAACAACGATCACGTACCAGGACCTCGAGAAACAAGCCAATATACTAAGTAACAATCTCATACATCGCGGTCTTCGTTCAAACGACCGAGTTTGCATCGTCGTATCCCGGTCGATTGAGCTGCTGGTGGGAATCCTCGCAGTTTTGAAGGCCGGGGCGCAGTATGTACCTCTAGATGGTGGCATCGTCGCCGACACCTCGTTGGAACATATCTTCAATGATTCTGGTGCTCGATTTGTGTTGTGCCTTAACAAATTTCGCACGAAGATTGAGCCACACGCTCTAAAGATGAAATCGGAAATCGTGGAACTTGATAGGCAAACCCGAGAAGCTTCTCTTCACAATGAGACGCGCCCGTGTGTTGCAATGGACGCCAACTTTGGGTCATACATGATTTATACATCCGGAACGACAGGTAAACCCAAAGGCGTCGACATAAGGCATCGGAATGTGACGAACAACCTTTTGGTGGAACCGGCGAGCTTGAAAATTACCGTGGGCAAGAATGTGGCCCAGCTTCTAAACATCTCGTTCGACATGGGTTCGTAGCCTTATACAACGTCACTCTATCACCATCCTGCTAATATCGGTACAGCACAGTGGGAGATTCTTGCAACGCTTATGAATGGCGGAACATTGCATATTCGCAACGGGAACTGGGTCGATGTTATGAGGCGTGTTGATACAGTCATCGCCACTCCGACGGTTCTTGGAAAGTTTTCACAAGTCGACTATCCCAACATCAAAACAGTCGTAGTAGGGGGCGAGCCGTGTCCGGTGTCTTTAGCCGAGGAGTGGTCGCCGCATGTCGACTTTTGGAACATTTGTGGTCCGACTGAGATCACCATTTTGAATACGGCCCATTTACATAAGCCTGGTGAATTGCTGACTATCGGAAAACCATTACCAAACACGACTGTTTATGTTCTGGACGACGATGAAAATCCGGTGGGTATTGGAGAGCCCGGTGTTATGGTTAGTATCTCCGAAGCACCCCTGTGCCAGACTTCGATTCTTGTAATTCCCTGAAAATCGCTTGGTCCCTTTAAAACGAATAGCACAAGACTGACCCCAAATACTCAATAGTGGGCAGGCGGAGCTTGCGTTTCGGCGGGATATATCAACTTGCCGGAACTAACCGCGACAAAATTCAAGCCTGATAGATTCATCCAAGACGGGTAAGCCCATTAGCATAGAGTTTGTCATAGCACTCTCAAGAGGTACTAATAGAAGTCGCATAGTACCATGATGTTCAATACTGGAGACCTTGGTCGCTGGACAGAAGATGGCAAACTTATCCCGCTCGGTCGGAAGGACGATCAAGTCAAGATTAAGGTAATTTTCAAGTATAAACCTTTATGAGTTATAGGGACGCGGTACTAACAACGACGACAGGGGTTTCGTGTTGAGCTAGACGGCGTTTCTGCAGCTGTGGAAAGTGTACCGTCAGTGACGAAAGCTTGTGCTTTGGTCGTGCATAACAAGCTTTGGGCGTTCTATTCAGGGCCCAGCCGTCTCAACAACGACGAAATGAGTCGAATTGTCAGAAATACACTTCCATACTACGCAATACCAACAGAGTGGTTGTATATTGCTTCGATTCCCCTAACTGTCAACGGAAAATTCAACAAACGGAAATTAAGAGAGATAGCCGAGGAGCAAAAGATACCACGGGAAACTGTAAGCTCCGAAAGCCTAACAAGTACCTCTCCTTCCACCAGAATTGAGACAGAGAGCAACACTACCCCATCGACAAGTACTATCGACCTTGAGAAAGGTCCCACCAATGGCGAACAGGACAGTTCCTCTGAAGATCTGACAGAAACCATATATGATCTCCCAAGTAAGAACGGATTCCACGGTCAAAGATGGCTTCGGCATCGTTTCTTTTCCCTGTATCGAAGATTCTTCTCGTTCATATTCTTCGTAAATCTCCTCGCGTTTGCCCTTGTATGGTGGAAGTCGTGGGATAGTGGTAGCTTGCCGCTCTCTCAATTTCCTACTGCCATAGCAGTCAACCTATTGGTAGCCGTGGCAATGCGGCAAGACCATATCATCAACTTTCTGTTTTGGTTGGCAACTCGTGTACCAACCTGGGTGCCGCTCGTTATCAGACGCCAATGGTAAGCAGTTCTTACAGCTCTTTTCTTCCGCTTTCAGCGAATTTCAAAGTCATGCTCAAGATAGGAAACACTAACCCTAAGCATTGCAGTGCCCGGGTATATCATATTGGCGGTATTCACTCCGGCGCTGCAGTTTCCGCGGTACTTTGGTGGCTTATCTTCACCATTGGCGCGACAGTTAACTTTGCGAGAAGCAATCGAGAAGTCTATATAAATACGGGAACTGTAGTACTTAGCTATCTCGTTCTGGCCCTCCTCCTGGCTATTATCGGTATGGCTCATCCAGATGTCCGCGCCAAACTGCACGATCAATTTGAATGGACACATCGTTTTGCTGGCTGGACTGCCACGGCGCTGGTCTGGGCGCATTTGGTGGTGGCAACCGATTCCCTGAGACCGAGGGCGCAGTCACTTGCAGCCGCTTTGGCTCGCACTCCGGCCGTCTACCTTTTGGCACTGATCACACTAAGCATCGCTCTGCCTTGGCTCAGACTTAGGCGTGTTGTAGTTCGACCGGAATTTCTGTCGCAGCACGCCATCCGATTATACTTCGACTTCGAGACACCTATTGCAGGCAAAGCAATCCGCATATCTGACAAGCCACTGCGTGAATGGCATGCCTTTGCTACAATTGACAAGCCAGGTCAGAAAGGCTTCTCGATTGTCGTGTCAAATGCAGGTGACTGGACTCGAAAGACGATTGATGGGCGGCCACAAAGTCTCTGGACGCGCGGGGCCCTCGCCTCGGGAGTGTTGACTATTGCGCCGTTGTTTAAAAAGGTCGTCCTAGTGGCAACAGGATCGGGCATTGGCCCTTGTCTCCCAGTACTCCTCGAGGGCCGTGTGCCGGCCCGAGTATTGTGGTCGACGCCTCACCCTCGTGAAACTTTCGGCGAAGAGATCATGAATGAGGTGCTGCGAGCAGATCCGAAGGCCATAATTTGGAACACTAGGACTCAAGGAAAACCCGACTTGACTGCTCTTGCATACCAACTGATGAAAGAGAGCGATGCCGAGGCTGTCTGCATCATCTCAAACAAGAAAGTTACACAACAAATGGTATACCGCCTCGAGGCTCGTGGTATCCCAGCATTTGGGGCGATCTTTGACTCCTAAGAGGGATTGTACTCTTGTGTTGTGAGTCTGTTGTTAGCTAATGGCTGGGAGATTTCGGACCAGTTGTGTATATACTAAGACGCGGATATCTGCCATTTTCAAGCTCACCAGTATCGATTTCCTTTGTGAGGTGAAGTAGTTGAGGATGGGTAGAGTGTGAGGGCTGTTAGAAGGAAAGGTCTCATGCTTGTTTCTGGCGTGAAAAAAGGAATATTCTGTTGAACAGCCTCTGTCCAATAATGTCTCGTCAGTGCTCTTGTTGCAGCTATGCTTCCACACTTGATAGGTAGCTACCTATGTGGCTTGAAATGACAAAGCTGCGTCTGGACATATACACAAGGCTTAAATGCGGTGTCTACCTGAGTAATCAGACACCCAAGCTCTCAGGGTGAGACTCCCTGCCTTACAGACCACTTAGGCAGAAATTTGGGATACCTGTGGACCTAAGTTAAGTAGTGTAGCAGTTGGTATACAGCCTCACTGGGATTGGCAGTACCCGGTTGGCCGCGCTACCATGGTCTTTACATTGCAAGCTGACCACGGAAATTTCGAGAGATTTCTGTTGAATTCTTGCGTCGTGTGTACGGATATATGTCCTACCTAAGTATGTAGGTATTCACGAGGGGCAACGTTGTAAATTATTTAGATTGCGAGTGTTTACGAGTGAGTAATTGCCTCTGGACCTAGCGTAAGATAAGAAAGAGCTGGGAGGCTGAGGTGTACCTACCTAAGTCCGCATATCTCCTCCAGTTGCCCCTCACAAGCTCCAGACAAGCTAAGGCACCACTACTGAGAAACCCCATCCAATCACAGCTCGCTTGCGTACGAGATGTCTGCCTACAAGTCTCCCTGGTAGGCACCTACCTACCTACGAAACCCCCTTGTCTTAATGTCGGTAACTCAGCTACTATTAACTCAAAAATACCTGGTATTTGTACCTACGTATATATTTACACTGCTAGATTGACTGCTAGCTGTTCCCTTTAGTGGACGTAGCAGCCTTGCATCAGTCAGCACAGCGCAATCTGGCATCAATAGGTGGGTGGAAGACTTTGGAAGGTGGCGGCCAGTCTGTAAACACTGGCAAGTGGGTCCTACATGGTCCGAGCTCCCAGGCCAGACCCAAACTCTCCGTCATCACACTTCAAACACCTGGCAGCGTAACCGCAGCAAGGCCAAAAGCAACCACTCCAAATCTTCTACTTCACAACCTTCCCTTCCATTCCCCATACCCATTCCCTATTCCATCCTCAAACCTCCAGGCGCCCGCAAATATCTCCCCATCAGGTAGATATTTCCCTTGGTGCCAAAAAGTGCTTGTTTGTCTTTGCAACTACGCACTTTTGTCCTCGTCCCCATCTTCCTATCCGCATTCACACATTCGGTGCTCCCCGTCTCTCCATTGATCCGGCAGACATCATGGCATCCGAGCCCGAGCACAAGAAGAAGGTCAACTTGGCGTAAGTCTAGTCGTGTCTGGAGTTTCATCTTCCGCCTACGCATGCTAACAAGAGAAATAGCGACGTATCTGGTGCCGAACCCAAAGAGGTACGTTCGCCTTGGATCGGCGAAGGTTTCATGTTGCGTATGGCTAACTTCGGTTCAGGAAAATGACACATCCACGGCTATTCTGAAGAAGAAAAAGAAGCCGAACCAGCTGATGTAGGCATTGCTTCGTCCCGTGGCCGCTTTGGGCTCCTCTAACCAGCACTTGTAGGGTCACCGATGCCGTCAATGATGACAACTCGATTATTGCGCTTTCTAATAACACCATGGAGCAGCTGCAGCTATTCCGCGGCGATACAGTTCTTGTTCGTGGTAAAAAGAGGAAGGACACCGTTTTGATTGTCCTCGCCGACGATGATCTCGATGACGGTAGTGCTCGAATCAACCGAGTCGTCCGACACAATCTCCGTGTGAAGCACGGAGACATGATTACCGTTCACCCCTGCCCTGATATCAAATATGTAAGCCTTGCCAGATCACATGTGTTACTGGAATGCGTTTGCGTTTTCTCGCTGACCCATGATAGGCCAAGCGAATCGCTGTCCTCCCTATCGCAGATACCGTTGAGGGCATAACTGGCTCGCTGTTCGACGTTTTCCTTGCCCCATACTTCCGAGAAGCCTACCGACCCGTTCGCCAGGGTGATCTATTTATTGTTCGTGGTGGTATGAGGCAAGTAGAGTTCAAGGTTGTTGAGGTTGACCCTCCTGAGTACGGTATCGTTGCCCAAGACACTGTCATTCACTGCGAGGGCGAACCGATTCAACGCGAAGAGGAAGAGAATAACTTGAACGAAGTTGGCTACGATGATATTGGTGGCTGCCGGAAACAGATGGCTCAGATTCGAGAAATGGTTGAGTTGCCCTTGCGACACCCTCAGTTGTTCAAGTCCATTGGCATCAAGCCACCGCGCGGTGTCTTGCTGTACGGTCCCCCTGGTACAGGTAAAACACTCATGGCACGAGCAGTTGCCAATGAAACTGGTGCCTTCTTTTTCCTAATCAACGGTCCCGAGATTATGTCTAAGATGGCTGGCGAATCCGAATCCAACTTGAGAAAAGCGTTCGAGGAAGCCGAAAAGAATTCTCCCGCCATTATCTTCATCGACGAAATAGATTCTATCGCTCCCAAGCGAGAAAAGACAAATGGCGAGGTAGAGCGCCGTGTTGTGTCACAGCTTCTGACACTCATGGATGGCATGAAAGCTCGCTCCAACGTTGTGGTTATGGCTGCCACTAACCGACCCAACTCAATCGATCCTGCTTTGCGTCGCTTTGGTCGTTTCGATCGAGAAGTTGACATTGGCATTCCTGATCCTACAGGTCGTCTTGAGATTCTTCAGATCCACACCAAGAACATGAAGCTCGGTGACGATGTGGATCTTGAACAAATCGCAGCCGAGACTCATGGTTATGTCGGTTCTGATGTCGCTGCGCTGTGCTCTGAGGCTGCCATGCAACAAATCCGAGAAAAGATGGATCTCATTGACCTCGATGAGGATACTATTGATGCCGAAGTCTTAGACTCGCTAGGTGTCACTATGGAGAACTTCCGCTTTGCTCTCGGCGTATCTAACCCATCAGCTCTCCGTGAGGTTGCCGTTGTCGAGGTGCCAAACGTCCGGTGGGAGGATATTGGTGGACTGGAAAGTGTCAAGCAGGATCTCAAGGAAAGTGTGCAGTATCCTGTCGATCATCCCGAGAAATTCCTCAAGTTTGGTCTCTCGCCTTCCCGTGGTGTTCTGTTCTACGGGCCTCCCGGTACGGGTAAGACGATGTTGGCTAAGGCTGTCGCAAATGAATGTGCCGCCAACTTCATCTCCGTCAAGGGTCCGGAACTGCTGAGCATGTGGTTTGGTGAGTCCGAGAGCAATATTCGAGATATCTTCGACAAGGCTCGGGCTGCTGCACCTTGTGTTGTCTTCCTGGATGAGTTGGATTCAATTGCGAAGGCACGTGGCGGATCAGTTGGAGATGCCGGTGGTGCTTCAGACCGTGTTGTCAACCAACTCCTGACAGGTACGCTCAAGGAATTACACATAATGAATGGATACTGACCTCTGTCTAGAAATGGACGGCATGACTTCAAAGAAGAATGTCTTCGTCATTGGTGCGACCAACAGACCAGAGCAATTGGATCCTGCTCTGTGTCGTCCTGGTCGTCTGGATTCTCTTATCTACGTTCCTCTTCCTGATGAACCTGGCCGTCTCGGCATTCTCAAGGCTCAGCTTCGCAAGACTCCTATGGCTGCAGACATCGACCTGAACTACATTGCCTCCAAGACACACGGCTTCTCTGGTGCCGATCTTGGTTTCATTACCCAGCGAGCAGTCAAGATTGCTATCAAGGAGTCCATCACTTTGGATATCGAGCGTCAACGTGCACGCGAGGCCGAGGGAGCCGAGGACATGGATGTCGACGATGAGGAAGATCCGGTCCCTGAGCTTACCAAGCGACACTTCGAGGAGGCAATGCAGATGGCGCGCAGATCAGTCAATGACGTCGAAATCCGCCGGTACGAGGCTTTCGCACAGCAGATGAAGAACGCGGGTCCTGGTGCTTTCTTCAAATTCCCAGGGAGCGATGGAGCCGCAAACACCGGAGGCGACAGCAACAACTTCGGTCAGGCCGGTGACGACGATGGCCTGTACGATTAACTGATATAGACTCATCTTGCCTGTTTGTGGTGTACAAAGCGCCACATCTGTATTTTAATCCCGTTACATGCCGTTCATACAGAATGTGCGATCTACCGGGGCCTCTTTTTGTTCACGGAGCTAAACAATCCTCGTCCTCGAGCTGCTACGTCACGCTTGATGACTCTCAAGAAATCAATCTTACGATAGACTGCTGGTCTCACATTAGAGAGACAGCCGTTGATGGTCAGTCTCTATTACAAACACAGTGGACGACTATTACTTTACAGTATTAACGCGGATGGCGAGGTTCTAATGAAAGTTGGTGCACGATTTCTGAACACGGGTGGTGGTCAATGGGGCCTTTCATGATAGATTTGATCAATTGATGCCTGATTTAACTGATATGCTGAGTGATGTTATTGTGTTCGTGTCATTCGTGTGATTGTCATTATCTGAAATGTTCGTATCTGTCCTTAAAATGGGCTGTAGGTTTTTGCTCACATCAAGTAATCATGGATGTAATGGAAAGAGATTTTAACACTTGAATCCTCTTCCCTGGCGCTACGTAGGGTGCGTACTCAATCAACCTATGTGTTGCGTTTCAGCTCTGCAATAGTAAGCCCTGTGCCCATCAATTATCCATAGCTGTAAACCGGTAACCAGATAGTTTAAACTGGTAAGACAGCTTAAGGTCACGCTTTTCTTCACACTTATGTCTCATACAAATAACGACATGCTGCCGCTCCAGGCAGAGCTTATAGTGAGAATAACTACCTAGTCACCGTCTAGTTAGTGATGATGATAATGATAATGATAATGACAGAGTTTGAGGTGAGACGAAATAGGAAGAAGATATGTGGGATGAAAGAGAGTTGTTCCCCCGGCCAGGATTGATTATGTTGCTTGGCTACCTAGACTTGCTTGTTTTGGGTTGTATTTCATTGTTACCAGAGTTGGAGTTGGGACGGAACTTGTAGCTTATAAGTATATGCAATGTGGAGGGCTTGGTTGGTATACGTGGACACACCCCCAGCTGATAATATGAGGACTATTGCAGACTGTCGCTTGCGAATCATATGTGTCCGCGGTACTATCAGGGAGGGGGCAAACAATATCATTATATCAATAGCGAGACTGACAGCCTCAATTACACGGTGGGCGTATGAGGGCTGATTCCAAACAACTTAGTATACGATGAAGTAGGGGTATTCAAGTATTCATGTCTGTAGGTAGTGTGTATGTATGTTTAATATGAGCCATCACTCTCTTTGTTGCTTTTCCTTCTCTACTGGCCAGTGCAGAAGTAGTAGCAGACCTTTTCTTTTGTTCTCTCTGGTAAACACATGTCTGAATGAGCAGGTAGGTAGGTAGAAGCAAAGTAGTACAGCTGACTTTCCTTCTGCTCATCTTCTCGCTTCCATACTGGCTGAGCTTATACATACATACGCACCTACATCTATTTGTTCGGTTAGAGAAGTGTGGGATGTAGACGTGTTAATGATTCGGCCTACGAAGTTGGGTAGGTTTGATTTTGGGTGAATTGAGTCTAGTCAGGTTGTTCTGGTAAATGTCAATGTCAACCACCGGCCGATCCGTCCGGCTCTACTGCGCACACAGCCTCTAGACTCTCCCTGACCACCTTCAGCACTGCCTCCACAACGGCTGTCGGTATGGCAAGGTTGGCACCGCTGTCTACGCCTGCCGCGGTGCCGTTAACACCACTGGTCACTTTGCTAGTTCCATTAACGGCCGCCGCGCCATTGACGCCATCCTTCACGGCATTGGACTCGTTCGCATTTGTAGACGAGGTGGTGTTGTTCGCTGTGGTAGCTGATGAGTTATTGGATGACGCCGATGCGGCAGCCGAGTCACGACGCACATCCTCGAGGACCTTCCGTATGAGCGCGGGGAACGTGGTGACCTCACCCGATCGCAGTAATGCCAGTGCGTGTGATTGTATGGCGGACGGCCAGTTCGAGCTGTGCGCGTCGAGCGAGTGGAGGAAGCGTTCCTGGATTCTGCGGGGGTTAGGATATGCATGTTAGCTTCAGTCTTCAGGTGGACACAAACGGCCCCAGGATCTCGGACCGGCAGCTGCTTCAAAGCTCAAGCTTGAGTCTGCAATGGTTGGAGACAGGATAACCAGGGTATGGCGCATGAAAATCATTGTATAGAAAGCATAGCACACGTACTTGGTTGCGTGGCCCTCCCGTAATAACAATGTGTTGATCTGCGACCGCAAGTCGGCGTCTTGTGTGGCTGGCGTGTAGGTAGTCGCTGATGCCGGCACCTTGACCGGCGTCGATGGCGGGTGCGACATGTCTTGTGAGGTGTTCGGGCTGTTGATCCGAGGAAGAAGGCGGAGCGAGGTCCTCCAGCAGCCGTTTAGGCGAGGTCCTAGTGCCGGCTGGCGGGAAAAGGGCGGGAAAGGCAGATTTGTCGCTTCCGGTCGGGGGCGCAACGTAGACGCCTGAAGACGCGGCCCTACGAACTGGAACAGCCCAGACAAGCCCAGACTAGGATCTCTGTGGCAACTCTTGACGGCGCGAGACCGGCCGCGGCGATTTGCTTGCGCGGCAACGCAAAGACGAGTGGGTTCCTTTGTTGCAGATCTCTTGGAGCTCCCGCTTCTCTGACAATCACCTAGTCGTCAGAATAGACGCTATACCAGAAGAACAAGGTAATTGCGTGTACAGGTCTCTCTAAGAACAGGCAGTAGTGTTGCAGTGGCGAGGCTGAGAATTGTCTGGAAAGTTGAGAAAATGACGAGGCTGAACGAGGAACCGACGTGGGGCTTCTGTTAGTGCTTCGACGGTGCTGACGCTACTGCCGTGTGTACCTACTAGTCGCACTATCTTGCACCCGTCTGATGAGCCTAGGTGGGTGGGCTGGCCAGGTACCTTGGGGTTAGTTGAGGTACCGACTGGATACAAGGGCTCTGCCAGGCTTACTATTGTGCCTACAGTCCCTGTGGATCTCTCCCAGGTATCCAGCGGACGTATCAAGTTGGAAGCTGGAAGTACCTACCTACCTACAAAAGAAAGCTGAGTGCTAAAGTGGAGCGCTTCGAATTCATACATGCAACTTGTAAGCACCTACCCTAAAGCTGCCCCTATTTCAATACATGAGATAGATGGAGGCATCTTACAACGATGTAGAAGACGCGACAGATACGTGAGATGAGAACAATGATGGCTTTTATATCTGGACCTTTCTTTACTTTTTTCTAATGCCTTATGCTCTCAGCAGAGCAACATGTAGCTAGTGGCTTGAGTTACCAAGTAAGGTAGTTAGTTCATTGATCTCAAGCAAAGTTGACGCCAGCCCGTTCTTGTTGTCCAGTCCAGGGTCATAACTGAAGAACCAACGAAATGCCCGCCCTTTGCTCCGGACCAGGAAATCTCGGCCGTGATTCTCTATTTTCTTTTTCTCTTTCCTTTCTTTTTTTTAATTCACAAGCGCCATAGACGACGACCCCTATTCAAACCGGCCAATGCAGAGAGTAAGACGTCGATTGATAATCATGGGTCGGTCATCTGACGTGAGCGAGCGTCCTCAACCTTCCCGCCGGCTTTTCCCCTCAACCCTCATGCACGCGTTTTGATGTCGTGCATGATAACCACCTCACGCCGACGTATCCGCTGCGTAGATATCTGGTTGGTCGATGTGTCCATGGTCTCGGTACACGATGGGTTGTGTATTGTGTGCGCCGTGTTGTCGAGACGCAGAGATCGTCACGAGAAAGTCGCCTTCCTACCATTCATATACGTGCGAGCTTCATCGCGCGCGCGCGCGTGACTGCTCGTCTCCCGCGAGGATTGGCAGTGGCCATCACCGTCTTGCCTGTCCATGCTTGGGATTCAATTACCGCAGCCTGCAACCCCTTGATTGGTCTGTTTATTGTGGACGGTTGTGCCGCCTGCATCATGTATCTGCCTGATTCCTCCATTCCGAATGGCCGACTGGACAATCTGACGGCAGATTTTTATTTTATTCTCCTTTTTTTCTATGGTCCGGTCTGTCTTCCCCGTCAGGCCCGCCCGCTCTGGTTCAGGCGCGGAAAATGACCACGTTATCCAGGATGGCTCAGGCTTGTCGACAGCTGCTTTGCGTTGGCGGCGGCCAACCCCGCCGCTGGCTGTTGCGCCTGACCTGAGACGCCGCGGTTGGCGCCGTAACATGCCGTAACATGTGCCGAGTGGCTCGCAGCAGCCTGTAACGCTCGCGTAGAGATGCCGGTAATTGGGGGACGGTCATGGGTCAGGTTTGCCAATTGAGAAGTGTCGCAGACCGAGTTGAACCGAGTTCTGCGCAACGGTACCTCAGGTCGAAAGTTCGAGTCGTCTTATACCTCGGCGCCCATTGTGGTGGGCTCGGTGACAGGTCTTCAAGTAGCCGTCATTGTATTCGAAACAAACCCCTCAAAAAAAAACAAAAACAAGGTATCTCTATCGACACTCGTAGGGTGCCAGTCTCCGATGGGGGGATACGAGCCGATGCCGTACTGTGCAGTACAACGAGCTCGGGGTGGTTGTACTTGTCCAAATCGCATAGGCTATCTCTCTCTGTGACCGGTCAGGCACGTATGGCGGTGTCAGCTACGGTTGCGATTGATGGAGCTACCTTATAAGATCGAATGAACGGTGGACTCGGTTTGTATGGTCCTCGCAAACTGTTGTTGTATTTGGGCGTGTGCGTCCGTGACACGACATGGCATCACGCACCGCTCGCTTTTGCACCACTCGTATTTCCAGGGGACTGGATGTACCATGAAGCAGTGTACTTAAACCGTGGCAGACGAGGGCCTGCCAAGGGCCCTAGACCAGCTTTGCCGCCCTTCTCGCTCGATGAGATCAGGGATACAGAAGAATGCGAATGAATGAAGGAGCGTGGTTTGGTCGGGTAGAGGCATAGTACCGGTTCCGCAGGGAGACCACGAGCCAGCTAACCAAGTGATTTGCCGGTCTTATCATGCATGGGGATGAGTTGCACTGAAAATTCATGGCGTCCCAAAGCCCGATCAGGGCCGTGCCAGGATGTGAACCCGGCCTTGATCGGAGTGCCTTGCCACTCGCTGGCGCGTACAACATCTCTCCTACTCAGTAAGCTAATCACTGCGTGCTGCACCGATCTGAGGTAGCAGTTGGTAGATGATGCGGTGGGATGGCCACACCAAGTCTTGCTAGTGAGGTGGCTACTGCATGGGCTCTGCAGCAACGGTAGTACTTGGGTCTCCAAGTCGAGGGAAACTGGTGATACCTGCCTAGGCCTGCAGTAGGTGAGAGATTCTGCATTGCAGTAGCTCCCGGCTGGCCGGGAGTTGAGAGCACAGCTGGGTATCCTACTGCAGCAAGCTCAAAGAGGAAGTAGTAGAAGAGCCCGGTGTTGGGGGTACACTTGTGGGGAAACACGTCGCTATTCCTTCGAGGCACGTGTTTTATTCTCCGTCTCTGGTGGACTCGGGTCTACATGTTCTGGTCGGTGGCATCGGTCGGCTTGTAACGGGACGACACATGCAACCGCCGTCTTCACGGGGACAACTTGGTGGCCGCTTGGCAGATCAAGTGTGTCGAATTAGACTGCAGAGCTGGAGAGAGAGCGGTGCCAGCCAGACGGATGCGAGATAGGCAGACAGCCTCCAGTTCCCCTCGTCGGATATTCATGGATATTTCCAACTACTGTACAAGGCGTTCCTGCACGGTATCCGTGCTCCTTGTTCGCCAGCAGCATCATCTGCATTCATCCCACCTTCTCCGACGGTATGATACTTACTCGGCCGGAACCAGCAAATGCTGTGGCACACTAGGCTGGCGTCTTGGGTTCCAGTTAAGTATCTGTAGCTGCTGATTGGATCTCCGCCATAGCAAATGAGAACACGTTAGGTAATTGAAAATGGCTTTCTCGCAGTTTCCTGTTCTCTTTAACATAATTGTTTATACCTCCTGATAAGTATAAAGTACGTACAGGCTTGGTGGAATAGGATAATGAAACATCCTTGGGTTTATATATTGGACTATGGAGTATCCAGGAGAAGGTCAGTTGAAAAGGGGCGAGCTGGGTCGGCACCACTATGATGGGAAGGGGGTGTCTGTCATACATCCTTCTTGTACCATACATTAAAGTATCCGTTAAAAATATGAAATGAAATCCCTTCTCCGTAATGGACCAGGAGCACCGTTAATAAAGCGACTGTAGTAGTGTCGTGTAGATTCATCACTTACGCGAATACCGACGTCCTTGCCACGCTAGAGTAATTCACTAGTATTTGAACGACGAATATCTAGGTATCACCCGATTCACTGTAGCACTAGCACCTAGATATCAAAGAATCTATGTTAGTAGCCCTTCTCTTACATTCTAAGAGGCAATGACATTCCTTATTGCCGGTAGTATTGGCGTATTCATTGGCTATGGTCATAGAGCGGGAATGCTCTCAACACAAGGCTGTTGTAGGTTCGTGTATATGTGCATCTTGAACGGGTCATCAGAAAGGATACTCTCTCATTGGCCACATTTCGACGGACTCACTAGCACCTGTTGCTGAAACATTAGATAGTTACACCAGTTCCCAAAGCCAATGAATTTTGTACGAAACAGGTCCTAGTTGCTGGGTAGGATCGAAGCACAAAGCTGCGGAAAATTCGGTTGATATTTGGCAATCGCGGCTTGCAAAAAGAAACAATAAGAACCAAGCTACCATATTCGTTCGCATATCTGAATAGATTTGGCTAGGCGGAGAATCACGTTGAACTTTTGTACTACCACGAAGTGGATATTACACGCCTGCAGTATCTAATGGAACTAGGGTAGTTCGTGGAGCAAATTCACAAGCACACAGCACGGGGCTCGTGAAAGTGTTTGAGCTCACAAGAAGTTCACGGCAGGCTCAAATCTATGGGGCCAATAACGGGGGCTCGTCGGCTTCACCTAACGCATAAGCGAGGACGCCTGACATCACAATGACTATTTCGGGTCCGAACACAGCATACAATCACTTTATGTTCCAAAAAATTGGCCGGGCAGAGACGCGATGCCGCTTGCTCTGCAGGCCGTGCCAGCTCGGTGACGCCACCCACGCATCGGCGGAATGTTGGAGGCTCATGAAAACTTATTCATCGGGGGCGGGTCCCCTCGACTGGAGCTCCGGTAGATTTGGTCCTGCATACACAAGTCTCTGGTCGGTGGAAGTCCAAGCCCAACTAAACAATCCCACTGACCAAACCCTGACCGGCGTGAATACGACAACAGTCACTAATGATGGACCGAGAAGCAGCCCCTCGCCCCAGTCTTCGACGAGAGCGGCGGAAGATGACGTGGACGACATGACAACGTGGACAGGCAACCTCGTTGTGAAATAGGTAAAAGAAATGATAACTCACATCCGTGCCCAAACGCAACCTGACCCTACGATACCTGATTCTCGGAGCATAGACGGAGAACCCTGGGGCAGTATCTTTAGGAAATGCGTCCGAAATTTTTATCCTCCTTTTCTGCTCAGCCTTATAGCGCTCACTGGCGACAACCCCCTCCATGCTCTGAGACTATCTAGAATCATGCAGGCACGTCTGACATGAACATCACGCACAGAGCACACACGCGCTTCTTAACCCGCAGCTGCATGATATAGGTAATCTAATTCGAGACCAAGTTCAGGAACATGGGCCGAAAGGATGTTGGAGCAATCCGTGCCTTAGCCAGTTTTGACAGCAGGCAGCACGGATGCCCTGTCCAGCCCGTAAGAGGAAATCCCAAAATGCACCCGCCCCGCGCCGGGCTATTCAGGGAAGTCCACACACCAGAGGTTAGGTAGCATGAGGTGAAACACGGGAAGAGCAACGTCAACTCAGCGCACTTGCGCTCCGTTTTCCGCCAGCCAGACCGTTATGCCACATGAGCATCGGCTTGTTCACGTCTCCAGTCAGACGCAGCTCTAAACTGCATACGTACCCGATGGCTAACCTGGTCTCAAAGGGGAGCACAGGGGCGTATAATTGACCCGTAGATAGTCGGCACTTGAACCAGCGAAGGCAGGGCGCCATGTCATCAATTCAGCCTAGAGTTGAGTCTGTCCTGCGCCAGTGGTTCGCCAATGGCTTGTGCGAATATGTACGACATGTATAGGTGTGGTACTGACGCCCATGTTGCCAACGGATCCGAGCGTGGCTCTCCTGTCCCGACAGTTGAGAAGGTCGTGTAGGTATTCGTGTGTATAGTAGTAGAGTAGCACTCGCTAGCCACGATCTTGTGTGTATACACGTTTTGTCGTCAGACTGAATGTATGAGCGCTATAGTTGTTACTAGGTTAGGTGAAACTATAGGGGTACTTGGGTGGTTCCCACTGCAAGAGACTTGCTATAGAATCCACTCTTCCTGACCGATTTCCTATTCGATGTAAGTGAATTCCGAACTAGGCAATCGGTCAGGCTTGCCAAGAAGCAGCCGGCAGGGTGCGACGGTTTTCGGGACGGAACAGCGAATGTAGTCAAGGTTTTGATGCGAGCCGGTGGAAGCTCGGCATGGCCGGGCGAATGTTGCGGGCTAACGGTTGAAACAAATCACCAATTACCAAGTTATTTGTTGGTTCTCTTTGTTTCTACGACATATAGCAGGCTGCTTCCATGGTCAAGGTCCATGGTCAAGGCTGGCAACGGAGACACTTGGAGACAATATGGAAAGCCACCCCTACTAACGCAACCTTGAGCGGATCCCGCTGATAGCCAAGCGAGCGGAAGCTTGGCTTGGCTGAATCGAACTGATGGTCTCGGCATTTTGACACCGACGATTAATCAACGAAACGACCCTGGTATTTCTCCTCGAGGTGAAGTAAAAATGAAGCAATGGTCAGTATCCATCGGTCGACACGAAGAGGAACAATAACACAGAGAGGTAACAGGAAAGAGAAGACTAGGCGAGTGGGTGAGTAAGCGAGTAAGTGTGGATTCGGGAGATCGAGAGACAGAGACAGGTGGCTCCATCGCAATTGAAGCTGCAAAGAGGCGGTAAACAGTCGACATGATGAGCTGGCAAACTAGTATTGGAGTAGATCACATTAGCTCTTATGAGGGCTGTAGAGATATGCTTGTCTATGGTGGTCTTTAGAGATAGTGAACGGCCGGCCATCTTGTCAGGGGTAAGCACGATCAGACGAAACCCAACACTTGGTTGGCCTGTCTGCTACTCAACTGCTGTTGGGAGTTACGCATTAGCATGATAATTTGATATAGACCGCACCAAGCGCGCAATTATCTAGTTCTACTTCTGGTTGACGAAATAAGAATCGCTTCAGAAGGTGCTAATATGATGCTCTCACCATTCTTAGCCACCGGTGTAGCCCTGGCCGAACTGGACGCGGAATATCCAGGACTTGGGTATAAAGTACCAGCGTAGGTCAAAGAGCCGGGAAGTGTCAAAGCCCCAAAGGTAATAGAGGTCATGGCGGCGGTATCAGGGTATGAAGAGAGCAGATACTGGAGATGCTAGATACGCCAAATATGTCAGATCCATATGATGTAGTCGGAACAGGATCCCCTGTATCTTGTATATTGCCGCTGGAATGGGGACGGAAGGCTTCAGGGTTGCACAACACAACCGCAACCGCACGCGCGACGCTGCAGAAAAACCCCAAGGGCGCCCGGCAGATCGGAAAATTGGGGGTGAGGATGGGGAAGATGGGGGATTGGGGGAGATTTGGGGGGAAGGGGGAGGGATTGCGACGCAGCAGTAACCTCCTAAAGGAAGCTGTCAGTCACACTGGCGTTTGGTGCGTCCTTCCAAAGGGTAGTAGTGTACATGTTATGTAGGCTGGGATAGCCAGGAAAGTTAAGTACCTCTATCTGTCCTACCACCACATACACATGTACTTGGCTGTATACAAGTATGTAAATGTATCAGCTTTTAATATAATGCAGATACCGTACTTGGGCAGCTTACTCGGTACCTACAATCTAGAGTAAGTATACCTACAATCAAGCTACAGTATGTATATATAGTGCAGGGATATTAGATACCAGTATACCTACAGTAGATACATACATAGCCTGATCGCCTTACTTACTGCGTATACTACCTTAGGTACTAGGAAGGTACTTCCCGAGGCAGAATAGTAAAGCAATGGCATGCGGCCACGAGTTAAATGACTCTTTGATATAACTGCGAAGTCGCCGATTACTTGCACAGCTCAAACTTAGCGTATGTAGTGTACTATGTGACAAGAAGAGATATTAGTGAATTGTGAGCGCCAAGCTTCTCGGTTAGGTATATCTTTTCTTGGGTGCATTGGGCTGTCTGCCCTCAAGCTGCTGGGTCCAATCGTTGTAAAGTCTGCTTTATTAAATCACCCACCTGCTAATAGATAGTAGGTAATGTACCGTGATAGGCTCCTGAGGTAATTCCTAATGGACAATAGGTGTACACATTGTCAAATAGGGTAGATAGATTAATACTTGCACCCTTGTGTATTACTCACGTGTGTATACAGTAGCTATGCTTGATACACTACTTCTATGTACCTGTAGGTATTTACCTCCCTAATAGTACTTTTCTTTCGTCCCCTTTTTCCCTTCTGCTATTTCCCTCTTTTCATCCAAGTTGGAACAATAAAAAAGTATATATATAGTAGTAACCTTATACGTATGCAGATATAGACCATTTGTAGACTAAAAGGGAGGGTACCTACCCATCTACGGGTAAATCAACGCTAACTATCAGTGTACGTAGTACATATGCATACGGTAGTAGGTATACTGACGCCAAGTCATCCCCCTTTGAGTAGGCACACTACCTTACTTACCTTAGACTACCTCTTAGCTCCTACATATAAGCTTATAGCTCGCAGTCTCTGCCTGTAAGCTGTACATACATATAAGCTGTCTACTCAGTAAGCTCGAGACACTATTTTTACCTGCCGACTTCTACCGCCACGATGCGACAGCCCGGTTCCCGGGTCTTGGGCTGTCATTGACTGATAGATGAACTGACAGGTCACTTTTCATCTGAACACAATCCAGTGCCTCAAATCGATCGGAATGTGATTACAACAACGGGGCGTGGCCGTAGCCAATTAGGCCCACGCCCCCGATCTTCTGTCCTATTTACCCCCGTTGAAGATATCTCGGGGTTGCGGCTAATAACATAGCTACTGACAATCGACTACTATACGCTCACTTTACCCCCGTCTTCTCTTATATCCCACATCCTACCTTACCCCATGTGCGGAATACGCAGTTACATGCTCTAGTAGCCAGGACAATGGGTAATGGGTAATGGGTAATGGGTACATGATGCACGCACGCTACTACATAGTACACCAGAGACCGTAAGTAGGGGACACTGACCCTTACTATCTACCCCACCTTCTATGTCGTTTCGTCGTCAAGCGAACTTGCAAGACAAACACGGCCGGCGGGCCAGGCTGGAAACCACACACCTGGCTCCCCTGTCCGAAGCTGTACGGCCCAGACAGAATAGGTAGTACTACCGGTAAGTAGAGGCATCGGTGCTTATGCCTCCTCCTCTTCATGCATGCATGCCGCATCAATCACAAGGACCGCCGATATCCCCCTTCCCTCTGAAGACAGCCACTAGTAGCCCGAAGCAGGCGGTGAGGAAGGCTGCGAGCCGTTTGGCCCGTGGCCGACGTCTCTGCAGACCACTGGAACCAGACCCCGTCCCTCCATGTTTCTCATGTCTCGTCTCCCACGTAGTACGCTGCGGCAGCGGGACGTCTTGTGTCCTGTGTTCTGCGGCCTGTGTTGCAGCTGGTTGCGCCATAAGTCATACACGTACGTCTCTCTACCTCTCGCCTCTTCTCTCGTCCTCTCTCTCTTGCGTGTGTGCGTGCGTGTGTGGTGCGTCTGTGTGTTCGAGGTACAACGCCTGAGGTACATCACGATGCCATTGTTTCCTGGCTCTGTGGCTCTCTCTCTCTCTCTCTCTATATAACTGCCTGCCTATCCCTTGTGTCCCCGTGGCTCTGCGTTTCCCCCGGCAGACGGAGCAGGCTTGTTCTTTTGTTGCAGGTGAGTATCTCAGCTAGCTGGTCGACGACGGCAAAGAGAGGAGCCAGGACGCGCAACATGGGCGGGAAATCAAGCAAACAACCGCGATGATATCTGGCCTCCCGTATATGTTCGTCCACCCGGCGGCCTGTCTCTCAGCATCCTGTATCTCTGTATCTCCGTACACACACTACTTTGCACTACATTACCTCACTACGCTACACTCTCTTACACCATGTCTGTGACCTGTTACCAAATCTGCATACGCTACCTCTACCGATTCCACACCACCTCACACGGGACAAGGCCGTATCTCTGCCCGCCGGGTTGGCTCGATGGTATTCATTCTCCCATGAGATTTTCCATGTCATACGTACTATACCAGATGCACTTTGTATATTCCGCTCTCTGTCCCCTCCGTACATGCTACAACCGTCTCTTCGACTGCCAGCAGTCAGTAACAACGGCCCGGACTCCTCGAGTCTGCTGTTACTATTTCTCTGTGCCTTCTTGCCTATTGTAACATCTCGGGCTCGTCTTCTACATTTCTTCCCCGTCCTCCTCCTTCTCAACTCTTCTTTACTTTCCTGATCCTCTTCCCTCTTTTTCCCCATCAGCAAATCTACCACTACTTGTGCCTCGTGTTTACACAACCTCTCCCACTTCGGGCAACAACACCCTACCCCCTTCCGTGATCGCCTCCACTGCGCTGCTCCGGCGCCATTGACTCGCCACGTTTGCACAGAAACTACTCGGCTGGCCAGGGACGCCAGGCAACTTAGTCGGTCTGTGTTTCGGTCTCTGTGCATGCATACCGGGCCAATTCGAAGATTTATTTATATCTCTCAAGCAAGCAAAAAAAAAAAAGGACCGGCAAGCAGACAAGCAAACAAGCAAGTGCATGCCACCTGACATCTGTAATTCCTCCACACCTACACCCACCCACACCCACAAAGATACACACATATATACCACGCACGCCGAGTGTATTGTACACATTCATAACCTGGGTTATTATCTACCGTGCATGGATCCTAGATCCTTGACTCTCGGTCTAATTTACACAGCATCCTCGTCTACTCGGCTCGGTCGATTAATCAAGGATACACATCTTGTGTAATATTATAACTCAAGGCTCTGGTTCACCCAACACTACCACCACCACTACCATCACTACCATCACTACTGTCACTACTACCACTATCAACTCTCGCCTTCTTGCATCGATTGTCCCCCCGCCCTGTGTATATCTTGATATTGTTGTTTGCAGGTCAGCTTCGTTTGCCCTGTCACCCATCCTTCATCCATCTATCTATCTACATCCGTCCGTATCCACTGTTGATTTTGTGCTGGTCACCGTCTCGTGGCAACACTATACTGCTTCAGTGAGTTTCCCAGCTGCTGATCTCGGCCGGAACAAGTCCTGGCCTGTCAATCCATTGTCCCTATTATAATCGTTAGTTCGTCTGGGTCTCTCCACGGCTGCTCCACGGCGGTGCCTTTTGCCACTAACACCCGTCCGGTGACTGGCCTGCCCCACCACCGCCTGAAGTTTGGTTTTTCACAGTACTAATTGCGCCTGCTCCTGTACCTAGGCACTCTGTCTGTTTCCACCCATCGATTTCTCTTGTCTGGGCGGAAGACTCCCCTGTCGCCTTCTACGCTTCAGCAAAGAGAGCGAAGCACAAGAGAAGAGGGCGTTTGTCTCGGGGTTAAGCATTGTGGTGGTGGTTAATGCAGCAATGAACCACTTGCAGGACCGTGGTCAATAACAATGTACGTCACGCCTATCTTGCAGCATGCGGTGCAATCTTATCGTCCCATCTTTTGCCGTGCCATCACTACCTCCTGCCCGCGCGCGGCATACTGATTCGTTCTTGACAGACCAACATGGCCGCCTTTGTAGTGGAAGCAGGCGACAGTCTGGTTGAGACTTTACTGACAACTACACAATACCTGTACCCAGGCTTGCTCTTGATTATCTTGCTGCTCTTTGGGGCCCTCTATTCCATATACACCGCCAGGAATAAAGGAGATGTCATTATCCCTACTGTCACCGGCCCTGGTGGCCGGCCTCTGCCTGTTACTAAGAAGCGATCTATTGCCCAAGAATCCGACGGACGCTTTTCTCCCTCTGCCAGGGCGCTCTTTCAGTGGCTTTACACGGCAGTGACTCTCACTTTCGTTGGCCAGGGCGCCACTATCGCAACACGTGCACTACTTCAGCAAAGTACTGGAGGCAATAACACTTGGTGGTGCAGTGAATCCAAAACAGTAATAATCTTTCCTCACAATGTGTTAACAAGAAACCTTTATTAATGTCTTGATAGGTTTATGTCCTGGGCTCGGCATTCCTATATCTATATGTGTTCGTCACGCTCTTCGAGAACAAGCATCAACCAGGACCAGTGTTTCTTCTCACGTGGTTGGTCGCTTTGTGTATGGAGGCCATTATTTTCACCTGCGACGCCATTATCCTGTCCCAGCCTCACGAGGTCATGGCCCATCTAACCCCTGCTAACCCAATGACTGTTGATGTCATGAATCAGTGGGACATCATTGATCTCTGCTTGTCCTGCACTCGTCTGTGCATGGTTGCCGGGAGCGTTTTGGTGTGGATCACATTGGCATTGATTGGCCAGCGGGCAGAACGCGAGAAATGTAAACGTGAGCAGGAATACCACTCCGAAACCGACGAGAACACGCCGCTTCTCAACCCTGACCTGAACAGCTATCATACAAATGGCCGTTCTTCGTCAGGCATTAATGGTACCCGTAATGAAACCACCAGTGGTGACACGAGCTTTGCTATGGTTGACGATGAAGCCGGGTTTTATCGCCCAGAGAAACTCCCTCATACTACCTGGCTCGAGTATCTACGCGGCTATTCAGTATTTTTCCCATACATGTGGCCAGCGAACAAACCCAGATTGCAGCTTGTTGTCCTTCTCTGCTTTGTCCTACTTGTCCTGCAGAGATGGGTTAACATCATGGTGCCCTACCAGATTGGACTTGTCACCAATGAGCTCACAGAGAATCACAAATCTGACCCCAATGGGACTGGCCTACAGATGCCATGGGCTTCACTGGGACTGCTTATTATGTATAAGCTGCTGCAGGGGCCTTCTGGCCTGCTTGGGTCCTGGAGGTCGATGCTGTGGATTCCTGTTTCCCAGCACGCATATCACGCTCTAACTTCATCAGCCTTTGAGCATGTCCACTCCTTAAGTCTCGACTTTCACCTTGGAAAACGAACAGGCGAGGTTCTGTCTGCACTTAACAAGGGCGGCTCAGTTAACTCGTTCCTTGAGCAGGTCACCTTCCAGGTCTTCCCTATGATTGTGGACCTGTTTGTGGCTATTAGCTACTTCTACTTCCGATTTGATGCCGTTTATGCTGTGATTGTCTGCATTGTCACGTTTTACTACCTTCTCCTTACCATTCGTCTGGCTTCCAAGACAGCCGACCAACGAAGAGCCATGTCAAACGCTGACAGAGAAGAGGAAGCTGTCAAAAATGACTCGATAGTATCGTACGAGACGGTGAAATATTTCAATGCGGAGGAATTCGAATTTAAGCGTTACCGAAATGCAATCAAGAATTTTCAGAAGGCTGAAGCCCAAGTCACTTGGAGCATTAGTTCGATGAACATGTATCAATCCTTGGTTTTTATGACAGGTATGCTGGCTGCCGTTATGTTCGGAGCCTATCAGGTTACACAAAAACAACGCGAGGTTGGAGATTTTGTTGCTCTTATCACTTACCTTGGTCAACTGCAAGGTCCGCTCAATTTCTTCGGCACTTTCTATCGAACTGTTCAACAAGCCATGATCTCAGGAGAACGACTGCTAGAACTCTTTAAGCAGCGCCCAACTGTAGTGGACCGTCCCGGTGTCTCTACAATGACCTCGTGCAAGGGCCATGTGGAGTTCTCCAAGGTCAAGTTCGCCTACGATCAGAGAAAGCCAGCTTTGAGGAACCTTACGTTCGAATGTCGCCCAGGTACTACAACTGCTCTTGTTGGCGAGTCGGGTGGTGGAAAGTCCACCTTATTCCGCTTGCTATACCGCTACTTCAACTGTCAAGACGGCAACATCAAATTGGATGGGCACAATGTTAAAGATGTCACCATTGATTCAGTGCGGCGCTTCATAGGAGTGGTGCCGCAAGACACGATCATGTTCAATGACACTCTTATGTATAATTTGAGATACGCCAACCAGAACGCGACCGACGAGGAGATCATGGCAGCCTGCCAGGCCGCTAGTATCCACGACAAGATCATGTCCTTCCCTGACAAGTATTATACAAAGGTTGGAGAACGCGGTCTTAGACTGAGCGGCGGCGAAAAACAAAGAGTGGCGATTGCCAGAACACTTCTGAAAAACCCGAAAATCATAATGCTTGATGAGGCAACATCAGCTCTAGACACCCATACCGAGCAGCAAATCCAGTCTCGACTCGCCAAGATTAGCCATGGCCGTACTATGTTGATCATTGCGTGAGTACCCAGTTGTTGGCTCTTGTGAGACATTGATGCTAATGCAGAATTTATTAGGCACCGATTATCTACAATCACGCATGCCGACCAAATCTTAGTCCTTGACCAAGGCACCATTGCGGAGAAAGGAACGCATGAACAACTCCTGAAGCAGAATGGCCAATATGCTTCTATGTGGAACCGACAGGCAAAAGCTGAGAAAGCCGCGGAAGATGCTAGAGCCGCTTACCGAAAGGCAGAAAAGCTTATGCGAAAAGCAAACATACCCTCGGCTGGGGGGGAACACAGCCGCAGCCAGAGCCAAAATGGCCTAGACGAATCCAGCAGCTCGTCAGATGAATCAACCACCCCAGCCACCAGACTCGGCGCGCAGCATGAACGATCAGAAACTCCCGAAAGTCGCATCTAAGGTCACCCGACATCACTAAACCCCTAATACATCCTTGTCGATATTAATCGAACAGAAAGATCTTGCTTGGCCTTTACCAGCATTGTTACAAGCATGCACATATACACACGATTTGGTAATTTCCCCGTCTTTTCCCACGTCCTCCTATTGCAGGACGACATTGCATTGCTGGCGTTTGGTGGGAATATACAAAACGTTGAAAGACTTTTTTACTCCTCTTCAAAGGACATTGACAGCAAACAACGTAGTGCCCTGTATCTTACATTCTGCACGCAATGATACCAAAGACATTTCATCTTCTATTCTTGTTTTCATGTCCTTAATACCATCAGTTATTCATTGCCTGCACCTTGTTCCCTCAAGAAAGAGGGAGCCTCAAGAAAGACCAACGATAAGAACGGAAGAAAAGAAAAAGAAAAGAAAAAAAAGGGGCGGCTATGATATCAAAAACTTTGTGGTTTTCGGATGGTAGGGAGGCGGGCTGCTGCTGGGTCGGCCGGCTTCGAGTATGCGTTTGCTACTCTTGATTGTTCTTTTGCTTTCCCTTTTCCTGCATGAGAAACCCCGTGGTCTTGTGGTATGACTGCTGATGAGAGATGACCACGCGCATGAGTTTCAGGCAGGCAGGCAGGCAGGCGGGCTTAAGCGAGCCGATGATGATGCATTGATAGATTCCCCCATAATGTATGTATTGCACATGGCGAGTAATGATGCGCGAAGGTGTGCAAGTCGGTTTCTCGTTTCTTTGTCTCCTTGCTCCTCAACTACTACCTTATTCTTTTATTCCATCTCGCCCACGCTTAGCTTAGAAGGCTCTACAAAATAAATAATATACAGTTGCAATCAATCAGTCAGTCATTGATCGATACCTTGATCCAAAGTCCCACACATGGATAGAGCTGTAGACACACGCATACACGAGGGCAATCAATTCAGAATGCGAGAACCATGCAGATAGAGAGAGCAGAGACAAGCCTGGTGAAGCCCGATACTAGCTAGGCCGGTGCTGTACTGTACTTCTCTCTCCGAATTGTGACAAGTCAATCAACAGGTCAATGACTTATATCACTTTACTCGTTTCAGTGAGAAAGGATAGTTGACGTCCATCTACCTGTCAGCCCACCATCTGTCTACTGTAGCTATCTGGGCTGCCGAACTCCACCACACCACACACAATGGGCAATGCATGCAGCAGAATGGAGTCGCCCCTAAGCAAAAGACGCGGTTCGGTTCTAGACCCAACCTAGCCCGGATAGTATAGTAGCTAGTATAGCACATGTATAGTAATAGAGAATGGAGATAGATAGCTAGGGAGCTAGCTGAGCTTCTGATTGGCAAATTGTATTGTTCGTCACATAATATGTTGGATTGTAAAAAACACAGGTCATGGGGTACTTGTTATTATTATGATTATTGTTTTATTACAATCTTATACGAAACGGATGAGGAAAAGTAAATACTGTGACGAGGGGAAAGATGGCCTCGACTGGCTGACAGTCGACGATACTCGAACATGGTCGAGTGGAGTTGGAGGTGGAAAGGTGGGGTTGATGCATGGCTACATACTAACTAAGTATGCTTGCTACTTTCGAGACCCGCGGCTAGTCAAGGTAGACCTACATTAGAGAGAGTACTATAGTGAAGGTAGTAGCAGCCGCATGGGAGTATCGAAAATGGATTGGAAGGGCTCGTGTTTGGGGATATTGTATTTAAAGTTGCAGAGAGACGAAGGGGGGATTGGCTGTGTGAGTGGTCTGGACGGAACAGGTGGGTGGGTGGTATGAGGAATACGTGCTGATGGGACGAGAATAGGAATTATTTATTACTTTACTTGCAGTACTGTTAGACTACAGTACGTACTCGGTACTGGAGCAGGTACACACACTACTACTGTAAGCGATCAAGAGCGAAGCGAGACGAGACGAGCTGACAGGACTACATATGTATACTAAGTAGTAGTGTCGATGGCTGGATGGATGGATGGATCAGGATGGATCAGACTAGATGGAATGGCTAGATGGAAGAAGATGGGAGATGGATGGATGGATGGGTGGATCGATCGTGGCGGCCCCGCTCACCCGAGTTACCCCTTCTACTGTAAGTCCTCCTCTTTCATCCTCTTGTTCTTATTTACATGCGGATGTATGTCCACGTACAGTAGCCAGGCTTTTTGTCTTGTGGCACCTACACCTACTTAGTACTTCCCAACCAGGCTTGTCATACGTAGTATCTCCACTACACTACTTAAAGGTCGATGTACTATGTAGTAGTAGTGTAAGGCAGGATTCCCAGCTGTCAATTGTAGTTCACAAGCTGGATGAGCAATAGCCGTGCTTGATTGGCTTGCTGATGTGCTCTAGTCTTGAAACTATCTTCACATAGTAGCCTATTTCTTGTACGTATGCCTGCTCTATCCGCCATTACGACATCATACTATGCCTATTTCCTTCTTCCTTGCTCTTGAATGTATTTCTATTCCGGCCCTTGCAGAGGACGACTAGAACAGCACGCGATCTTCCCTTGCTCTGGCCACTCTGCCCTATCCCATCCTACTGTCTACACTAGCCCATGTGTAAGAAGCCAGGTATCGGTCGCGTATGCAAGGAGCATACTTTACCCAATTGAGCCCATAGGTGTTCATGTCTCCGTGTGTAATGCGACTACGGTGTTGACCTATACCTCGTGTACGTAATCGATGTAAGGGTGTGTACATATAAGTGTGTATGGTATGTCGCATGTTGGATAGGTATCAGAGCTTCGGGGACAGAATTGATAGATGATAGATTTCAACCAGGTACCTGGATCGGGCAGGATACTGGGGAGTGGCCGGGCGTAATAGTCCGGTCCACGAAACGACACGTAAGTTGAGACCAGTCGTGTATCGTCTATCCTACTCCCCCATTGATTTTCGAGTATCCAGGGTCCCGTAGAGCATCAGGGGTAGTTTCGGTCTGTTTCGGTCCTCGAGACTGCAGCGAGGCTGTTATTGTGATACTAACTAGGTATCCTTGGGACAAAGGATATGTGACAAGAATCAATGCTAATTCCGATACATAATTCATAACGCCCTAGGACCAAGAGGGACGTAAAGCTATGAGAAGTGGAAAGATGTGAAAATCGATTTTGTCATTACGCAGGACATGTTGAAGATAGAGTCAATTAAAAATATAAGCGAGAAATATTGACTACAATAGTATAGCTATACGAGTTTCATCCAACTGTTCATGACATAACCTCTGTATCGATTTCGTCAAATAATAATCGCTCCTTTTTGACTATTCTGCAAAGTTCTGAGTAGTAGTCCGAGCAGCTTTACTGTCATTATCTATTCATGTGAAGTGTGTGTGTACCCAAGCCATGCTAGACACATTATCGAAAGGATATATAAGGTACACACGTATGAATGATGAAGTTAACTTTCCCTGTATGAGCCTTATGATCATCTCTGGTCTTGGAATATAAGATGTACGATATAAACTTGCTATGCAAAAGGCGCAGACTATCTGTGCTGACAATCGCTAATATACCCAGGACACCTCCCTCATACCCAAAACCAGAACGTTTCTTCATACGCTAGAAAATCTAGAAATCAAGTAGAATGCCTGGAACAACAAGGGGGATCAGGAGTAGGGGAAAAGAGAAGATAGGAGAATATAGTCATATGATGACATTCAATTCGTAACCGATAAATCATCAGTAGTACATGAGCAATGAGCGCGGAGTCGAGTGACTACCCTCTGGTTTCCTTTTCAGGAGATATTCCGTGTCCAGATACCATGCGGTCGAGAACATAAAATGAAATCGATCGCGAGAAGCGTTCACTTGAAAGAGTAGAGATATACCAGTGATGAGATATCTTCCCTTAAATCGAAATAAATCAATATATCTAATATGTGTCCAGGGCACGAAGCAAACCGGAGAACTACTATGCTCATCATAGCTGGGGTAAAAGAGGTAAGAAGAGTGAGTCTCCGACGGAAAATCTTAATTCGTTAAGCACATATAAGATCCAACTTACGTCGTAGCAAGAGTCAAAACGGATCATTGTGATTTAATTAATTACTATGTGGGTGGTAATGATACAGGGCGTAGAGGTTCCAAGTTCGGCATGGCATGTCTCATCCTATCTGCCAGTCGCATCATCGTCGCATGCTCCTTGCATCGTGATGGCATATCATCATGTCTCTAAGTAATATCGACAGCTAAATGCTAGATATAACGCATGTTCACGAGGCATGCTGGGGATTGCTATGCCAAGTTTCCGACATGAACAATCCGCATAACACTCATTACTCGTGCCCATCTCTGCGTTTTCTTCAGCTAACCCGCAAGTTTTGCTCTCGAGAGTGAAAGCGATATATATCCCTGCAACTGCCGGTGAGGGAAATTATATCTGAATAGTTTTGCGCCTTGGTACTGCTCGTAGTCCCCACGATAATTATCGCGCGTACGTGTATATGCCATACGGCTCTGCTTTGCTAGCTCAACCACGGCGAACCTTCTCTTGTTGACACCATCGCTTTGCTGAATGCTTCGTAGAAAAGAACACCAAGCAGGAGTGATGAATACTATTTGTCGCATCCAGCCTAATCTATCGGTTTGACTTAGAAGCGGTTCCATTTTGGCGATTTACGAGAGAGCCATTAGCATGGCTATTGACGCCAGTAGCGTGGCCATTAGTCAAAGGCTGCGAGACAGATGTCTTCTCATCGCCAGCTTCGACCTCCTCCTCCGCCTCAGATGCTTCGGCTTCAGATCGATCGTCATCGGCTGTGTTGTATACCACAAAGCGATAGGCAATTCTGACAATAAAAAACCACCAGAACAAATTTAAAGCCTGAAGCGAGGAAAGCAATGCAAGCGTAATAACAAATGAGATGTCACACTTGTATTGTTGGGTTTCCCAGTTCAGCTCATATGGACCAACCGTCTTGAATTCGGTGAACAGGGACCATATGATGCGGAGGTTGAGGTAATGACGCAGGTAGCCCCAGACACACATGAACACAAAAAAGTAAGGCCCAGTTGCCCAGTGGTCAATGTAATTGAGGGTTTTCGAAGTCTGTTCAACACCTGTTAGCTTACGCGCTACATTGCATGGTTCGGTAAAACTCATATGGAGCAACTAGAACGTACCGCCAAGAAGAAATCGCTGATATCGTGAGTAATATAGACAGCAAGACCCATGTATGTGAAATGAAATCGGTAGCTGAGTCCAATCAAGGCCAAGCTAACAATGTGGTGGCCAACGAGCTCTTTGAAATCCTTCCTCCGCTCCTCCAAGCCCAGTAAAAGTACGATGGCCTGCTGAGCCCAATATGCGGCCTGGAAGAGATAATAAAATTTGAAATCGGCAGCATGGGTCTTGTGGGGGAAGTGCTCATACATGGCGTGGGTGTTGAAGTACCAAATCGGAGTGTGGCTCATGACGTACATGCCGGCAGGGCCCAGAAAGCCAAAGTAAATGGCTGTGTACAGCTGTTCCATGAAACGCGCTTGCTTGGCACGAGATTTCAACCCAGCTTTCCTAGCCAGGGGTCGTAAGAACTCCTGCATGATAAACTCACGGGTAAAGGAGAGCACGACGGTATAGAAAGTGACGAAAGCAATGTCCCAGGGCCCCTTGCCATACTGGACCGGCGTACTAGGATCGGTGCCAGATTGAAGAGGTAGCTTGTAGGAGAGGAAGATGAAGTGGCTGACCGGGTTGGATTCTGTGGGGTTGACCGCATAAAGAGCACCACAGATGGATAAGAGGATAAGCGGCAAGACCCAGGTATGCTTGATGGCGAAGTGCTTGAAGCGACGGAGCAAGGAGCGGGCCTTGCGGCGTTTAGAGCCTCGTTTGCCGTCGGCGGCGGAGGAACGCGGCGGCGAGCCGGGGATGGGGCCCTGCAGGCTCGCGAGACTCGTCAGACTCGGAGCCCCGGTATCTCCAGCGCGTATCTCGGCCGGCAGCCCGCTTGACTTCCTAGGTCGACGACGCGCGCCGGACTGCTCCGCCACGGAGCGTAGTGGCTCCGTGGCGGTATTGAAGGGAGGAAAGGGCTCTGAAGATGCCATGGTGATAGACGACGAGCGCAAATAACCAATTCAAAAGTGCGGCAGGAAAGGTCGACGAGCGAGGCTATAGTTGGACAGGCAATCGATGATGGACAACAGTTAACCCAGGGCAGTGTCTAGGGCACAGGTCGGCGCAGCGAGGGCGGTGCGGTAATAATGCTTGTCCAATGCGGAAACAGGACGAGCGGTGGGATCGATTGATCGAGCCTGTATGGATCAAACGCTTGTTTATCGCGTCCGTCTTCAAGATGGCGGCAGTGGCGGCGGGGTTCTCGTATAGGCACAGTAGAGCGATGATATGGCGATTTCAGACCAGAGATGCTAAAGGAGTGAAGTCATCTAGGAATGAGCATAGCACTAGACCACGAGGCGGTGCGACAGGCAGGCGTGAGAGTCAGGAAGGGTGAGCAGTGCAATATGAGACAGGTCGAGCCGAGCAGAAGGGAATTCCTGGTCCAATGCGCGATGCAACGACAGGAACGGCGGCGGCGAGGTGGTTGTTCTCGATAAGGAGGTAGGAAATTGGTCCTCGACTAATTCCATTTAGTTTTCCCCGGCCGTGCATGCTGAGACCCGGTTTCAGTCTCCACCCGTTTCTCGCTAATCGCTGTCTGATTGGGTTGTTAGATTCTATCTTTAATTCCCGACTGCTACTTTTCCCCCTAATATATGTTCAACCAATTCCACAGTGCTAGCCGTATCGTAAAAGGAGATCCATTCACTTAATAATTGCTCTGTTGGTTTATTAAAACAAAAACAAAAGTTATCTCTTGGAATCAAACAGATGGTCTTTCAAGTGGGGTTGCTAATTGTGTGTAGCAAGTCATCCTTACCCCTAGGCCAAGTGCCATTCCTTCCATCGGCACAAGTTTATTTTTATCTATAACTTCTTGTGACAAGGCCAATGTGCCTACAATGGTAGTTGTGGCCCTGTTATACCACCCTTATAGGAGCCCGCCAGGTAGAGTCCTTAATAAATGTATATAATGTATCTCTCCAGCCACCTACTGAATACTAATGGGCTGAGCCGAGCCTGAATCTGTCGTGCGCATCAGAAGTGGTAAGACCTAGAGCACCCCGCTAACCAGCCCTTCGAGTAGCCTCTCTCCCCACCATGCTAATCGAAATGCACTACGGCTCCCGTACCAAACTTTGTACATTAAGCAAGCAATACAGGTTCACGGGTACACGTGTACTATGCAAACAAACATGAACCTTAAACCATCGCATTGAAGCCGAAAGTATGGATTTATCTTGGCCTTTAAGCCATACTAAGCCATCATTCAAGCACATGTATCTAGGTGAGTGCTTCTTCATGCTGTTGAAACCTGGATGGATACTCCTTTGCCCAGCTCAGAGATGTGTATATCTATAAGTAAGCTAGGCAAATCCCTGGTCTAAATTGACATACATAGAAGCATCCAAGTGTCTTTAATCGCTACTTTTATACTGATATCACTACCTTATTCTAAAACAGGTCTTACTCGCAATTTACCAAGTAAGACGCCGTGAGTATCTGGAAAGCCCGAGACAACTAAGGTAACGTTTCCAGATTTTGGGCTTTTCGGCTGTAAGCCAGGAAAAAGAGAGTTAGAAAGACCCAGATAACTCCGCCGAGCATGAAAACTATACAGCAACAACCTACAAGGAGAGGCATTTATTTATATAGCACTTACTTTACTAAGATACACTCACTACCTTGATATAGAAAACAAAACTCTTGTTAAACTACCGTACTGTGCACTTACCTACTTACATGTGGAGGTACTTACTTACCTATTTAACGACCGCATGCCGGTCTGATTTAGCGTTACACCCGGCCCCGCCTAGGTAATCAGGGGAAATAGGGGTCCAAGACCCCTCAATGAGTGATTGGAGATATGACAGTCTAGTAAGGGACGTTCTGACATGGTTCTTAAAATTCAACATATGTAATATACTCGGCTTAGATATCTAGCTGTATAAGCTTCTGTTGATTACCTGCAAGAGGACTGCTATGTTGCCGCTTTTATAGTATTGCAAAAATCTTCCTCACGCGTACGCTAGCCTCCCCAATGCAAAGCGTGAGGTTTTATTCGCCTATATATGAGTACGGTACCTATAAGTACCTATCACTGCGCTATGTCTGGTATCCAAATATCAAAAAATAAAAAATAAAAATAAAAGATATGTCTTAGTCCCCAACTCCATGCAATGCTTCTTCCCAATGTCACCAAGATGTGAATTTTCAATGCGCCGCGCTTCCATAATCATCGTAACTCTAGCCAGTCAAATTATAAAATCAGACCGGGAAAATCAGGTCTGCTCATATTAGACGGCCCGGCTGATGCTGTTCCCGTACCAGGTCGTCGATCGGCTTGTCAATCGCCATACACTATATTGAGTTGGTCCCCTTCGACAGTATCTGAGCTGGAACCGCTATAGCGCGTATTGGCTGACCGATGGGGAGATACAGTGTTGTGACCAGACTGATTGAGAGATGGATCGAGCAGCGATGGTCTAATATGCTGGGAGAGCCCGCTACGGCTTCTAATTGGGCCGGGAGGCGTCGAAACTGTGGTACGCGATGTCGTACCGGTATCTCCAGAACCCCTACTGACCGGGCTGGATGGAGCTTGCGCTGATCCCAGGCCTTCTTCTTCTAGCAATCTACCCAGAGCAGCACCACGGCGAGGTGGGGCGGGGATGACCGTTACCGGCAAACTCTCTGTATCAGGCGTTGGTCGTATACGTTGGAGAACCCTCTCAGCTTGAGTGGCGGCAAAATCTTCCATTCGGCTTCGAAGATCCCATCTAGAAAAGGCGGTCTCATGATTCCGTTGTGGTGTATCTATATTTGGCCTGGTATGCTGTAAAACTTCCGCAGGCGGGTCACGAGACTTGCGGCGAAAAGGATTCAAAGACAGCCAAGAACCCCCACGCTTTTCAGAGCCGGATTCTAGGTTATCTAGTACGGTCGGTGCGGGATTAGGTTGCATTGCAGGCATATCAATTTGCGACTCGGTTTTTTCCATTGCTGCGTCTGAATGGGAAGAAGCGACTGTATCCCCTCTAGACGGCGGCCGATACCTATCCTCCGTGATTCTAGATGTAGTCTCGGTGAGGGTGTGATATCGAACCTGGTATATTGTGCTGTCAGCGCTAGCTGTTTCTGTCCTGCTAACAGGAGTAATTGCTGGAGGTGGGCGAGAAGGCCAAAGTGGTGGTCGTAAAACCCGAGTTGTATCTCTACCTGTCGTAGAGGCTTGCGGAGCCACGTTAGGCTGCGACTGGTTGGCGGCGCTATCCAACCTTGAACGATACCGTCTAGCAATGGAGGACATCGCAGGCCAAGCGTTGTCGCGGTTGCCAGAAGATGTTGTGGCATCTTCACTCCCCTCTTCCACGTCGTTATGGATTCTTGGGTTCTTTCTTCGGCGCGGCCATGTAAGATCGGAAGGTGACATGTCGATCATCTCATCTCCATCAAATATTTCGCGGCCCAAAACACCATCCTTCTTTTTTTCGCGCTCCAGCGCTTCAATGCGTTCTACCCATTCCCACACTACGACACTTGCAGCCGCCGCCCCAACCCATCTGACGTAGTCACCCCATCCAGTAAAGTCTGTGTCCGCAATATCCAACACGAAGAACACCACTGGGACTAGTAAAGCGCCGATTGAGAGAGCTGCCATCAATGAAATATTCTTCATTAAAGGGTGATAGAAGGCATATCGCTTCTTCGTTAGCGCATAATAAAGAACCCACGCCGCATATAACAGACCGAGCGATAGTTGGAATAAATAGCTGAGTGCCGGGACTGCCTCAGTGAACTGACGTGGTTTGAAGGTCGATGATGTGTATACGAAGCTATTGAAAGCACCAAAGATAACATCCAGTGTAATGAGAGCGAAAGCTGTCCATTTGATGATGATCTTCTCACGTTGACGTGGAAACAGCCGGATCAAAGTCTGCGCTTGTGCTAACCAGAGGAAGGTATCCGAGATCAGCTGAATGATCTTGAGTTGAGTTCCCCCAAGGACCTGTGTTTGTAGCCTGTGCGCATCCTGATAGCCTTGAAGATACTGTTCCTCGGCCACGCGAAACGTATCAACGCTTGCAATCGTAAGCGATACGGCAACAAGTAGCGTGGCGGCCTTCTGGAGCCACGGGCGGCCACCAATAGTAGCGCCATTGGAATGGCTGTTGGTAAAGCCGCGACGTCCCAAAGTCACAACACCACCGTCTAGGAACGATCTCGGCGCAATTATAAGCATAATGAAGAGCATGTAGGCCAGAACAGTGGTCGCAGCGAGAGCATAACCTTGCGGGAAAATTGTGGCATAAAAACGATCTCGAAAGTCGGAATAGCTAGGCGCGTCCAATGAGTCGGTAGCTTCATCCGTGCTTATACCCCCAGTTACGATGAGAGCGCGACGAGCCAAGTCGGTGGCCGCGGCACAGGGCGGTAAGTATACAACGTCAGCAGCAAGTAACGTGGGCGCAGCGCCTACGATGGACAAGACGCCACCCGCTACGAGTGTTATTGGCGCGCAGGCCGTCGACATACTCGGCGTTGTGGCCATCAAGACTGTGGGAACGCCGAAATCAAGGGAGTCGTCCGGGTATGCTTCGGGGACGGGGGGCGAAGCGCAGCCGCCGGGGAATTAAGCAGAAGCGTGTTATCGGAAGACGTCCGCCATAGAATAGGAAGACGGCCCCTTTACGGGCTTTGAAGGGCACACAGCCGTGGTCGTCGCGCCGTACCGCTTCGTCCTTGTGCGGTAGTACTCGTCGATATCAAAGCGCGAGAAATTTAGTACTCGACTCCCTGTGGTCGTCGTCGTCCTCTTGTCGTGCAGCTTCAAAACTAAAAGTAAACCAGTCTAGCGGTTGTGCTGGTAGCAGACACCGAATTATCGGTTGTCGTCGTCGTATCATGCGCTGCGGCGCAGTTGGATTGAGTATTCGAGAAGATGGTTGCAGGCTGGGCGCCGAGAAAGCAAGATCATTTAGATTTAGTAACAGCAGACAGCAGAGGTGCTAAGGAAAAAGGGCTGGCTTGGGTATGGGGGGGATTCAGTGGTGTTTGGGGCAGTGATCGTGTGGGGCCGCTTACTTCTCGTCTACCACTACCGGGTACATATAGGTAGGTACCGTACATGTAGGGTTGTAGGGCAGGCTCGATAGGCTACTGTACAGGAGATACAGTAAGTGGGTGGCTAGCCAAGCCGTAGAAGCCCCTACCCTGCAGCCGAATACTTCATTAACCCGCACTGTATTCCTATTTAGTATATCAACTCGCCGCACCAGGTAAACCAATCCGTTGATGCTGGTACTACTCAGTACTTAGAAGACGGGAGAGAGGCAGAAAGGGAAGACAGAGTGCGGGGGGAGAAAGAGAACCCATCCCGAGTAATTCTCGTGGTAGGTATGTTTGGTGTTCTTGTCGGGTGAAACGCTACATGAAGTAAAGATGTAACCGGGATAAACAGTTTTGACGCACAAGAAGAAGATGCTCTGATGTACCTACTCAGTACCTGACCAGATCCGCAGAGGCTAATAAAGCCTAGATCGAAGAGATTTGAACTAGGTACATATCGACATACTCTTATATGTAATAAGCAGTGATTACACTTAAGAAACACTTATACCAGTAGATGTGATCTGAATAGTAAACTGTACTCAGTCGAATACCTAACATACAGTAAGGTGTATGCCAGAGAACATGTCTACTTGATTATCAAAAACCTCGCCTGTCTATATAAGCAAGTGATCTTTCACTTACTCGACGCGGCCATGACATGGCTACCTACATACATGTATGTATGTAGATGGAAATTCTATGATCGGCAGCGTTAATTCCCTCATTGGCTATCTACCAATGTATCCGCACTTCCTATTGTTGGATTTTATTATCCTATTTTGCAAATAATGTACATAGTAGGCAATATGCGCGATTAGGTTACTTCCCGTCCCCCGCAACAAGCCGGATCATTGCACATGATCAATGCGTGCAGCTCATCGCCAAGAAATTTGGTGTTTAACCCTATAAGTAATACCTAATACCTACAGCGAATCCATGATATACGGATAGAGTGCAGGTAATAGGTAGGGATTGGCTGGGTTCACTACCCCAACATACATATGTATTTCATGCCTACCCGGTATCCCGTCGATCAGGCTTCCGTCCAATAAATGATGATCTGGGTAGGCTTAGGTAAATATTACATAGTATACGTGGTATAACTATGTACATAGTAGTAACGGCATTCCTGGTTTTCAGCCAGTAGGTGCACTACCCAGCATTTGCCGTCGACCGTTGAACTACTTGGCAAAGCTTGTCATACGGCCACTGTCCCTGGTACCCGTCTTGGCCAGTTCTAGCGTCGTCAGCCAATGTCCACCGGAGAGAGAGAGGGCAGCTTTAGTCGAGATAAGCGAGGTCATGAACTTCTATGTATGTACTCTCTTGTTCGGCTAAGTCATGAACTGACTCTTTGCGAAACATGATGCTATATGGATTCATCTTTACCTCTATTGGTTACTCCCGTCTGACTTTACTTAGTATGTCAGTGAAAGTCCTTGGTCGGTAGAGCGCTAGAGTAGTGTAGATCAACTAATCTAGAGGGTTCAAAGGGTTGGCCCGAATGGTGCACCACGGGACTTGACGACCGCGAAAATGAGCGGCAGTGTTCAACCAGCTTGGCTACTATAACAGACAAATTGTTTTAAAGTCCCTTGACAACCCACCAGAATGCCTATTCTTTGTATATCCGCGATCGGGAACCACTGGGCATCGTGGCAGTGCTACGTCAAGCCTTAGGCCCGGATTTGCAGGATACCTACAAACTGCACATGCATGGATGATGTTGGCAGGCATCATATGATCAACAGAGACGGCTACATGCATGTCGCTATGTCGCTCTCGTGAGGGCACCAGTGTCGGAGCAGCCCGTCATTTCAAAAACTGTCGCTCAGGCAGGCGATTATTAATCATAAGATTTAATGCTTGTGTCTCCTTCAATGAGACTTACATCCCAATCCCTTCCGTGAGAGGGCGTATAAGACTAATTCTTCGTGAAGAATATGCAAGACTTTGAAACGTATTTGTTATCTTGTGTGTTTCCGTAGTGTCGTTGGCAGTGCTTTGGCCGAGACAATGTCAACTCTGCGTGGTGTCATCAAGACACACCCAATGAGTGTTTTGAGTAATGTTCAGGGTCTATGAGGTTCGCATCAGAGACTTAGTCATATAACGGTACAAACAAGATACATGACTATCCTTGAAGCTGCCTTGAAGTTTTTATTTTTATTTTTTTTTCTTCTAACGAGGTTGTCAAGTGCCTGCGGACCAACTTTGACCCCGACGCGACGGTTACACTCGGATCATTGGATCCAAATCATTTGTCCAGGCGCTGCGAACTTATAAATCTGAGATGTGGTATAAAAATAAAAATAAAATAAAAAGCTATAAACACATATCTTACCTTGCAGTTACCATAGTATGACAGAAACACTTAAGCCTGAAGAATTGAATTTAATAGATTAAGATAAGACAGTTATTGCAACGATGCAGGATATGAAACCAGAAACAAACGTTCTCATTTAGCACATAGCACTTTCTATGACCCTCATCTTAACTCAGGTAAAAATTCTCTAGCCAAGCGAGTCGTATTAGTCAAATGGTAATTGTACAGAAATAAGCTGAGTATTTTCTGAGGTTATGATAACCCCCATTGACGGTCGTGCTCCTAGCTAGACTCAATAGTAACCCAGGGCCACTACTTTCTCAAAATATATTCCATCTCACCACATCCTCGCCGCCGATATAAATTGGGATTATACCAGACAGGCCTCAGGTAGTGGACAGTAAAATATGATGTTTTGTTATCATGTATTCGCATGAGGCGATGTATGCCAGGATTGCTATTATGGTACTGTATGATATTCTGCGACACAAAGGCATTTGAAAAAAAAAAAAAAACATTTCTGCCTAGACTACAACTACAGACAAAGAGTCTCTTTGTTGTAGTTCGTAACAGTTGTGACCAATTTTGCAGCCCGCCTATCTTCGCCATCAGGGTTCTCGTGAGAATTATCAAATATTGTCCCACTACTACCGATAGATAAGGAAAACCCCAATAGCCACCAACAAGTAATATCGACGCAGGACTATATTATCGTGTCATACCAGCCTCGGGTTTGAAGTTTCACGTGCAAGATCGGCTAGACTTGCCGATCTGTCACGTAACCCACTGGTTTTGGGTTAAGACGCTATTATAAATGTTTAGGTTGACAGTTCAAAACATGGATTCTTATCAAGCGCGTGGTTCCATTCTGAGACAGTAGAAGTGTGGTACAGGAGCACCGAGCGCCGCTTTATCAGACGAAAAATTGATCTTAAAGAGATGGGCTGAAGCTCATCGGATGGTCCGCGAGGGTAAGATCTAAAATCGGCCGTGCACCATGCACTTCACATATCTATCGACTGCTACACCTCCTCACTAATAAGAGACGACGTAGAAATCGTCAAACAATATTTCGCCTGCGGTTTGGCTTGGATGTGAGTAAGGGGTCTGAAGATCTTCTCGTGTCCGCAAGGGAGACGAGAAAATTGGACGAAGACTGCTAATCGTATGACTTTATATGGTTGAGTAATTGTTTTTTTCCCTAACTTTTCTCCCTAGTTTTGCTCATCTTTTATCACTCTATATCTGTTAGCAATTTATATATGGTGGTTAGTGTGAAAAAAATATTGAAAATAGGTTGCTAGGCTACACTTGTGATCACATAGTATATGGCTAGGTGATAAGCTAAGATTGAAATTATACAAGTTTATCTCGAGGGGAGGCGTGGATAGGCATATACTACACACACACAAATCACCAACACTTTAGTTTGTTAGTTTAAGAAACCATATATATATTGCCTATGGATGAAGGATAGTGGTTACTAAGAAATCAACGCAATTTCACGGTACGAGCCAATCCGGCTCCTTGGGACCAGTTCCCTACGATAACTACCATCTCTTCCGATGTCAGAAGCAATTGCTATAATAGCAATTGTTTCAGCTAGCTACTAGGCTCTGCATCTCGGACAACATCGGTATTGATGACAATGTCATCTCTGTCCCTGAAGTGTAGGATAATAGTGACCTCGAGAAGATCGAGGTCGTCTTCACGTTGCGCATAGGCGGAACCGAGAATATCGGAGCCTTTGAGCGAAGCGTGTGTCGAGAGCTCAGCCTTAAGTTGACGAATTTCCGCCGTCAAATCAAGATATCGCTCTCTCCAGGAACACTCGTGATTTGGAGGCGCGATAGGTGTGGGTTTAGCGATTTCAGGTTCGGAGTGCTGCTCATTGAAAGATCCTAGTTCATTATGCCTCAATCCTTCTTGCTCAGACTTGTGAGTCGTAGATGTAAAGGTGTTGTGTTGATGGGGGCTCAAATGTAGGGATAGAGGGGTGATAGACTTTTCCTCTTGACTGAATTGAGTGTCTGAGTGCAGGTGCTTATTCTCAGATTCCTATCTTTCTATAAGCGACCGTGATAGTCCACCACTCTGAGATGTAGAGGTTGCCCTGTGATGCTGACCTTGCCGAGACTGCGTTTTTTGAATCGGATCCTTGCCACGTCTAGAAGTCGCTGCATTTGCAGAGGCGGCGGCGTGTGAATGATGTTGCATATTTTCGAACAACTTACGCTGCTTTGAAACCGAAGCCGAGGCATCTTGGTGTTTGCGCTCAGGCGGGTCAATTCGTATCTCAGGTGTCATATGGGGTCTTTCGGCTTCCTTTGATATGAACGGCGTTGAAGGATGAGCTCCTGTGGAAAATACGTGGTGTTCCTCACGGGATTTTGATTCCTGATTGTTTCGAGAATGTGTGTGATCTACGTGACTGCGATCCTCGTGACGGAGATCAAGCTGGCTTTGCGCATCGTGATGTGGATTCATGTGCGAGATAGCTAGAAGAGCAGGATCGACTACCTGCTCTGGCCTCTGGTTTGAGCCGCCATGAAGTCTCAAAGAATCCGAGCCTTTCTGCATGTCATTTTGATGACTAGGTTTCGTAGAGCCTGTAGTCGCGTGGCCTCCTCAGCCATCGGCAGTGACACTCGAAAAATAGCCATGGTCGTGCTCATGCGGTCTGTGGTTCTTTGTGCTGATATGGTGTAGTGGAGCAGTAGCATCGGCCGCTTCCTTGGTCGGGTTCATTAGCCACGAAGGTGTGCTGGCCAGTCGAAGTTTTTGAGGTTCATTGTCATGTAGAAATGCATTCGAATCATTGTGGGTTTCTTTTCGTATACTATTAACAGAAGCTGCTCCTAACATGGTGTCTGTTGGCTCGTGCGCAGGTCTTCCATGTGTATTTCTAAGTAACTGACGATCTGGCGCCCCTGCCGTAGCTTTCGTTCCTGGGGACTGTTGTCCACCATTTCCCGAGCGGTATGGGTGGCCCGGGGGAAGATGATCTGGAGTCCATTGAAACGAATCAATCTCAGTGACTGACTTGGCCTTGGTGAGAGGCTCAAGATAGAGACCCGGTTTGATGCTCGACTTGGAGGAGCTGGGCTTAACCCTTTTTTCATGGCGACCTTCGAGAAGATCATAGGCGTTGTGACCGACTGCTGAGGACAGATGCTCGGCAATGTGTTGAGAGCTGTGAAAGCCAGCAGAGTGATGACGATGAACGGTAGCTTGGCCAGACGGGTGATCCGGATCAGAGCGAGGTTTTTCAGCTGCCTCCGTCCAGAGTAGTTTGTCCGAAGCATTGTCACGGTCTAAAATCGGACTTTTCTGCTTACTCTGGTGTTTTGGGCAAGAAACACTATGTCGAAATGGATGGTGCCCAGAATGAGTTGCCCTGCACATAGGATCGTCGCACTCCACTCGATTCGCATCATGTAATGAAGTGGCTTTCGCCACCTCTTGTTCCTGGCTCTTTCTGTCCCTGAAGATAAACGGGTTCTTCTCAGGGAACTGCTTCGACCGGTCTTGCATGTGTTTGTGTTGCTCTTCACTCGTATGTAGGTTGTCTCTCATAACTAGCTGTGGGTTTTTATGCAACCTTGTTTCTTCATGCTCATCCTTCCTGCTTCGCCAGCTAGAATCAGAGCGGTAGTTGGATCGTCGATTACTCTGTTCGTCTACGTGGTCTCCGTGCTCGTTGTTGGAAGCTGAACCAGTCATTCCCAGCTGTTGGTGAAATCTCTGCGTCGATTCCAGGTTTGACCTAGACGCAGACTCATATGGTGACTCGTCTTTTGCGATGACGTGGCTATGGTGGTGTGGAAGGTCGACATGAGCCTGCGGAGTGCCACTGGAGATCTCACAGGCGCACCTTTCGCAGAGACGGTGTCCACAGGTGGAACAGTGGGTTGGAGCCCAGGTAGCAGTCGAGCAAATGTGACAGTGCCTGCAATATCTTCGGGGGCTGGCATTTCCATCCCCTGATAGAGATAGATCCTCCAAGTCTGAAAACCAGCCAGAGGGCTGACTAATATCGTACTGCATGAACATATCTCTGGCTGAGCCCCATTTCTCTCTGCCTGAAGTATCATGCAAGTTGCGCGAAAATAATGGCAAAGTTGGTAGCTTTCTATTGGGAAATAAGGGGTTCGCGAAAGACTGTGCGTCATAGGTAATAGTCGACGAGGGAGAATGGTTTGGGCCAAGATTCATTTCCCTGGAAGTGCCGGACTCATGTTGTCCACTAGACGAGTATACTTCAGTGAGGCCGAATTTGTTGCACAAATGGCCCATGGAAAAACTTTTTCGGCAAGAAGGTTGTAAGAAGAGTGGCGTCCGGGCGCCAGATTTCTGGACATGGTGCTCTTCATGCCTATGCCGACCACAGCTATGGATGACAACTGAGCGCGTAGCTGGAGGCGTCCGAAAGTCAGGAACATCGAGATACCCCGTTGAGTATTTTGTAAAACGGGAGTGTGGCGGACGTCCCTGTCCCATAAATGTGTGCAAACGCTGGCGTTCGAGGGAGTTGGGATCTTCAGATGGGTTGAACTGGCTAGAAAGCGTGCGAAACCGTTGCCCCGTTGATCTGACCGTTCCAGTGGGGAGTAAATCCTGATTTATACTATATTCACCACTATCATGCGTTCTCGTAACGTTAGGACCGTAGTCGTTTAGGCGCGAAGACATGATGAGGAGTATCTCGAGATGGTTCCAGTGAACTCAGAGTAGCGCATTGCCAACTAGCCATGAATTTGGCATAAGGAATATATATATATGTAGCATGAAGAACCGAGGTTGGTTACTGGGCCAGCTAATTAAATACAAAGTCGAAAAGTCGACCGACTATTCAAGCAGTTCAGCAGAGATTTCTGTTTATAATGGGTTAGTAGCGACTTCTGAATAGTCCAAGTCAGTAAGTGCGATAGGCATGGCAAGCAGGCGCGTTCACGATAGAGGGAAATTGCACACGAGGGACGCCAAGACACTCAAAACCTTCTTCATTCATTCGCTCTCGGGAATTGTAGGGAATTATGCTGATGTACAAGTTGATGCATGATGACTATCCTCTATCCAGTCTATTTTAGAACAGCTTGCAAGCTCTCCAGAACCTGTTTCCGTTAGTCTGATGGAATACAAGAATATCGAGCATGTGCCTTACCTCCAATTCGATCTTAGCTTCCGCAATATCCTGCTCACTGCCACTGCCGTTGGCGACCTTTTGTGCCTCGGCAATCTGAGATCGTACAGCTTCGGCGCTGAAATCTTCCAGGGGATAACCCTCAGGGGCGTTAATACTCAGGACGGAGTTGGGCTGGACGGTGGCGAAGCCGCCGGAGACTGAAGCCGGATGTTAGTGAACCGTGGCTGTATAATGCCGCCGCAGTGTTGCATGTACGTACGGAAGAACTGCTTGCTCGAGCCGTTCTCCTCGATGACCTCGATAAGACCCGGCTTTAACTGCTCGATCGAGGGCACGTGGTTGGCAAGGACACCCATTTCTCCAGACTCGGCGGGGATGTTGACCTGGACGACATCATGCGAAGAGAAGATGGACTGGTGCGGGAATTAGCAGGGCCGGCCGGCAAAGAGGACGCAGCCATGGGGGCGAGTCAACAAGCGTCGCGACAGGGACGAGCATCGTGATGCTGTATATGCCGTACCTGGTGAGGGAGAGACAAGCTGAGCTTGATCTGCACGACGTTGCGATGTTAGCTGAGCGGCGCTTGAGTGACTTGCGGGATACGGGCAACCGGACCTTGTCGGGGGCGGCGTCGGCGTAGGCCCTTCGCTGCAGGGGCTGAACGGGGAGCCGCATAGCAGCGGGGCGAGCTCGCAGAGCTGCGCGGGCGACGCGGAAGGTGTTCATGGTGACAGGCGTGGTCAATTGGAGAAATGCGTGACGAGCAAAGCTCACGATGGTCGATGACAGCAAATTGGGATCCAATACTGGAGAGACGGAATCTCGGGACTTCTCGGCCTAGCCCAATTCGGTAGTAAGCTAATCACGTGAAAATCACGTGACTTTAGCCGCCTCTCCTTCCCGCCGAGGGGCTGATCACGTGGAGATTTGCCGTCAGCTTTATCAGCTCTGGCACAATGACGTACCATGTGCTACGGTAGCTCAGCTAGAGTTCCTGGCTTTGCTACTACTCTACACCCGAGCATTAATGCGATTTTTGATTCTTGATGGCAGCCTGTGAAACACAACCTAATGCCTATTCGAGCTTACACTACAGAGGCATCTATTATTCCCGCATATTTCAATCATTCTGTAAATTGGCCGATTTGGTACCAGAGCATTCGTCTATGACGACCTGTTTGCTTGCACTAATGGATATCTACGTAACGGAATGCCCGAATCGTCTGCTATGATTTCGGGAGTCAAGATTGCTGCGTTTCATGGTGAAATATAAAAGCAGGGCTTCACCGTATCAAATTTTGTTCTAGTTGATATTGTCTCTTATGCGCAGCAGCGGGATGAGGCTTACAATCAAGTCAGATTTTTGCCAAGCAACAATAAGGCCGGCAGTATCAGCGCGCATGACGCTGTCATGATATATATCGCCTCGCCCGCGAGGGCTGAATACGTCGTACATACCGCCTAGTATCTGTCAAATTTCACCTATGAATCAACTCTCAGCAGATTTGCGATGTTGTAAGGTGACAAGAAGCGCTAGTCTTGCGCTAGAGAGCGTCCTTGGACTTCATATCCCCTATAGGTATCGTGGACTACGCAGTGATCTTCTGAGCGTAATAGGCATTGAACTTCAATTTAGGGATAATTGATGACTGATTCTCAATTGAATGGTTTTGCCTAGTGCTAGCATATCAATGCCATAAACCATCCGCTTCTGAGCCAACGAATCCCCGTCTACCAAACTTGGTTATCCGGCTTGTACACTCAAGTGATAGTGATAGGGAGTCGTGATTTGCTTTGCACATCCTGCGGCTTCATTCTCGCCGAAATCCGGCCGCGACCACGAAGCCGGAATGTGTCCGAGCTCGTCCGAGTTCATTACATCATTGTTTACTGAATAGACTACTCAGAGTGAGTTGTCTGTTCGACGTCAGACCGAAGAGAGCCTACCATGTATTTCAACTCCATGGGTGAGGTATGCAGTGGACGTTGCTCCAATGTGACATAGGGATTACAAGCAAAAAAGGACCTTGTCACTGGGATAGAGCCCTGGAATCGATAGGCGACACGTTAAAACATGTTTCGAGACGGGTTTTGACATGACATGGGGGCGGCAAACAGCACATCCATCGTTAACTGGTCAGAGCTGGTCCTACAGCTGCGAAATACAGTAGAAAACTCCTATACTTCTACGGATATAACACTGCTTTTGAAGGTCAACGCATGGATAGAAACGATTGACAGCCGATCATCTACGAAGCTGCTACATATTTTGTTATTAGCTTGGCTAATGTGCCGTATCGGAATACCGCGCCGCATGCAACCCTGTACGCAACGGCGACTCATCGCAAGCTTTACAACTGCCGGAAAAAGCTGTGCTGAGGAATATCAAATCGAATAGAACCATCAGAATTGAAAAAAAAGAACAGAAAGAAAAAAAATCACCTGCACGCGTTTGTGCACCGATAGTCTCATGTCAGATCAGTCATTCTGAGTGTGACTATGACATTCCTCCTATCACTGGTCCTACCTATGAGTACGTAGTATTGGAACAATCATTCACAACCTACCGAGAAACAGGGGTTTGCGCTTGTGTGTATGTATGTGGATATAAGTAGACTACTCAGTACTGATAGAATGCGGGTAGGATTGATGCGGGGTTGTGGTGTTGTGGTGTTGTGGCATTGTGGTGATACGATGTTCCCCTTGGACCGCAACCAGTGAGCTTTCTCGAATCCGGAAATAAACTGGATATTGCATAGAAGTTATGAGCGAGTGCTTCAAGCTGGTAGCCTAGAGACGTCACAAGCTCGAGAGACGCTCCAAAGGAGCCAAAGGAGCGGCCCTACACCAAAACCATGTGGTGATCGTAGGCGGGGGACGAAGACACTTTCGGACATGACTAGCAGTGGTGCGATAGCTGCTTAGTCCACGCAGTAGTACGGGGAAAGTGAAACTCGACATGTGGCCATCCAAAGTCCGGAACGGGCCTTTGTCGCCTTTGTCGAGGTGGTCGAGAGATTTGAATGGTCCTTGTCAGAGTCATGTGAATATACTATTGTGAGATCGACCTTTGTCGTCTAAAATAACGAAATGAAGAACTAACTGGCTTAGCAAAGCTGACCGCTACGAGGGAATGCGACGGACAGTTTCCCCTACCTACCTACCTACTTACTTAGTAGGCAGTCTACTAGCATCAGATTTAGGGATGGACCACCGCAATTCGGAGTTGGACTTGTAGATACTGACCGACATGCACTTATACATATTACCGATGTATGATAGGTAGTAATTAATTCTGGCCTGCCAAGAAAATCATTGTTACCTAGACTGGGCAGCCGATGGCATTGCTGAGTATGGCACAGCCAGATATGGTGACTCAATATATTCCATTGTTTTATACGAGTGAGACTGACCACACCATGCCATTGCGCTGCTTACGGTATTGTGAGGACACTCGCATACACGTGTATCTCGTCGGCGTGGGATACGTTGCTTGTCGCATGTGTCGCACGTCCCACCGTGAGAGGGGCAATCCGATCTACGCAGTACCAGTTAAGTAAGGTGCTGATGGCTTGAGCTTGCTGTGCATCATCTTGGCGACATCCCGACTAGCAAGTCGTTGATGAAGTACAGGAGAGCAAACCAGATATTTTCAGCCTACCCATTACTAGCCCATGACTTGTGAACTCGCAGAACAGCACAGTACAAGTTAAAACAATGGGTTTAGGCAAAGTCTTTGGCTCATATACCTCCACCACACCGACTAGAAACCGACCACCAGGTTCTTCTTGCCTCTATTTGTACGTTACGCTACCATTCCATCCACATCAGTTTGCATTCGACACTGTGCGTACCCAAGAGACAATCCTCATACCGGTACCTACCTACTAATAATTATTCATAGGTAGGTACATACCACCTTAGCTGCACTACATGCAGTTCCATATTATACTGTACATAGTACTGTACAGACTCCACATGGATTAGACACACTACGCTACCTGCCGTACATAGGTCGTTTGCAATGCGTAGTTTTGCAGTATTTTAATCGCGCATAGTACGATACGAGTACAGATGAACTATCGGGATCAGGTGCTGTAAAGCCACAGAGCAGTATGAGAGGGGGAGCAAAAAGAAGACCGAGTCTAGCGAGGTACTGAGTATACACTACATGCAAGTACTAAGTATGTCTTTAGTCTTATGCTTACTTGGTATAGACCTACTGCATTGCTCAGTAGATATAGGCATAGAGGCGGCCTGACTACTGTATATAAATCACCAAGCACGTATATATCAATAGAATCGGGTCTCGAATATTATCGTAGTATTTTCAAGATACATAGTGGATATACCTTCCGCCATGGACTTTTGCTAGCGACATGCAAATACTCGGGCAGAACTCGGGTACCGCACCGATGTCGTGAATTATGCTGATGCGGCGAGGAAAGTTTTTATAGCTACAGAAGCCGAGAAACTCGCCCTGGTCGGAATGCGTCGAGAAAGGCAACGGACGAATCAGCCAGTGGATCGGCTCCCATTGCATACTACGCTACATAAATATCCCGGCTTGGCCGATTTGCCCTGCTGACCACAACTGCATGTGGGCATTTGAACGTAACCTGACCGCTCAACCGCCGCTGCATATTGGTAGGTGTCTCTTCTCGCTTAGCGAAGGGTTTTATATTATCATGCGGCGACCGAGGCCGAGGCCTTTTTGCGCCATGCATCACTGAATCCGACGCATCTAGTCGCCGGTAATCCGGCCTGCCATTATACCGAGTACGCCATGGGAAAACAATAAATTTCCATCATGAGCAAAATCAGGAACCAGATGGGGACAGACCTACGCCAAGGTACGGAAACACCACAGGAATTAATAAGCCTAGCGATGAGCTGCATTGGAGATCGCATGCAAATTTCGAGTTCCCACCAATCGCTTGTTGTTGGATGTCATGGTGAAAAGGATTTTGGACCCTTTACTACACTAGACGCCTGGCTTAGGTTGTTGGCCAAGATGTTCCAAGCCTTGATTAGCCGCTTCGTCCTGGGCAATTTGTCGTGATTAGGAAAGGCTGCACGCGGCGCTTGCGTCTTAGTCGGAGCTTAACGGTAGTTTTTAACTGTTGGAAGACATGCCGACTTACAAAGAGGTACCTACACGAAAAGGGTGTTTCGAAGCATGCATGTGCTGAATGTATGTATACTACAAGGGGGGTAACTTGTGCCGTGCAACCATGGTCCTGGCGCGATGCCAGCCCTGTAGGTAGCGTAGGAACTGTCCCTTTTTGGTATGTCGATGCTTTCGCAACGTTCTATTGTAGGGACGCTAGACCCGTGTATGGATGGATGCACTCGTAGATATGACGCCAATACCTGCCGCAATAAGCGCAAAGCTAGCGACGGTGCTACTGTGCTGTACTGTATCCAGCAAAGGACGTACCTACTTGCAAGGTACATATAGCAGATATGTACTGCCCTACCTGCACAGTGGCGCACCTACCCGCATGTACTGTACACAGTTCCGCCCCTCACAGTTTGCTTGCACATATACCCTCTGTACTACTGTACTGTACCAAACCTGCTACTCATCCCGCGGCCGATACCCTAAGCAGGTAGTGTGGTCTTCGACCTTCTCGAAGAAAGCTAATAAGCTGACCGCTGAAAGGGAAGGGCGGCCGGAAAAAAACAAAAAGTCAGAAAAAAATTACAATGAAAATTAAGGGATAACCCACATGTACACGGTGACTTGTTCTGATTCAGCTTGCTTTACCTGCACGTGTGTGTACATACAGTACCTTTCTCTATTCGTACTGAGGTTTGATTCATACTTGCGGTAGGTACAACCCTCAGGTTTTTGCCCTGGTATGGTCATCTCGCACCAACAGGGCAAACAAAACCCGTCCGCCACCGTCAATCTCTCTGTCGCCCATTTCCCGAGCGCGAGCGGCCTTTTTGCAATACTAAAACATCCCCTCCTTCCCTCCCCTTCTTGTTTCCCTTTTCCTACACAAAATCGCCAGCAACCTCGGGTCGTCTTCTCCCAGCAGGCTCAGTGCTTTGTGCGCTTTGGTACCAGGTGCATGTACCGCTGACCTCTGCAGCCAACGGCGCGCGCATTGGACCTCTTCGGGATTGTTTGCAGATCGCTCTGCGCCACTTGATTCGACGTCAGGGTTAGTGACGGCCAAGCTTGACCAAGACCCTTGCGCCTCTCGCATCCTGCTCGGTACACAGCGTCTAGGTGGACTCAATTGTCGGCTTGTTTCTGTCATCCTTCTGACCAACACCATCCATCTGCCTTCGACTGGATAGACGACCAACCCGTCATCCTCGGCGCCTTTATTCTGAGCCTGCTGTGCTCTACCGCAGCTTTATATTCACACATTCTTCTCTTCCTATCAGAAATTCTGCAAGGATTCATCATGGTTTCTCTGTTATAGCAAAGCGGTCCCTAGGGACACCACACTGCGCTTCTTCTGGCTAGGAACCGGAGCCTTTCTGCTGCGCATCACCCTTTCAGCGTCGCACATTATCTCACGACTTACCTCGGCCTGTAGCTAAGCACTTTCGCTTTGCAGTTCTGAGGGACTTGCACTGGAGTTTATACTTGGCCGAAAAGTACCGGTCATCATAACTTCTATTTTCTATTCATCCGTCCTTTCATTCCGGCTAGTCTACTACTATGGCGAACGAGCAGGCCAACAATCTGGCTACATCAAACGTGTTGGCGTGGACATCCCAAGGGGCTCATCTACAACATGGCCCAGACGATGAGGTGGCCGCTGAAGTTGATGAACCCCCGGACCCAGGGTTCGAAGTGCAATCTGCTCGGAATCAATTCAAGAGAGCTGTCGTGCCGAAAATTATCGATCATTCCGAGTCTCTTTTGACGAAGGCGCTTCATGAACCCAGCGAGGAGAACATCACCATTTACTACCCTGTGGCGCCAACAAGACGGCGCTCTCTGAATAGCAATATAAGCTTGGCGTCCACTGCCGACCTCACTAGCGACACAGGCTTTACAAGCCCTACTCGTACAACTACTCCCAGCCCACCACCACCAGTGATTTCTCTGGCCGCTTTCGATAGGGATTTATTGAACGCGAAATCCAGGTTCACGAGCCCAGAAAGTTCTGGAAGGCAGTTGATAACCCTACCTCAACGTCTGCCTCCGAAGCAATCCTGTGGCGAGAATAAAAATGCGGCTGCAGACTCTCTGCCGAAGAAACGACGCATATCCTTTGCCTGCGGTCCTAAGTTCGAGGTAAACCCATCTTCAAATCAGCACCAAGCTGTCGTCGGATCCACGCCCGCTGTTGAAAAGAAAACACCGCGGAAAACTTGCATAAAGTTTGCTTGCCCTGCCAAACCAGCCCCACAGACTGAGACAACTCCTCGCAAACAGCAGAACCCTGAAATATCACCCATCGAGACTGTGACAAAATCCAAAGATGCTTCCTCTACGTCTCGTAAATATCGGTCTCCTTCAGCGACGCGTGGTCGATACCAGCGATCACTAACGCCCGAAGCTATTAATCGAAGCCCTACGGCGATTCGGTCCTCGAAATACCTTATTGCGAATGCGAGTGACTTGAATACGGAGTCGTCCCGCTTTCACGAGTTCGCAAGTGATGAGCCTCTACAAGAGGATTGGATTCGGCAAAACTTTCCGCCCACCTCTACTCGCTTGACAATCAATGACACACTACGTAAAGAGAATGAGATTCGCCGGCTAGGAAAGGAAGCCGAAGAAGAGGCTCTTGAAGAAGAAGAAGGAGAGGAGGAAGAGGAAGCTCTTGAAGATGACGAGGAAGCCGAAGAGGAAGACGAGGAAGTTGAATTTGAAAACGAAGAGGTTGATCTGAGTGACTTGAATGAGGATGACGACGAAGATGCTGTTGTAGATGAAGATGATGAAGGCCTTGATGCTCAGTCAGAATATGATTCCGACGATGTCGCTTCTGATGGCTACAACACGGATAACGAGATCGGGTTTGCGGAATCTGAGGACGATGATGATGGCGAACTACAACTCTGGACACCCAGTACCGGCCTAGCTCTCCGATTGTCAAATGACTCGCTTATCTGTCGTCGTCCGTCTCTAGCTGGTGAAAGGTCTGATTCTTCATCATCAGAAGGTGCCGCCGATGTGTCTAAGAGAATTCGAGAAAGAGGTCGTCGGATGAAGTTTCGTCCTGGGACTCCCGAATTACCCGACAGCACCGACTTTGTATGCGGTACTCTTGATGAAGACCGTGTCCTTGAAAATGCATATATCTCTTGCATGGCTGTAAGACGCCGAGAGAAGCTCCACCTAATTCCACAGGATATCGACCCTAGTTTTCCAACTTCAGAGCCTGAGGACGAGGAGATGGACCCTCACAGGCGTGGTCACGACAGTGACGAACAACAATGGATCCATGGAGAATTAGAAGATATTCATCACACTCGAGATCAAGAATGCGAGCATCGTAAAAAGAAGTCGGGTCGCACGTCTCCCAAGCGATATCATTCTCCACCACCCAAAGCTCGAGGTCGCTCTCCAAGACGACTCTTTGACAGACACTCTCCTCGTCGACTCGTATCACCACCCCCTCCCGGCCGTGTATCCTTGATACGATCTCCCCCAGCTTCCCTTATCCAAGCCGGACAATGTCAAAATGCACAATTCAGAACGCTAGCGTTCCGTCCTGGGTTGACACACACGAAGTCTCTCCCTCGAGCTCCAGCTCTCTTCCCCTCGCATATCAAGAATCAGCGCAGAGCGGCCAAGCCTTTGGGATCTGGTGGTCATATCCGAGGTGCCATCGATATTGTTAAGGGGTTGGAGCAAAAGCGCCAACGCCGGAAAGAGAAGTTCAAGGAGAAATATCTCCAGAAGCATAACAACAAAGCTCGGAAAGGACAAATTCCTCAGCAACGGCCGCAACCAGGCAAAGGAGCTGAGCGGATGAGAGAGATTGGACTCCTCTCAGCCGGGAAACTTGACCCAGATCAGTATGTTCTGTCCATCTAAAATGAGAGGTGTGTGGACCTCTGGGGTCTATTTTTTGGTATATTATTCTTTTAAGCGGCAATCATACTTTAGCCCGCTTCATAACCAGCTGTACATATCTTCCTCTTAGTCTCTTGCGAGTTCCTTTGTTCGGAGGCCGGTCTCTTTTCTTTTACGAGTGGGTTAGGTAGGGCGGTCATGGAATACCAAGCGGAACAGGCATATTTAGCATCTGGATTGGCGCATGGTAACAGATACCTACTTAAATGCATAAGATTGATTTTTGAGAATTCGAACCATCAGCTGTTATTGTGAATGAAGTGTATGTCGCGGGAGGGAAGATTGGTGTACATGACGAAACATGATTAATCAAAACACGTTAGTTCAGGTGCTGAACTCTATCAAAATACGGCGTAACTGTAAGTGTTTCTTCAGATATCTACAATTGTGGGGCATCGGCCAGGTGGCGCCAATTGCCGCAATGCTGGGTATAGCACTGCCAAATTTGTCACTTCGAGCTGCACTCTGTCTTATGGATTGGACTGTCGGCCTAGAGGTACACACCTAAGTATCTAACCTTAGTGGGTTTTTAGGCGGTACCAGGTAGGTCAGAGTCCGGCTGCCTTGCACCACAAGTGCCTGTAATCCTGTATACCTACTTCCTATATCGTTTGCCATACATGTCCTAAGTTGTCCATTTGCAAATCAACCGCACCAACGTCAGCTTCCTCACAACCACCCAGTCGCATTGGGACTCAGACGACCTCCCAGCACCGTGATATCTTCAGGACATAGCATCCACCGCCAAGATGTGGATTGTTCAGTGGTGTTCGTCTCCGGCCCGTCCCATTCTCTCTGCATCAGATCGACTGACAGTGCCGTCCATTAGTCTACGATGTCCTGTCATCCCTTGGCTTGATGAACAAGCACGCCAAGCTGCTCTTCCTCGGCCTGGATAATGCCGGAAAGACAACTTTGCTACATATGCTGAAGGTTCGATTCCCGCCAGACCACATTCGCCGCCCTACTCGAGGCAGCTGCCCCTTCGCCGCATGGCCCGATCACGCCGCTCGGCCTCTTACACACACATACAAACTTGGTTGCGCTGCACTCGTGAGGATAGAGGGCTAAGATGTCTGTTTGCAGAATGACCGCGTTGCTATTCTCCAGCCTACTCTCCATCCCAGTATGTTCTCGACTTGGACGCCTGCGTTCTCAACCTCCCCATACCGAGTCACATGTCGCTGATTAGCAACTCGCAGCATCTGAGGAGCTTGCTATTGGCAATGTCCGCTTCACTACGTTTGATCTAGGTGGTCATCAGCAAGGTACGTTACCCCAGTTCATCAGTTTTGTGTTGATTGCCGCTGATTGCATCCTGTGGTGCAGCCCGTCGGCTCTGGAAGGATTATTTCCCGGAGGTCAATGGCATCGTCTTTCTTGTCGATGCTAAGGATCATGAACGCCTGTCGGAATCAAAAGCCGAACTCGATGCTCTCCTGTCCATGGAGGAGCTCTCCAAAGTCCCATTTGTTATCTTGGGCAACAAGATTGACCATCCAGATGCTGTGTCTGAAGACCAACTTCGCCACGAGCTGGGTCTATATCAGACCACTGGCAAGGGCAAGGTTCCATTGGATGGGATTCGACCTATCGAAGTCTTCATGTGCTCTGTGGTCATGAGACAAGGTCGGCTAACCCCCTCTCTTCATGCACATATCTTGCCGATGCTAACTTGTGTTCTAGGTTATGGTGAAGGTATCAGATGGCTCTCGCAATATGTCTAAGGATACGAATGGTCTTGCATCCCTACGCCGTCGTCTTCATTGATCGCAAACACGCGAACGGTGTCGTGGGTGCGGTATATTGAATGCAACTCTGGAGTTTTTAATTTTTTTTTTACGGCTTGCTTCTTCCTTCACTCTGTTCAGGCTTACGGGGAATGTTTAAATGGAGTCAATGACTAGAGGCAATTGCACCAAATACCAGCATCCTTAGCATGCATCAGACCAGACAGCGTTTTCTCGTGTGAGAAACTAGGCGACGTGGTGCATATAAATACCATAGTGAAGATGTTCCTCGTATGTGGTGGCCCCCAGTACTTCCTAGCGGTTCCAATCCAATCGACCAGTGGAATCAAAACATGTAAGTCCTAAGCTACTGATAGTCGACAGCACTCATTGCCTCTTGCCCTCTCCGGTCTTGTCCTCCCCTTCATTTAGCGTGGTACGTACATCGTCATACAGTGGTAGCTTCTGGTGACTGGGCTGTCCAGTACGCATTGCGAGAGACCTGCAATTAGTTGCCATGCCATATTTATATACAATAAACTAAGTAGAGAAGACTTGACTTGTGTGGCCCGGGTGCAAAATCAAATCAATCAGATTGACAGAGCAATGGTGTACATAGGCCTTTTTCTAGCATTGAAACTTTGTTACCTATTTCGAGTTGGCACGGCAGGCGTCTAGACACAGCTAGCGACGTACCTAAACTACCTAAGAGAACCAAATGACGTCGGACATAGAGCGGCCCCCTCAGCATCCCTGTAAGTCAACAATTGAACCCTTTCACTCCTCCGTTCTTACTTACCTCCTTGGCCGGCACATGACAACACCGTCAGCCCACCACGATTTGCCGCCTTGCTACCTACATTGATTCTTCGGCTCCTCCGCGGCGATGACCATTGCCTCCTTCCGCTGACGCATCGTCAATCCACTGCAGACTGGTCCTCTCCACCATGATTCTACTCCTTGTTCAGGCTCGGCTTGACCACCATGGCAGACGTTAAACGACCGCTACCGTCCCCCGGCATCGCCGCCAACCGCGATCGCAGCTATGGCTATCCTCCAGAGTCTTTCGACTTTACCAGACTTCCCGACGGTGATCGCCAGTTCCTCTCCGCTGAACACCTTGCCGCCTTTACGCAAGCTCTGTCTGCGCCCGATCCGACGCCAAGCCCCGAAGATGCTTTGACGTCAAGCGTGCGCAGCCCTCCCGACGCAGGCTCGACGAGCTTTGACTATACACGTTCGGGATCTACCGCCTCCGTCGATACCATGGGGCTACCCGAGTCTGCCGTCCAGTCAAATGGTGCTCAGAGTCGCATGTTCATCACGGCACAGAACGACTGGGCCCCTGTAAACGAGAAGATAAAGCACGGTCGGCGTCGCAAGAGGAAGAAATTCAACATCGGGGGTCGGACCATCGATGAGACTCGGGAGGGCTATCTGTACGGCCTGCTGAAGTGGCCCTTCCTCTTCTCTGTCGTGCTGTGGATTCTCGGGCTTGGCACTGCCTACCTTGCCACAAGATCCTATATATTTCTATATGAACACTACATTGCCTGGACTGGGAGGCGCGAGAGACTGAGGAGGACGTTGCGCGCCGCCAGCAGTTATCGGGACTGGGTTCGCGCTGCGAAAGAGATGGATGCCTATTTGGGAAACGAACAGTGGAAGGAGGAGAATGATTACGCATACTACGACTCGAGGACTATCCGCCGAGTTTATGATCAGATCCGCAAGCTTCGCAGAGCGGCCGAACAAGATGAAGTGCAAGGCGGTGGCAAGAAAAGCGTCGGAGAGCTCAAGGCCTTGACTGAGGCCTGCGTCAGAAACAACTTTGTGGGCGTCGAAAACCCGAGACTCTATAGTCAAACATACTACGGGACGAAGAATCTGGTACAGCGCTTCATAGATGAAGGTAGATTGCTACACCCTTTCGCGTCCTCCCGCGATAGACAATCAACTAATCTGATATGTAGTTGAGAGGAGTACTCGATTCTTGATGAATTCGCGGCAACTATCTATAGAGGAGAAACGCGGACTATTCAAGAGAATGCACGCCAACTACGGCCGAACAGCATTGTGTCTCTCTGGGGGAGCTGTGAGTACCCCTGAATTAATCCTGGCCTTCGACGCCTTGTAGATTAGCCGAGGGTAGATTGCTAACTCTGGACGTTGAAGTCATTCGCATATTATCATTTCGGTGTCATCAAGGCACTACTTGAAGCAAACCTGCTCCCAGATGTTATTACCGGCACGAGTGGAGGCGCTCTCGTCGCTGCTCTAGTGGCCACCCGGACGAACGAGGAGCTGAAACAGTTACTAGTCCCGGCGCTCGCACATAATATCAAAGCCTGTTCTGAACCTATTACTACCTGGTTCCCCAGGTGGTGGAAGACTGGCGCAAGGTTCGATTCTGTTGATTGGGCTCGCCAGGCTAGCTGGTGGTCACGCGGTTCTATGACATTTAGAGAGGCATATGAAAGAACTGGGCGTATCCTTAATGTTTCGTGTGTTCCGGCCGATCCTCATTCGCCTACTATTCTCTGCAATTATTTGACATCACCCGACTGTGTGATTTGGTCTGCCGTATTGGCAAGCGCTGCTGTACCTGGGATTTTAAATCCTGTCGTGCTTATGATGAAGACTTCTGATGGCTCCTTAGTTCCGTACTCCTTTGGTCACAAGGTATGCGAGTCCCTTTTACTTCAGTCATGTATGTTTGTCAAATATCGAGGAAGTACTAACTTACCCGCTAGTGGAAAGACGGGAGCTTGAGGACAGATATCCCAATCAAGGCTCTGAATCTTCACTTCAATGTCAATTTCACTATTGTCAGCCAAGTGAACCCCCACATCTCGCTTTTCTTTTTCTCATCGAGAGGCACGGTTGGATCTCCAGTTACTCATCGCCGAGGTAGGGGTTGGCGCGGCGGCTTTCTTGGTTCGGCTGCAGAACAGTTCATCAAGTTAGACCTTAACAAATGGCTGAAGGTCCTCAAGCATCTCGAACTGCTTCCTCGCCCGCTCGGGCAAGACTGGTCGCAGTTGTGGTTGCAACAATTTAGCGGCACAATAACAATCTGGCCACAGTCGCGACTATCCGACATCTGGAAGATTTTAGCAGACCCCGACCCCGAGCGTCTCGCGCGTATGTTGCATGAGGGCCAACAGAGCGCTTTCCCGAAACTGAAATTTATTGCGAATCGGCTCAAGGTAGAGCGTTCAATAGAACAGGGGAGGCGCGAGACTCGGCCAGCTACGAGACGGGGAAGTATTGAAAGTATCATCAGCGAGGAAGATTTGCAAAGTCTTTTACGAACAAATAATATTACGGACGAGGAGACAACGGAAGCAGAAGTGGATGAAGAGGTTATTGAAAGTAGTTTCGAGGACGTGGTTGAAAGCGCCAAAGACGAGTAGATGCGCGGTAATAGAGGGGTAATAGAAGATTCCCAGCCGGCGCCATGTAGTAGATCTTAGAGTAAAATCTGTTGTTCTAACTCCTTGTTGGCGTTCCACTATACAGTATGCAAGAGCATATAAAGCATTGCTTGTTGATTTTGTGATTTCTCGTCTTTCAATCCCCGTAGGGCGTAGGCATCGCACAGCAGAATTCTACTCATTGCTTTACAAAACAAGAGCGTTGTTTGTCTTGAAGCCCATCTGTCTTAGTGTGCATTTTTGGGCTATCCAATGAGGACTACAAACGAGACAGATCATTCACGGCTTTGTATCCTTTTTTTTTTCCTATTTCTTTTTTCTTTGCTTGCTACCACTGATTCGAGGCAAGCATTAAAAACCTCCAGTCCCAAGATGTACGACTTGATCCTCTTTACACGGAACACGGAATGAAAATGCCTTACGTTCATCACAATCTCATTGTCCCATCTTCGCAGGGTGTCACCGCGGCGGAATACAGGGCTCTTAATACGCAGGTTTTTAATTGCGAGGACGAGCAGTTGATGAAGATGCTGTGTTTTTTGTTAAGGGGGAGCTGCTTGTTTAATTTGTCGAACGAGTGGGCGATGAGAGGGCTAAGTGGGAGCTCACGTGTGATTTCTGCTTTGTGAGGGTAGAATGCTAGGCAATGGACGGACTGGTGTGATACAGGAGCATATGCTATGTCAGTGGGATTTTTGAACGATAGATAATTGGGATGACCATACCAAATATAAGCTAATACAGATTGTCAGAGTAATTAGAGGCTGTAGTAGCTATCGCCACCTGTGTACTACTCCCGTGTCCCCTTTTCACAAGTGGAACAGAGTAAGGGAACCAGTCTCGTTGTATTTATTGTGCTGCAGCTCGCTGTATAACGGCTTCGAATTGAATACTAACGCGACTAAACTTGTAGACCTTAGATGATGCAGCCTACGAGTCACAGATTGTTTCCGAGATCAGCCGTCTCCGCTCTAGGATTGACAATACAGTCGAATGTGAATCTGCGTCTATGTCAAATTGCGGCCGGAGTTGCAGCGCCGAGCACTTTTTGAAAGTGTGACTGGACGTTCTTATGGGAAATGCTGACTATCACGCCTGTATCTGCTTTCAGGACAGCTCTCCCTCCTGGCTCTTGCTAGTCCCCGGATCGCGAGCTGTGACGTTGGTCTCTCAGAATCGTTATCGGACTATCCAACACTCAGTGAATATGCAACATTAAAGTTACTCGAAGGTCACCCGTGGCCAAAGGCTGGGGTTTTGTGCTTCTAGTCGTCTAGCATTAAAGTGCCGCCGGCGGCGAGCGACAGGTTGGTTGATGATAAGGGGAGGAGAGTTTTCTGCGGTCTTGCCTTCTTCAGGGTTAACCAGAATCAGTCAATGTAAAAATGACACTGACGGGCGCTTGAAAACTCTTGTTCGCAACAGACACAAGAGTAATGTGGCATTGGCAAACACTAGAATTAAACATTCCTACTATTGTTTTGGTTTAAGAAAGACTTTGAAAAAAAGGTGACTGCCTCGTGATGAGTTGCAAGCTACCCCTTTTAAGAATATAGGTTAGAGACATCATTGGTAATGGCAACCTGGTCGCTAGTTGAACGATTTGATCTGTACTATTGATGGGGACACTGGTAAAACGCTGTGGAATTAGACCGTCGGCACACGAGGATGGCCTATGCTAGATGACAGATCGAACGATCGGTCGAAACTGAAGGGTAGATAATGGGGTTTGTTTTACACTTTCTTTATTATACTCACAGCACTGCACTGACAATGCATGAGCTAACCAGCTTTCCTGTAAAGGTTGATTCCGAAAGATCATAAAGATATTGGATCTTCTCGACACCAGGTATTCAATGCAAGTGGTTTCGGCAAGCGGTTGAAAGTTGCTAAAAGACTATGAAGTTGTTAATGAACCAAACACACATTGACCTTGGATACGTCCAGCGGGATGGCCGACTCTCACTCAGACCGGCCAGGCCGCAATCGAGATATTTCGGCAAGATGGCTCTCTAATCCCAACACCTCAGACAAGTCCAGATTAAGAAAAAAAGTTTCGACATGGAGAGAGTGACGGAGTCATCAGAATGGATGCACTCGATGAATTATAGAATAGAAAATAACCCGAACGGCAGCTGTTCAGAGGAACTCCTTGGCAATAGGGCGGGCCAGCTGAAAGTAAAAGCAACGTAAACGCTAAGCTGAATTCCTACAGCACTATCTGTGCCTGTGAAGAAGTGGGTCGGTTTCCTCCTAGGTATTTGGGAATGGTCCTGTCATATCAGAACTCGATCCACGTACATGGTACCTACCTAGTCGAGCCACGAGCCACCACTCCCATCACTCCACACTCCGATCGTGCTATGTGGCCTTCTCGATATTGCACTTTAGTTCTATTATTATGATGATGGTATAAAAGTAAGTAGTGTATAGCTAGGAGTCCTATTAATCTTAGTTGGCCGAGGTAGTAGATATATTGCAGGTATAGATTGGAGGAACGCTGTATGACATAGTAGGTGCCTACATTCTACATGTACATGCAACCTACAGGACGAAGAACATTACACAACCCTTTTTTCTTCTTTTGTTTACTTCAGCTTCACCTACCTAAGTAATATAGGTATCTAGCACAGTGCCTAACGTCATCTTGTAACCTGTCGCATACACTACACAACCGACGACGCTAGATAAAGAGCCATCACTCTCCTCTCTATTGATTCTCCATCCCAACCATCATTCATTCGTTGGCCGCGCAGCATAACCATGGGGAAGAAAATACCCAGTACCAGCATCCAGTTGCCGTATCCTCTGTACTGCTGCGACTTTGCAGATCCCGACCACCTTGTCGTTGCCGGCGGCGGAGGGCCAGGACGCAATGGTGTTGGCAACAAGATTGTATGCACTTTTATCTTTTTCTTTTCCATTCCGCTGTCTCTCCCTTTCCCTTTCTGCCTCTGCCTCTGCCCTTCCCTTCTGTCTGTTTGTCTGCATTGGTTATTTTCCTCTCCTTCTTGTGATCTCCGCTTCTTCATCTCTGCCCGTATATCTCTCTATCCATCTCTCTGCTTCCCTCCCCCTTCTCCTCCCCCAGAAGCTGCAGTGGCCCAGCCAGCCGATGGGGCGTTCTAGTGAGCTAGGTGAGCTAACTGCTGCTCCGCTTTCCCCTGCAGACCCTGCTCGACACGTCGGATGCGACACAGCTCACCGAGGCTGCTGAGCTCGAGCTGAGTCCCAACGAGGACAATGTCATGTCCCTCGTCGTCGTCGGCCAGCAGAAGGACACGCCCGCGACCACGGTGCTGGCCGGCGTCAACTCGAGCCCCGACGACGTCAGTAAGGGCCGCAACAAGCACCTGCGCACGCTAGCCATCTCCCAGCCATCCCAACCGGGCAAGTCGGCTAAGACTGGCGGTGTGAAAATCTCCGAGGTCGCGCGCGATGCGCTGTTCGTGCATAAGGACAAAGATACTTACCAGCGGATCCTCAGGTTGTCGCCGCCCCACGACGGCCTCACGTCCTCCCCGCGTTTAGGCGCTGCTGCCACCGGCCTATCCAAGCACCCTCAGATCGCTCTGTTCCATGTCCCTGGCACTAACAGCCCGCTGTGGAAAACGAGGGGCAGGCTGGATCCTCGTGTGGAAGCCATGGACCTCGACGTGATTCAGACCGGCCCCGACACCTACCAGCTCGCCTACTGCGACGACCACGACCTCTTCACCGTCGAGGTCTCCAAGGCCGAGGTCTCGGAGCCTCGGTGTGTCTATACCATCGAGCCCGACGACGGAGAGGACGTCAGGGCTTCCTTCAAGTCGCTGCGCTACTTGACTACCGGCTTTCTCGTCACGGTTGTGAACAACCCCAGGTCCCGCGGTGTCGCCCTGCACGGCCTCCGCCTGCCCAAAAACGACAACGAGAACGCTCGTTTATCCATCCGCGCCAAACTGCCTAGCAGTGTGTCTAAGGCCACCAGTCTAGCCGTGCGCAACTTATCCCCCGTCACATCGCCGTCGGATGAGCAGGGCGACGCCCAGTTCGTCATCGCCGTCGCCGGAAATGACGCATCCATCTCTCTCTATACTCTAGAACATAAGAGCGCCTTCGGGTCCGATATCCTATCCGATCTCGCCCCGTTCCAGGTCCTCAAGTCTGTCCATTCCTCGAGCATCACGAACCTTTCTATTTCCACATTCGCGCCGCCAAAGAACTCCAAAAAGTCGTCCTCGGAGCTATGTGTAAAACTTGCAAGTGTATCGGTTGGATGCTCAACTGTTGTTCACAATATACCCTTAAAGAAACACGAAGACAAGTCGACGTCTACTAAGACAGCTATACCTTCCATACCGTCGCGCTATATTGTTGCCCTAAAATCCAAGGGTGAATCACCAGCTCTTGCGATTACTTTAACATCTCTCGTATTCCTCATCTTAGTGCTCGCTGGCCAGATTCTACTCGAGGCCAAGGGTATCAGCGAGCCTATACTTGGGGCCAAGAGCTTTCTACCGACCGCATGGACGCAACCACTACGACAAGTACCACGAGTCGAGGAGCCAGTAAATGAACAAAAGACCATCAAAAATCTGCTTTCGGATATTAAAGCGCATCACTCACAACAGAGAATTATAAAACATGACGATTTGGGAGCAGTTGGTCCGGATGGACTCCCAGCTCTGCATGTCGATGTTCACGACGAGGAAGCTCATGGACCAGCTACGTCGTGGGAAAACTTAGAAAAGAAAGACCAAGACCTGTGGAAGCAACGACTGAAGAATTCGGGTCACTGGATGGAAGACATGGGTGAGAGCATTTTCAAGGGTGTTCTATTCGGTGAAATAGGCGGTGCCATTGGTAACATTGTGGGCGAGGCTCTTTGAAAGCATCATATATCGCAACGACAATAGAAGGCTACGCGTAGCCATTTACAGCTGAAATAGATCGACGGCAGAAGTATATTATATGGGACTTCATTTGTCTGTACGATACATCGTGTACGAAATAGAGTTAGACTCTAGCATCGATGTCGGTATCGGCATCAGCTTCAGCATTATTACCATATACCAAAGAAATGAAAAAAGCTTGGAAAACAGACATATCAGAGGACCTAGTTCCTACCTCCACACTTTACTAAGATAAGAATAGAAAACGACAGGATACTAGTACAGCAGCTTCATTTACCACGGTATCAAGTTGAGCGGTAACACTGGATATGCAACTCCGTCAATCAGCTCAGTATCGTATCCTAGATTTCCAATGCTCATCAAACCCTCATTGACGCCATCATTATCCCGCTTCCAGTTCGCATTGCACTTTAACACTCGAGGTCAGTAATTGTCATATCCAGCGCAATATATAGAGCTATTGAAGTCACTCGAAGCCTCCAAGACATGTATTTGGTGAACAAAGAAGCCTTTGTGCTAGGAAAGTGGCTAGGAACAGGAAGTATGTAGCACCGAGAATTACTCACATCTCCTGGCACGTACTTAGCCGCGTCCATGGCTAACGTCATCTTGATCTCGGGGCAGTAGTCCCATATATGCCGACGCAGGCGGGGATCACCCCAGATGCCTGAGTGCAGCGCGGCGCCGCTTATGCCGAGGTGGTAGCCCATGGGCTCGTAGAAGCCATCGCGCCAGTCATCGATGCCTTCTATGTAAAATTCTTCCTCCTTGTCTATACTAGACAGAGAAGGAGAAGGAGGTGAAGACGACGTGGATGTAGACAAAGATGCTTGTGGACTTGCGGCTTCTGATGACTGATGAGCTTGCACATTATCCCCTGAGAGCATCTCACCGCTGAAGGTGAGTGAGAGCGATCCATTTGCCATGCGAGCTCCTGGCCTGTGGCCCAATCGTTCTGTTAGCCAGACATCTTCGGGTTCTGATCCGTCAACCCGCTTTTGGTCACGGAGGACTTCAACTGTGTGAAAGACGATGTCAACACCCGCTTCTTTTTCTTCTTTCTCTTTTTCTCTCCTTTCTTCATCCGAGAGGGATCGTTGAATATAATCACAAGATAGGAGGGTAGTTATTTCAGGAACTCACTGATAGCACTGACCCTCCTCAATGACAAGCCTCCATTTCCGCCATACCGACTGCTGGCATACCACGGTGCGCCAACCCAGTCATAGTCCAAGAAGTCATTGATATTCTGCCGCGAGTTGGCGCACAGTATGCTGTCGGTCTGGAAGATGAGCAGCCACTCGGCAGGCTGCAGTAACGTTTCGTAGACCCACAGTGTCGTCAGGAACCGCGAAATCATCTCGCCTCCGCTCGTGCTCATGTTCGTTGGGATGTGGGTCAGGTCTAGCTTTCCGGTGTCCACCTGCGACCGCACGGCGTGCGAGTTATTCAACGACGAGACGGACTCCGGTGATCCCATGAACCGGAATCGCCAGTCGGGCGGCACCACTGCGATGAAGTGCAGGAGAAGCGGCGCTAGGTTCGGGAGAGCCCCTGTTTACTCGCTGGAGTTAGCATTTACCGTAGAGGGTAAGAATCCGAGCAATGGTGCATGGCCAATGACGCCCAAGAGTTGCTGAAAAGGGGGGAGATTGACTCTAGGGGACTAACTGTTCTCGATCAACAGCGCCACTTTCGAGACGTTGAAGGGCGCGTTCTGTGGTTTGAAGGAAGATGGTATTGTTGATGATGGGACAGGGGCTGGAATAGAACTATGAGATGGTGCGTATTCGCTGTATTCTAGTCGGAGACGCGGTACGGAGACTATACTCGAGTGCATCATCATCGTGCCTGCGATGATGATCAGGAAAATGCACCCAGTTATTCGCCAACGGCGGCCCGTCAGCGCCCATGTCTTCGCTATTGCTTCTGTACATGCCTGCCAGAAACACCGAATATAATTTTTGGCTTCCATTCTATTCACTCGCGTGTTGTGGGTTTGGTATTCGCTCGGCCGAAGTTAACGCCGTGATTTCGTACAAACGTTTTCGCGTGGTAGATTTATAACGTCTGCAGTGTACTATATAATGCTATAGTTCGTATGAGACGCTGATTCCGATATCGTCGGTAGATGTGAGGGAACACAAAAGCGGTCTATGTTGTTGCCACCAACTTTTCAAGCCGTTTTGCTCGGCAGTCAGTGAGAACGCGAGAGATGCTCAACCATTGAGAATCTGGTCTCGTCTTTGTCCGTTAAGGGGAAAGAAAACACTCTATTTTCTGCTTAAGGCAAAGAATCATCACGGCAGTACCACATTGTACCGCTATTGTGTAGCAACAGCAGTCAGACTGTCTAAATCAATGTCACCTCCTAGCTACACTTCTAATTGATATCCCTTATTCTTGATCTGTTCGTGTAAGTCTATCCGCCTTGAGTTCCCAGGGTTCGCTTTAGGCAAAGTAAAGCCTTTAACACTCGATGTTTTACAATAAGCTCTACCGAAAAGCTCATCATGAGTATCTAAAGTTTTACGGCGGCCGAGCAATGATCACATGAAGTAGCACGATGTCTCTTGAGTATAAGACACACCAGAACTTAGGAAACACCAAACAAAATGAAGCTTCACAAATTCTATTTTTTCCGTTTTTCATGTGGTGACGCGTTTCAATATCGGGTTGCTCTCCTGATTCATCTCCAACGCTATATTAGATCTGCTAATAGGTACCGTAACGAGAAATTATTCGATATGTCTCTTCTTCATCATGCTGTGCTACAGACTGTTACAACAAAACCAGCTTGAATCTAGTACGATTGCATGATTTCTAGACAACGTACGCTATTCCCTCGTTCTCCCCGCAAAACCAGTGAGGTTAGACATCCGTACCATTCGGAAGCCCAACCGGGTGCGGCTCCAACATCTTGCTAAATTCGCGAAGCGAGTTATTAAAATGCAACTGTCGCCAGAACCAACCAGGCTTGCCGACCTTGCCGAATTGCGCTCGTTTATAGTATTGGCAAAATCTGGTAACGTTACTTATTTTTATCTGTGAGAGCGGGCCGCGAATCGCCACACAGTCATGACGAGCCCGTCCTCACCAGAATCGACGCCTATCCTGTTTACGCGCGTGCGGATGGTGGTTCTTTCTCTGATCATTACGTAGGATTTTTCTTCTCTCATACGTAACCTTTCACTGTACCCCAAAAGAGAGCACGGCCTGTGTGGAGGGGAATGGATGATACTGACGGCTAGATAGATGGTCGATTGCGAGTCTGCTACCACACTACACACCTGCGATAAAAGAGCACATTAATACGAGGTTAAGCGAAGCGAGACAGAAGATACCCAAGGTCAAAATCGACTGGCGGCCAGACAAAGAAGATGGCCCGCGGCTTCGCTTCAACACATCAAAGGTGGCGCTTTTGATCGAGCCCAGACCCCTCCCGCATCTCGTGCCCCAGATATTGCACATGATCACTGTGGTACCGCCGGACTGGCGCTTCGTCTTTATCGGCTCGAATCTCTCGGTGTCGAGCGTGGAGCGTAGCTACGCGACTAAACACCAGCAGGCCGTCGGCAAACTTGACCTCCTAGTTCTACCCACCCCGTGGGAGATCGACAGCAAGGAGAAGGTCTACCGTCTCCTTACGGATATTAGATTCTATGATGAGTTCCTTCCGGGCGTCGAGTGGCTTCTCAAATACGAGTACGACAGTATTCTGTGCGCCAACTCGGCCACGAGCCTCAATGAATGGCTTGACTGGGATTGGGCCGGATCACCAAGGTATGAGAACTAGATAGAAACCACTCCTCTCCCCCTTTTCTATTGTCAACTAATTCTATGTCAACGTTTTGGGATCTATATTTCCAGCCCCTATTCTCCTCAAGCTATCACTAACATCTGGCTTCCTTTTCCCTTTGCCCCAACACAGAACAATAGACGACCGCTTCTCGGGAAACGGTGGCCTGTCCATCCGCCGGGTATCGGCAATCAGACGGGTTCTGGCATTCCAGGAGCGTTACAACGATACGAACCCGGAAGACGAGTGGTTCGGTACGCGCGTGTGGGTGTTGCCGGGGGCGAAGGTGGCGGCGGGGAAGATGGGCCAGCTGGCCGTCGAAGACCATTATATCCCGGACGCTATGGGCTTCCATCTGCGAGACGGGGGTCATGCCCTCGCGGACCAGGTCTGGAAAGATCCAGCCCAGCGGAAGACCATCTTCGCGTACTGCCCCGAGCTAAGCCTCATACTTGACATGAAGCTCGAGCGCGAGCGCTGCTTTGGCGATCGTCTGGACGGGACTATTGAGGAGAAAGCCGCGTAAGCGTACTGCTAGGTACTATTACTTCTCTGTTTTTACCGCATTACCTAGTCGATTGCGGTTTTGCTATTCCCATCGTGCGGGGGAGGATCGTCATGCATAAAATATAAGCTGGTTTATTGTTCTTTACAGACTCAGCAACGCATTTGTCGAGGTAGATGCTTGAGGGTGGTCAGTTCAGCTCGAGTGGGACAATTGTAACAAAAAAAAACAGGTTGTGACGAAATTCTAGACTGGGCGATGATTCAGTTACCGATTTCTTCCTAATTATTTCTTTTCTTCTTCATGTAGGTATTATTTTTAGTTCGGTTCGTATGGAATATTCCAAGGAAACCGTTGCATTGTCTCTCACCTTGATGTCGAAAGACACGAACTTTACTGTGGGTTTGAAACGCAACTATTGCCGATTTATTGGAACGCTACGAACTATATCGAATGCTTTTCAGCGGGAACGTTGGTAAGGTACCACAGGCGGATGGAAATATAGGTAACTGACCTGCTACTTCGGGAGTGAGACACACTCCTGAATAGATTTCGCAATAGATCTATATATGGAGATTCTTGCGAGACGGTATTGGCTCTTCTCAGCGCAATAAGGTAGTACTGGTATGTGAAGCTTATGGGCCGCATTAGACGCCGCGGCTATTGAGTCGTCGACGCAAGTAAATCACGTAATAATAATGATTCTAGAGCGGCTGGCTGGCGGCACATGCAGAGAGAGATATGTAAGAAATACTAGCATGTACAGCAATGGTGAGTAGTTCACACCCATTTATCTATTATCAACTTCCCAATCCGATACCGGAAAATCACCGACTTGGAGAAACACGGGCACTGCACGAGCTGATGCTAATTTTGTCTCTCGCTACCTATAATGTATCGCACAGGAGGCATGCTATGTAGGGAATCGGGGAAATCTGAACCTACGTCTCGCTTAGATTCATTGACACCTTCTGTTACTAGACAGAGGATATTCCAGCCTCCGGAGAGCGAGAATATACTGTGTTGCGTTCGCTGTTAGGATTCAAAAGCACGTCAGGTCGTTATTCCTTTTGGTCATTGGCCGTCTCGACAGCTCTGGTCTTGGCGGAACTGCATCACCCGTGACTCGTCAGCTCCCGAATGAAGGGATGTTTTTTTTTCTGCCAGCTACATACAAAATGGTGGTGTGTTCGTCAGGTAGGGTTGAATAGAAGCGAAGATGCAAAGTTGCAGTGCAGTTACGAAGACGTAACGATCCATTTCAATTAATTAAATTCTTGGCCCCGAGCCTGGAGAAGGGAGAGAGAGGGGAGGAGTGCTCTTACAAGCCTCAGTGCCCAGAAAGGCGCATATGTTGGGACTATATGCGATGCATGAGCAGGGTCGTTGCTTTTAGGATATTTAACAAAATTATGGACTTTATTTGCCGCCTGCCCAACACTCCCCTGATCGGCTAGACTGTGCTGGAAGGCGAGGCGGATCTTGGCAGCAACAGTACGGAGTATTGATCTGGAACGGGGTGGCTCGGGTGGTTTATGCTCAGGCACACCCGACTCCACAGATTTTCTTTTTCTCAGGGCTACGCTGCTGTGATTCGGTATGGCGGTGGGCACCTCGCGGCTCGATTTGCCGACGGTTGGATCTAAGATGACGAATCTCTCTTCATGATGTTGTTTTCGTCGATGGTCTTGGGTGGCTTGCCTACCAAGAACATCTGTTTCCTTCGCCGGCCCGTGGATAAGTTGGGGAAACACGGAATAGGTTTCTATGTGTCATTTTCGTGGTCCTCGATCCACTCAGGTTATTGGCAGAGACGGTTCACTCACTGCGGGCACACCCATGCTTCCTGCAAAGTTCGGTTTATGTATTAGATCCAGGCCTTAGTTATTGAGCGGTGGGAGAAACACAGAAACAGAAGACGGGCTGTAAGCTACAAGCAATACAGTCTAGATCGCTTATATCTTCATACTCCGTTTATGAGGCGCGACTGGCAGCTAATACGCCCCAGAGGCGCCTCTAGATTCTTGCGTTTTGGATATTATTGTAGGGGGTTGTGACTGACCATCGACAAGCCACTGGGCCGACCACTTGCACTGCAACGGTACTCCAGTTGGTACATGTCAGCCAGTACACCTCTCTGCATGAGAGGCTGGCTTCGTATTATGGACGTGCTGCCACGACGGTAGCATCCGGTTATATCATTCCCTATGAAAATCGGAGCTGCAGGTGAAAGGGTCTTCATTTACCCTTACAGAAGAATCATTATTCGGAGACGTGTGGCTTGCGACGCGCTTCGATCATCGTGCATTTATATTCTGACAATATCCTCTCTTTTCGACATGTCTTGGCTTGAGTCATCCCGTTTCTTCTCGAGAGCTCTCTGCGCCTCCTCCCAAGTCTTTGGTTCCGATCGGTCAACATTCGATCATAAGATACCTCTACTGCCGGATATAGCTAAGCTCTAGCACCTATCACATTCGGCACTCCTTGTTCTACAGCATGCGGCTGTTGAATACCATTCCCCTGGCGCTATGCGCCGGGCAAGCGATTGCTCACGCCGATCTCCCCGTGCCGAAACTTGCCGGTGCCCGAAGATTCTTGAAGGAATTCAAGGGGGAAAGAAGATGGGAACAGCCCTTTCGTTCGGGACCAATTGACCAACTGAGAGAGCGTCGGAATGAATATGAATTGAGGGAACGGGGGGACATTAAAGAGAGGCAGAATACAAGTGGGAAATGCGGTTCCGGTTATGGCTCCTGTGCAACAGGATATTGTTGCTCACCTGAAGGGTATATTTTCTTCACAAAGTGAAATAGCTTCTCTGCTGACTGTGCTTCAAGCTGGTGTGGCCTCACTGAAGACTACTGCACATCCCCTGACTGTCAACTCAATTACGGCACCGGTTGTGATGGGAACCAGAAGCCGACAGGTGTTGACACGTCGACTATCGCCAGACCTAAACTCGGAAGTGTCGCATACGGAGGTGTTGGAATTTACGACTGTGTGAATACTGGAGATATTGCAGTCACATTTGACGACGGCCCATACAACTATACCAACGACCTCTTGGATACACTGAAGGTTTGCGGGAATCTGCTTTCATATCCCAATATGGCACTGACATTGCGGTCCAGTCGTACGGAGCAAAGGCTACCTTTTTCATAACTGGAACCAACTTGCACAAAGGGCAGATTAACGATCCTAGCACGCCCTGGCCTGCAGTCATTAAGGTAAGAACTATACCATTTAGGATATCTGAAAGAATTACTCACAGAAAATAGCGAATGGCCGCCGAAGGCCATCAAATCGCGAGCCACACGTGGTCCCACCAGAATTACAGCGAGCTTACCACCACGCAATTCCAAAATCAGATCTATTGGAACGAGATTGCCTTCAACGATATTCTTGGCTATTTCCCTACTTACATGCGGTATGAGCTGTGGCCCTCGCACTCTTAGAGTAAGGGATGCTGATGTTTGGGTAGACCCCCTTTTTCGATCTGCCCGACCAGAACTTGCGGATCTCAGTTGGCTACCATGGGTTACCATGTCACATATTTCGACCTGGACACTGAGGGTTACCTGAACGATGATCCAACCCTGATCCAGAACAGCAAAGACATCTGGGACGAAACTGTTCCCGGAACCAACCCGTGCAGGAACAACTTCCTGCAAATCGAGCACGACATTCACTACGAGACTGTCTATAACCTCACGTCATATGTCCTTACCTCCTTATTCAACAGTGGATATAGGTCCGTAACCGTGGGCCAATGTCTAGGCGACCCCCCAGCGAACTGGTACCGTGCCGGCAGTAGCGCAGTGCCCAGCTACACCTTCACTACCCGTGCCCCGACGGGCACATGGTCTTGCTTGTCGCCAACGTCCACAGGTCCCGCCGGGCCAGGGAGCACATTATCAGTGAGTACGGACGGTTCGTGCGGCAACGGTGTCACCTGCCAGGGTTCGACGTACGGCGACTGTAAGTCTCTCGTGAAACCCCCGTTTGATATCTAGCTAAATAAGATGTACAGGCTGCTCTGTCAACGGTTACTGCGGATCCTCCATTGACTACTGCGGTTCAGGCTGTAATGTTCAGTTCGGTAACTGCACTGCCGGCGATAGCCCGCTACCCGGGTCAGTATAAAAATATTGGCATTTATGAATGGATGGAAAAGAGATGTATCTTGAGGGCTGGGAAAGGTTGGACTTGGTTTCTCGACGAATAAAAACTAACTCGCATCATGAACAGTGATGATCCACTGCAAGTCTCAGTAGACGGAACTTGTGGGAACGGATATACGTGTGATGGTTCCTCGTTCGGGACCTGCTGCTCTCAGTAAGTCTCTGCCTTGCCTCGCCAGCGTAGCTTGATGGCTCGCCGGTGTGCTTTTAAGGGGGCTTTGTCTCGATATGAAGCGCCCCTTTTCCATCCACTACTATTAGATGTAGAGTTTTTAGAGCTTGCCTTTATGTCTCAGTTGCCTTTTCGCACTGCACGTGTGGTCTACCACTCTCTTTTACTCCTCTGTAGCTGAGCTACAGTATGTTTCTAGTATATTAGTTCATCGTCTCAGAATGAAATCACTAGCCTACTAGCATCATTCATCTTAGCAGCTATGCTAAGTGATAGAGCACATGCTGACCTTGTTATACCATCGCAGATTCGGCTACTGTGGAACCACTGACGATTATTGCTCAAACGGTTGCCAGCCTGCATATGGTAGCGGATGCCAGGTATGATTTTACATGTCTCCAATGCTTCGGAAGGTTTCACTCCCCTGAACCGCCTTCTCTGGTGGGAGAATGGGATGGGAGCAGTCGTGTGGTCGGACCAGAGCTATCATTTTTATTATGATTTTACGATGCTGACTGCAACTTAGGGGTCAGGATCAACCACCAGTAGTACCATAACTAGTACCACAACAAGTCCGAGCTCGTCATCGTCATCATCATCATCGACGACCCGCACTACCACGAAGACGACTAGCACAAAGACGACTACCACGAAGACAACGACCACGAAGACAACAACCACGAAGACGACGACCACGAAGTCGACCACGACGAAAACAACAACAACTCGTACGACTACAGCGAGCCCGACTTCAACGGCTCACCCCATCTCAAAAGACGGGACATGTGGACCGAAATACGGCTATACCTGCATTGGCTCGGCATTTGGCTCATGCTGCAATGGCTTAACCAACACTTGTGTACTCCTCTGCCTGATTGGAAATTGCGTAGAAGGATACGGCACATGCCCGCTGCTCTAAATGACATGCAACAAGCACCATTCGCTGTCGTCTTGGACAAGGTCAAAAGGAAAGCGAAGAAAGGGAAAAGGGGGTTCTACCACTTGGCGAATGTTGTAGCATTAATCTTCATAATATTGTACGATGATGAATTTACGGCATGTTGGTGTAATGAATAAAACGAAGCGTTGATTTGCTTTCCTGGGCATGGATTCGCTCAATTGAGAAGGTGACGCGTTATTTGCAATGTTGCAGGCGGTGGTACGGGTAGCGCTGCAGCTTTTTCAGCAGCCAACAGTGCAGAGCTCGAAAAACAGCGATGAGGCGCGTCTTATCATAGGTGTCCAGCCAAGCACCACCGAGATGATATGACCCACGAGATCAGGAACAATGGTCCAGGCTGTCGTGATATTTCCCTATGCGGCAACAAGCTCAGCTTATCTACGATGTCATAGGTATCAGCAAGAAGTTGCCGGCGGCACCTGGGCAGAGATTAGAGACTTGTTATGCAGTGTACTGGAATAATAAACGTTCGTCTGAGACGCCTCGAGTACCTGCCCAGGTCTCGTTGCACGCTAGCGCACAAGAAACATGTACCTATACCGACCGGACGGCCCCGGAGCTAGTGTAGGGGTCAGCGGGATTCAGATGTCGTCCGCCGCACTGTAACCAAGAGACCCGTGCCTGGTCTAAGTCTTCATATCAGTATATGTATGAGTCAAACTAAGGGTCTGGACAGAGTCTGAAGTTACACGAGATATCTAGGATTATGGCAGCGTAGACTTTAAACGCCATGATCAGCGAGAGGGACGAGGGCCACGAGCAAAGACGAGCAGACACGGGAGTTGGTGCATCACGTCCCCAAAGAGCTTAATAAGGGGTTAATAACTGAAATATGCAGGTGAAGCAACGTTGACCAATGGGGGGACACTTGGAAGCATGTAGTGTGCAGTGTGCTGAGGGGGGGAGCTGGAGAAACATACGAAAGCAAAAGATGGAAAAGGAGGCTTCTGCATATGTTCGCATCGATAAGGACCCCTCAAGGTGCTGAGGCCTGAGACCTTAGACCTCCTGGGCAAGCTCTGGCGGGGTTGATCACCGTGGCATACCAGGTAGCGCGCTGGGAGGCGGCGTCTTCCGGAGCGTGTCCCAAAAGCCACTGCGGAGAAGCCTACATGGACGGGGCTGGCATTCCTCCAGGGGCTTGTCCAGGGCCAGCCCAGGGCACCTTCCGGCGCGATGGCTTGGGCCCAGGAGCTCTCCGACAATAGCCCGATAACCCGGCTTGCAGGGGACTGGGCAGTGGTGAATCAATCACTGTCGCTGTGCCGAGCGCGGTCTGCCGCTCCAGTCCGCTGAGGACCCCTATTCGCCGAGACCTGGCATGTCGGTTCCTTTTTGTTTTTTCCTTTGCGGCTACGGCTGATGGCTGATGGGGCCAAGCATTGGGGAAGGAAGGGGGTTTCCTGACGTCGACCAGAAGAACTCCCAGGTGATCCCATCTCGGGACGGACTGAGGCAATTAGCCACGACTGAGGAGTCCGGGATGGCAGACCTTAGTCACATCTAACTACCTACTTAAGTGCGTAGATGTAACAACTACTTAGACATACATACCTATCCATTTATTATTTATCCCAGTGCTTGATCTGAGTAGGTTATAAAACGCAGCCGCCGCCTCGTTTCTATCTTAGATTTTGTTATCATTTGTATAACAATCCACCCACTCATCCTTCTTTTTTTCTATTTTACGTACTTAGACAGGCTGATCGCATCGGATATCTACAACGTCGTCTATCTGCAGCTTCGCGCCTCTTCGTCGTCTTCTGTCCAATTACACACATTACACCCGCGGCACTGCGCCCTCGTGAAGCACGAGATAGCACCATTCCCAGTCTCGTGGCACGTCACACTAGATTTGCTACTTTGCTACTTTGCTTCTTTGTCCTTGTACGCCCTCGTCTGTCAGTCCTCGCGAGCTGTGCCGTAGAGAACTCGCTGGGTTACTGGCCTATAAGAACTTGTCTCTTCTCGATCGAGCTCGTGGAGGCAGTTGCGGTGTTCCCCCTTTTTTCCGTGGCCGTGGAAGTCCGTCCGCTCAACACGCTCTTTGCTGTTGTCTACATCTCGTGAAGCTCTCCTCCTCGCCCGCCATGCCTGTTCTCAGCTCGGCGCGCTACGGCAAGGACAATGTCCGCGTCTGCAAGGTCCAGCGGGACGCGGCTACAGGGACGCACAAAGTGACCGAGATGGTTGTATGTTGCCTGCTGGAGGGCCGGATCGAGGCCTCGTACACAAAGGCGGACAATGGCCCCGTGGTGGCGACGGACTCGATGAAGAACACCATCTACATCAAGGCCAAGGAGAACCCCCTAGATCCTCCGGAGCTATACGCTGCCATCCTCGGCCAGCACTTCCTGGACACGTACGCCCACATCGACGTGGCCAATATCAACGTCGAGGTAAAGCGGTGGACGCGGATACCCGTCGACGGCAAGCCGCACCCGCACAGCTTCTACCGGGACGGCGACGAGACGCGCAACGTCGAGGTGCGGGTGTCGCGCGCCGACGGCATCGACATCCGCAGCTCCATCGCCGGCCTGCTGGTGCTCAAGAGCACCGGCTCGCAGTTCCACGGCTTCGTGCGGGATGAGTTCACCACGCTGCCCGAGACGTGGGACCGCATTCTCTCCACCGAGATCGACGCCTCCTGGAAGTGGAAGCCCATCCCCTCTCTCCAGGCGCTGCGCGGCAACGTCGCCGTCTTCGACAAGGCGTTCGACGATGCCCGGGCCATCACGCTGAAGACCTTCGCCGAGGAAGACAGCCCCTCGGTCCAGAACACCATGTACAAGATGTGTGACAAGATCCTCGCAGCCGCGCCCGATGTGGCCTCTGCCTCCTATGCGCTGCCCAACAAGCACTATTTCGAGATTGGTTAGTTTTTCTTTCGCCTTTCTTTTTTTTTCTCCTGATCGTTGTCCTTAGACGTGGACAACTCCGTCCTACATTAGACCGCATCATATGCTGACCCCGCCCTCCTTTACAGATCTCTCGTGGCACAAGGGCCTCCAGAACACAGGCAAGGACGCCGAGGTGTACGCTCCGCAGTCAGGCCCCAACGGGCTCATCAAGTGCGAAGTATCTCGATCTTGAGCCCGATCTAAACCTGTTGTCTCACTCTCAGCATGTAGTGTAATCATGACTAAACGGCGCATGTGTGGTGGCTACCGTCCTTTCATGTCATTTTTCTCCCTCTATTATTTTACTTGATACTGCGGTTCTTTTTTAATGTCCGGGTTTGCATTCACTCGGGTAATGATTGGTGGTGGTTCTCTGACTACGTTGGTAACACGGAACGGATTCTGCTATTTTGATATTACAGCATTGCCTCTATTAGATACTCAACTCAGGAGCCTATAATAATAGATGATCAGGCTAATAATGCATCATTGTGCTACTAATTCGAAAATGCGTGACTGTTGTCCCTTTGAATCCACTCATTTCGCTTGAAAGTTTCATGAATCTGCTTGGACGCTCGTGTTGCTTGATTGTCTTGATGATCAGTATGTCGTAAGTGTTTCTATGATAAAGGTACACTTTGTGGTACAAATAGATATTATATATACAGGTAGGCCGCCTGAATGGCCAGAAGGGCTTGATGTCAACGCTATGGTTTACCCTCCTTGCTGCAATGCCCCCCACCCCCTCTCCCGAAGGAGTCTGCCTCAGAGCTACTATAACCGTTGACTATCAGCCGCCCGAATAGCCTTCACAGCTTCGCTCCAGCCTTCCTGCCCGACCTGGATGCCACCAAACCGCAACAGATTCTGCTTGTAGGGGTGAGCATCACCCTCGAAGGCCTTGAGGCGAGCGAGTCGCTTGTCGCGGAGTCGGTTCTTGGGGAGCATGCCCGACACGGCCTTCCGCAGGACCTCGGCGCCGCCGTGCTTCGCCATCAGCACGTCCATGGTGACGGAGCGCAGAGAGCCGGGTTTCGTGTTGTGCCTGTAGTACGTCTTCTGCCACTTCTTGCGCCCCGTGAGGTGCAGCGCAGCACAGTTGGTCACGACCACGTAGTCCCCGCAGTCCGTCGAGGGGTCCCAGATCGGCTTGTGCTTGCCCATCAGGATCGTGGCGATGCGCGAGGCGAGGCGGCCCAGCGAGGGCGGTGTGACGTTTGGTTGTGTGGAGAGAGTCGGGTGTGGTGTCGAGGCGGAGATTTGATGCCATGCCCGCGAGTAGGCTAGCTTCGTCTACATGGAAAATACGTGTGTGAATATTATTGCCAAAACCCCCCGCCCAGGACGCATTCGAGAGAGGGAATACCCAAAGGGCAGATTAGCTGCTACTTACCAGCCCTATGGTTTGTGACATGGTTGCGGCTCTCGAGGGAGCTTTCTCCCTCCTTATGGATTAAACAACCACCACAGATATTTGGAGAGTCTGTAGTCCGGGTGTGTGACGGTTCAACCAAGGTAGTTGGAATATGGTTAGCGTTTTCGATGTCTCGTCGTCGCTATCTGATCCTCTGCCTCTGAGGGCTTGAACGCCAAGAAGCGGCCGGCCATTGGAGAATTTAATCCCGAAATCACGTGGATTTTCTTATCGATAATACTTGTATAAACTCCCCAGTCACAGTCGGTACTTAAAGTCTCTAGGCTAAGACTTATATCAATAGTAGCTAATTAAACCGAAAATTAAGCAGTCATATATATATAGTTTAGTGAATTTTTATAATGAATATTTTTTTATTTCTTTTCCTTTTTCATTTCTTTGGTTGTGCTATGGTGGAAGTCGTGGTTGAGGTGGTTAAAGGCGGTTGTTTGTGCGGTCATTTAGTGGCCCGCTTCAAACCAAGGTTGAGGGGCAATTATGTAATACTACTTAGGTAGGTAATACAGGCTCTGATGGTGCCACTGTAGCTAACCAGAGCTTTGCTCCTCAAGCTGCTACTGAGTTCGACGGACCCATCGGGGCTTTAGCAACTCGATTTCAAAGCAACATCGGGCGTCCAATAATATCGTGGGTACTGTAGATAGCTATTGTGTAAGTGACTCTTGAAATTTGTAACTATCCTGTTCCGAGACATATCATGTTCAAACAGATACCTCGTGCATCTCTGCGATTTTTTGCCACAGCAACTGCTTGCACCGCCCTCGGCTTCGTGTCGGTTTCATGTTTCCATCGTGACAGTCAAGACACGCAGCATCAGCCCAAGCAAAGAAATAACCTCGTTAACACACCCCGCCCCGCCTACGCTATGGCTCAGAATAAAGTCAAAACGCCGTTTGAGGTTCGTTGGCCACTCTGGACTGGCGAGATTTATTTTCATCTTTCTTGATCCGAGAAAGATCTGGACCGATATTTTTCTAGACCATCATGATCACCCCTTGGGTACTTAGAAGCAAGGCTAATGAAACGCGTAAACGGGAAACACAGACCTTATTCGCTGTGCATATGACATGCGACTCTTGTGTCAAGTCAGTTTCAGACGCCCTATCGAACCTTGATGGGATCATCAACGTCGACGCCAATCTCAAAGATCAACTAGTCGCGGTTAAGGGGACCGGTAAGGTGCAAATCGTCCCAGAACTAGTCTTCACTCGAAGGATCACAATACCCATGTTCCGGGATTTTCCTTTGTTCTTCTCATGTTTCTAAAAGGATCATGTCGTCTGAAGATGCACCAGTAGATCGGTGGCTGACATCAGATCCTTCGTCCCAACAGCCGCGCCGTCTGCCATCGTCAGTGCCATTGAGGCAACGGGACGAGACGCCATTCTACGAGGATCAGGAGCATCAAACAGTGAGTTGGCTCTGCTATTTCCCTATGCGAATGAATTTGTCCCACGTCAGCCTCGCACAGCAGTGGTGCATGATGTCGCCATGCGGCATAGGCATCCTTTCCGCCTGGGTTGGCCGCTCGCTTTGATTGCGAGTCGCTTCACAAGTCGTATTAGCTATGCGACTTTATACGTATACGTCTTTTGAAACGATATGCGTGCTTGTCGTTTATGATCAACCGACTGACTGTAATCGCTTCGGATCATGATCAACAGGTGCAGCTGTTTGTATCCTTGAGACATATCATCGAAACCAGAAAGGTGGTGACGCTTTGGTGCCTGCGTCGGACCCCGAAGCCTCGACAGAAGATTCGGCAGTCGGTGATAGAGAAGTCAGGGGTCTGGCCCGCATGGTGCAGGTGTCCCCCACTACCACCTTGGTAGATTTGACCCTGCGTGGGGTGGCACCTGGGAGATACAACGCCAGCATACGAGAGTACGGCGACATCAAATTCGGGGCAACTTCTACAGGTCCTATATGGGTTGGCGGAAGTGGCACGACACAACCCCGGGGCGTGCTCGGCTACGTGGAAGTAGGAGCGGATGGTCGCGGCGCCGTCTTCCTAGACCACTCTGTTCAAGTCTGGGAGGTAATTGGTCACGCCATAGTCCTTTCAAGCCAAGAAGAAGGTCAGGGGGGACTGAAGAACGACGAGAATACCGTTGTCGGTGTTATCGCTCGGAGCGCGGGAATGTGGGACAATGACAAAACAGTCTGCTCATGCACTGGTAAAACCCTTTGGGAAGAGAGGAAAGATGAAGTCCAGAAAGGGATGATCTAAAAAAACACAGTTCTCGCTATCATCTCGCCAAGTTTTCTACATCACATCGAACGAACTATGTTCGGGGCGTTGCTACATCATGTAAGAGTGAAGCACACTCAGCCTTGGGTCACCAATCATAGGATACCACGAGGGGTTTGGACATAGTGTGTGTATGGCTCCGAAATCACTCTAGGAGGTATTCCAATCATCTTACTAAATGCGAGAGCAAAAGAATGCTACACTATTCTTGACCGTATCTACATCTGGGTATTAGCAAGTGGATAACCCGAGGCGTTATCCAACTCTGGAGACCTCTCTCACTCTCTCTTTCTCTCTTTGGCGACGTCGTGTGGTATCTCATAACAATGGCACCACGCCTTTCATCAGGCCATTTTCGTGGGGCCACTAGGCAGCGATGCTTTCTTAAACGATCGATGGAAGCCGCCGTAGGATCTGTTTTGGAAGTCGACGTTCAAGGCTGGGCATAGCCAAGCGTTCGGGCCACTACTAAATGTGTTCGTCACGCGCATATACGCCGACGTAATCGCGAAAAGAGCCGAGTCCCGGTTGTGGATATAACCTTCTCTGAACGTCTGCAGGGACGACATGCGCTAGGAGTCGAGGAAAGCGAGGAGCTTGGTTCGAAGCAAAACTAATCCCAAGGGACGAAACATCTTCAAACGGCCCACATATCGGCGACCGGATCTGGCACGATCAGACATTTGAGGAGACAAGACCCATGGCCCGGATCCTGCCGAAGTTTCCCACCGTCTCTCACCGATTTGGAGAAGCGATGAGCAAGTGAGAATCCCATGCTCAGGCACCCTGAAATACCCCAACAGACCCGGCGACGATATCTTCGTCGTCAGTAAAGCGCATCGCGGTGTGACACAGGAAGATGCTCACTGATGGGTCGTTTACCTTAACCAGCTGCAGTCACCCTCGCTTACAATGTTACATCACTGGAGGCGGGGGATTCCCTTCTTCTCTTATACGGGAGATTCACTTGCATATACTACTGCTCTTCCGTCATCGGTGACATTGGTGATACTCCGGCCAGGGTCTAACGTGGGACGAACCTAGTACATACTACCTGCCACGTCCATAGCTGCACAGCATAGGTAGCCGTGCATCGATATGCTGGCGAGCCACTCGTGAATTTTGCATAGTGTGGACAGGTGCCGGTAGCTTTGAACAGGATCTTACAGGCAACGCACGTCGAACTCCTACCTACCTTGCTGTCTATATTGTATGCCAAGGTAGGTATCAAGCACGGGCAACCCAGGGGTGAAGATGGGATGTATGTCGATACCATGTCAGGTCCCGCATTGGCTTTCCTAGTCCCAATGGGTTGCGGTCGTACCTTGCGTGGCAGTTGATCCGCCGAAGATTGCAACCTTGTCGTCAGCATCCACAACCTAATGCGATGATGGCTAAGTAGCTATTCAGTCTGAGTAAGTAGGTCGGGATGCAAGAGAGTTCATCACATCACCACAGCGGCTGCAACGCTGTAATTATAATCGCGGGATTTTTTGCAAATACTAAGCTGGCGAGATAAGGAGTATTGCTAGCACTGCGCATGGTATGTTTATGAAGCATCCATTGCCTCTACAAGCTACCACAACCACGGCCCCATAAACTTCACCACCTGAGGAACTACATATTTGGTTTTCGGGAGGATCATGTGAATCCTTATGTCCACTTTCGTCTCTACGGACCACGCAGATGCTATATTAATATAGCGTACAACGACCTGCGAGGCTGATTGGAGAATGCATGTCAACAACGTGGTCAAGTTGCCGGTTAGGGCAGTACGACTGGTATAGATCTGAATCATGTACCGGTATATTTAGTACTTGCATTGTGATATCTCGTCACTCGATTCGTTTTGCCAAATACACTCTGTAAATAGCACAACGTGGGATCTCGCTTCACTGGTCACACATGTAGGTCTCATGAAGACTGTAGATGTTGTCGGCGCTTAAACTCCTGGTAGGGCCAATTGAAGTCCAGATGAACCCGCAATACTAAAAACAGAATCTTTTCTGGGCATCACAGATCACAGACCAAGACCAGCAACGCGGGGGGCAGCGTATACAGTAAGGACGGTTGATGAAGTATCCTAGCGACCATGTTTGTTATACCAGTATGCCAAGCTCGACGTTTCTCATGCCATTGCTCAGACCGCCTCAAGATAAAAGCTTGTAAAAGCAAGCTTTCCTCTCCCATGATGCTCCTTGAAAGCGTGTATAAGGCGGCTGTCATTGTGGTTAAGTGGTATCTAGTATACGGAGTATTGATGGGTCGTAACTTCGGCATCTCCCAAGCCGTCCTCAAATGGGGGAGGGGTATAGAGGTACGTACCAAGTCCCTGCACTATCAAGTAGCCAATTGGATGGCTCCGTACACCAATTGGGCATTTAGCCAGGGCCATTAGCTGGCCATTTACGCGCCCTGGAACACCTGGCGTGCCAGAACGCGCATCGTGCTGAGGTGGTCTGTCCAATCACCGCCATCCCTCGAGAGTCTTGGAACACTTAGCGCCTGAGAACGACAGGACTAGGTTCGTCGACGTTCCATGTCACATTTGGTGATGAGAATTTCATGCAGCGACGCTGGCGTTCGTCTCTTTCAGAGCGAAAGAAGTCTTGACTTTTATCGTACTTAGTAGATACCGAGGCCAGAACAAGCTACCTACCTGGACGTCGATGATAATAGGAAGCTTTGGCCTTCTGTCTATCTGTCTATCCATCTGTCCATCTATCCCAGGGGCATTGATCAAACCATTGAAAACTGGTGAATCCCCTGGGATAACGTGGCCAGAGGTCGAACGACCGAGCGGCTGGCCAAGGGCAATGCGAAAGTGTTTCCCGAGCCTGTCAACCATTGATTCAACCTGCTTCCTCCGAACTTGATACGAGTAGGGGCTGTATAACATGGCGACTGTCATCCTCCTGTGGCTGCCGCACAATATCTACATTGAGGCGCAAAGGTAGTTGTTTGTTTAAGAATAGATAGACAGACGCCTGAAAAGTCGACGTGGAACACGGGGGAAGCAAGCAAGAAGAGGGGTGTATAGTAGGCGAGCGAGCTGCCGAATGTACATGCGGGTCGATCGATCCCTCAACTCCAAGCACTCTCCCTGTGATTCGTGTATATCATGACAATATAAAGATAGGTACTCTAATTTTTACAGTACATGGCCTAATTTAACAAACAAAAGTTGTTCTGCTGGCCACGAGGACTTACAGGCTCAGCAATTGAGAGTAAAGCGGACCCCTGCCCCCTGTCTCCCCGATATCCTCGCCCCCTTGCTACTGGCGGGCATCAACTTCGTTTTGAGTCTTTGACAGCCACCCAGACCCAGGTACCAGACTTAGGTACCCCGTGCCCTAAATTAGCGTTGCAGTGACTGTAGTCGCTGGCCCGGCCGACCAGGCCACGGCATACATACTGCATGACATCCAGCCACTCCAGGGCCTTATGAGCCAGGCAATTCACCAGTCTCGTCCCGTCCATGCTACTCGGCACAAACTTGCCCTTCTGCACCCGATCGCCCTACTAATTAATTGCCTACTACTGCTACCACTGTCCTTTCCGCACTCCATCATCTCCCGCCTCTGTGTAGGCGCTGGCCAATCTCACCACTGTCGTTCTTCCTGTTCATATACTCTTACTTAGACCCAACTGCCTTATCTGCAAGACAGCCCCCTCGAGTCGGCTGAACTAATAACCTCGCCCTCTTTTCTGCTGGAACGGTCGTCAAGGATTATCACAATCTAGCATCTTAGTCCCCGATACAGCCGCCGATTCCACTGTTGGGTCGTGGCCGCTGTGCATTGCTGCATACATATCCCACCAACCTCCCGCTTACTTGGGGGTGCACTCCTACAGCACCAGAGCCCTGCGTAGCTGATAGCCCATTCACCTTCAGCCCCGCTGACGCCGATTAATACGCTTTCAGCCTTGAAGATACGCTGCATAGTTCCCTTCGCAAACGTGACGAGGAGTATTGGCTGGAGCAAAGTGTACACTGGTCGACTGGGCCCAAGACGACGAGAGGCGAACTGTATAGGCCCTCTCATCATCGCTCTTTAACATTCGCCTAGCAAAACAGCCTGGATAAGAATCTGTTTTTCGTCCAGCAGAATAGAGAACAGTTCAACAATATTGACGACGAGACGAAATCGGCATTCCGGCACTGCGGTCGTTGTACCTGCGTGCGGTTTTTGCTTTCTGGATAAAGCTGCCGGAATAGGTTACGTTAACCTCTGTTTTAGTGATAATGTCTTTAAAGCAGGTGAGTTTTCCGTCGACCTCCTTTCCTATTGAGACTCGTTTTTCGTGCTAATCAGGATGTTTAGGAGATAGAAACATGGGTATCGGCCCTAGGCCGTTACGACAACAATGAATTCGAGGACGCGCTGAGAGAATTTGAAAATATCTCAGATACATCCAAAATCCTATTTAATATGGGCGTAATTCACGCGACACTGGGCGAACATGAGAAAGCTGTTAGTGGAAGACCCTAGTCTTGGGATAGAACTTACTGACAGTAAGTGAATAGGTCGAATGCTACCAGAGAGCCATTCGGCTGGACTCGTACCTCGCCGTTGCGTATTTCCAGCAAGGCGTATCGAACTTCTTACTCGGCGATTTCGAGGAAGCCCTGGCGAACTTCAACGATACACTGCTTTATCTGAGAGGAAACACTATGATCGATTATGCACAACTAGGTCTACTATTCAAGCTCTACTCGTGCGAGGTCCTGTTCAACCGTGGTCTCTGCTACATATATCTGCAACAGAAGGAGTCCGGTATGCAGGATCTCACCTATGCAGTGAAGGAAAAGGTGGTCGAAGACCACAACGTGATTGATGAGGCTATAAGAGAGGAGGCAGAGGTACACACTCTTGGCTTACTCCATTAATGCAGCGCTGATAATTTTTTTAGGGCTACACAGTGTTCTCGATACCAGTGGGTGTGGTGTATCGACCTAACGAAGCTAAGGTTCGAAATTTGAAGACAAAGGATTACCTCGGCAAAGCTCGTCTAGTAGCTGCCTCCGACCGGTCCAATGCCTTCACCGGTTTCGCTGGGTCTGAGATCAAGAACGCCGGGAGAGGAACGGAGAAAGACGATCGTCCTACAGACAACATTTCATTCGCAGCAACGAACCTTGTAAAACCCGGGCTGCAAAGTAGGAGACAGCAATCTGAGCCACCCAATGGTCGCAATGCCTTTCCCCCAACACCGCCTCCTGAGAATGACAAACCCGCAGCTATGAGCCGAGGCGCCTCTGTTCGCAATGGGGTGAAACCCATGCCTTCTAAGCTGAACATTCCTGACTCCAATGGGCGAAGCATGAAATATGAAAAGACGAGCTCCCCGCAGAGCGAACGCAGAATGCCCGCGAGAGCGGCCTCGGAAGCTCGATCGCCTCCTCAAAGGAGTTATTCGAGGGCCGAGCCGGCCAGGAACAGAGGTTCACGAAACAACGATGATTATCCGGATGACGTCTATGACATGTACAGCGGAGGCAGCAACGGTGGTGGAGTGCGCAGATCGCAAGGAAGCAGGCGGACTCAACCGAGATATATTGAGGAGGAGGATGAGGGAAGTGAATACGATTCCTTCGACGAAGGTGACTTTGAAATGGTGTCGAACCGCCGGCCGGGACCCTCGACAACTGGCTCGGTACGCGGCGGCTCCAGGCGTCCGGACATTCGCAAGGTCAGGGTCAAGGTACATTCCGAGGACGTTCGCTATATCATGATAGGAGTCGCTGTAGAGTTTGCCGACTTGGAGGACAAGGTCCGCGAAAAGTTCAGTCTCAAGCGTCGTTTCAAGATCAAGGTGCGCGACGAGGATGCGCCACAGGACATGATCACGATGGGAGACCAAGATGATCTTGAAATGGTTATGATGAGCGTTAAGTCTGCAGCACGGAAAAAAAGGGAGGACATTGGGAAACTAGAAGTAAGTCACCATTGGTAGTAATTTCTCTTGATGGTGCAATACTAACTCCTCTCTTTTAGATATGGATTCAGGAGATATAGACTCTACGACACTCACGCATTTGATGGCTACGACAGCTACTGCGATTGTTATGACTACACAACTAACGATACCCAAGCATTGCGAACTAAGCTTCACACGATGTAATGACAGAGGAAACCCCAATCTCGTACCATTCGAGAGGATTCCATTCCTTCATTTCTTGTTTTTTGTCTCTTTATCTTACACAATGCCATACATTTATCATTTGTTTTCTCTCTCGCATTTGAAACCTCAAAGTCGGTTGTCTGTTTATTTACACCCGTGTTATTCTCGATGAATCTCGGGGCGTATGCCGGCATATCTCATGTTGTGTGCTTTCTCGAACCGGGGCGCAACCCGTGAATTGGAACTTACTAGGGTTTCATTTCCGACCGTACGGAAAGCGAAGCGTGTAGTGTTATAAGTTATTTAACCGGGCAGGGAACAAATGGGAGCAAAAAGAAGAAGATTCATTCGCTATCTGCTTTTTTGTTTCTTTTCTTATAATATAGATGGTTGATCAAGTCGGTTGCTGCAGCACAGTACAGCACGTTGTTGCAAAGCAGTATTGTGTTCTACCTAGGTCCACAGAACTTTTTTTCTTCTTTTCCTTAGATATATAAACGGCGTAGCTCATGATAGTTTTGAATAAACTTCGATCCGTTTCTGTAGATTAGAGCCGACCTACCATCTTCCCCGAGTTATAATTAACCATTTCTCTATCATGGTTTTGACTGCCCCTTTTTACTTAGGGTGCTTGAGTAGTCCCGGACGGTCATGTATGTGTGTGAGCTTGAAAAGAAGCCATTTATGCTCCACGACGGCGAAATAAGCTGTCCAGCACTCGAAAAGTGATATGCTATGACACACAAGTATCAACAGCAGTCTAGTAGTGGTGCTGTTACCGTCGAAACAGCACGTTTACCTCGGTATTGAATGTCCACCTCAATTAAGCAGACACTTAAGGTTAACTTCAGGGTAGTTGCCTCCAGATAAGCATCCCCACCCGAATGGCAGCTGAGGGGCTGGGTAACCAGCCTCCAAGACCCATGCAGTACCTACATCAGGTACCTACATTACAGAGGCAGATAGCACGCTAGGCCAGCCACATCGCTGGGCGTAGGCAAGCTGCGACGTCTTGGTGACTGGCGAGACTGGGTCCCTAGAGCTGCAGGGAATTCGTCTGATTCTCGTCCTCCAACTTCGTTACACTCACTCTGTATCCGGATTACAATAGATAGGCTGCACTCGGGGCCGCTCTCTCGGTGCTTGCAGTCTAGGTAGTTGCGTTGAGCGCTGCATACACACGTTTCCTTATGCCACTTTTGACTTCCCAAGGATTCTCCGACCTACACTTCGCGATACAATCCAACTTGGGAGAATTACCCACACCAGGCTAGACCTTTCTCTCTACAAGCCTCGTCGTGCCTAGGCGTCTTCGCCCCCCCCGGTCGCCTATTACACACCCGTCGCCGACTCGCTCGTTCAACACTGCTAACCACATTGCCGTCGAATCCCCGTGTTCCCCGTATCCCAGTAGCCGACCTGCGCCCCGCGACCGAAACGCCTGCGTCCCACGAGCCCATGCTACCCAAGTAGTTGTCGTGCTATGCGATAGAGCGCTCGCTGGCGACGACCATCTATGCAACCACCGTTAGCCCTGAAGTCCCCCGCGGGCATCTGGCTGGGACCGCCAACATGTTGACTACCCCGGCGACTCCCTCCCAGAAGTCGTTGAATGGCCAGTCTGCCGCCTCTCTCAATCCCTCCGTCGCGCCCTCCGTCGTACCCTCCCGACCGAGTCTCGACCGGCTGGAACGAGATGGCGCCCTCCAGCCCCCGCCTGCTAATGCCGCCGCCGCCGCTGCTGCTGCTGCCGCGCGCAACCTATCCTCGTCCTCTGTGTCCTTCGCGCCGCGGGGCGCTTCTCTCAACCCGTCTTCTGTTGCCCCAGGCTCTTTTAGTTCAGAACTACGCAGCCAGATGACACAGTCTCGGGCTGGCTCGAGAGCCGACATCTACAACCTAGAGAAGCTTGATGAGGACGACGAGTCCGTGGCGGAGCATACAATCAGTGCGCTCAGGGACTCCCTGAATCGTGAGCTGAAGATCAAGGAAGGGAGCGAGAACCTGCTGGAGGCCCTGAACACGAAGAAGGCCAAACAGACCAAGGACCAGCGCCATAGAGTTGAGGCTGAGCTTAGCGCCTCTAACCAAAGAATCAAGGAGTTGAAGCTGAAGATCACCGATGCGCAAAGGACCAAGGTAGCGCCAAGTACGCCTGCCAGAAGTCGAAACGATGGACTGCACCAGAACGGCCTACGGTCTCCCCCCAGCGTGTCGAGAAGTGGCGTCGGTTCTGATGTGGATGAGCTGGCTGAGTCTCCTACTTTTGCTCTTGCTGAAATATTGCAAGCTCTAGAGGTCGAGGGTATGACCCCAGAATACTATGTTGGGCGGGCAAACAGTCTCGTCGATCTCTTCAAAAAATACCCTACGTTGAAGTATGACCTGGTATGGTCAATCTTTGGGGATCGTATGCAGTTCATTCTCCTCAGCGGCAGCCGCGAAGTTGCTGCTGCTGGATATCGAATGCTTCGGTATGCTATCTCAGACGTTGCATCTTTGAAGAAAATCCGCGCTCTGAAAACCGACTATATGGTTGTCGTCTCACTCGCTAAGGATCGAAAAGCCGACGTTGAACGCGAACAAGCCCTCAAATTTGTCCGTGCTTTCCTGGATGTGAAAGATGGGGTTCACGAAATCTCACGAGCGCTTGTTCGAGCTATTGTCTCGGTGGCCGAGCATGTGGAGGATAGGCTGCGTCCGATCTGTATTGAAACGCTTGCCGAGGTTCTCCTCCGAGACCCTGCATTGCTCATTGCGGCTGGCGGCCTCGTACCCATATCTGAGGCCCTTGGTGAGGGTACCTACAAGTCTCCGGAGTCTCTTTCTGCCGTGCTCCTCTTCTTACTAGATGCGCCGCAAACACGCAAATTTCTCCGAGCCGGGTATGACCTGGAAGTCATGTTCACAGCCTTCACAGACAGCCTATTCATGTATGAAGGTGTTGTGAAACAGAACGCCAAAGCTATCTCTTTGGCGATGAAGACATGGTCCGGTCTCATGAGTTTGTCCATGTTTAATTTCCGGGCGATAAAATCTCTGGTTTCAAGTTTGATGCTGCCTAACAATACCATACGTGATACAATCCTCGATCTTATGTATTCCCTTCTCAGGATCAAACCACCGTCCTGGGCAACGTCATATCTCGCGGGACGCCGTCTAACTACTTATGGAAGAGTTGCAACCCTAAAATCGGCCGTTCCCAACAAAGGCGAAATTACTTACGAGGATGAAGGCATGGAGCAGAACTTTGTGGAACACTACACCGCTCTTCTTTTGGCCATTTTCATTAAATCGGACTTGATGCCGAATCTGCTAGAAGTAGCACAGCATTCGGAGGATCCTACGTTGAAGCGCAAGTCCACTCTATTGATTGGAGAGACATTGAAGCTTGCTAGTCGGATTCTCCCACCTTCATGGAGCTACGAACTCCAACTGCTGCCCGAACTCTTCTCGGCCGCTGCTAAGTTTGATGATGAGGGTCGCTTCAATGCCACCGGAATTGTCTATCAAATTAGCAGCGTCAGTCGGACACTTCACCGGTCATCCGCCTCTGGGTACACTGCCAGCGGTCTGTCTTCCGCAGGGGCGGTAGAGATGACCGGTTCCTTGGAGGATGCACACAAGCACAGTAACTCGGTTAATACTGATGATACTACCTTTCGTCAGCTCCTAATCGACTCAGGCGTTCTCAGTAGTACCAACCCTGCAAAATGGAAGTGGGATATCATGCTCAAGCTTATCGAAGGACCCTTGACCAACGGCAAACGCTTGGAAGAGGCAATTAAAGCGTCAAAGTTTATTAAAAGCGTTATAGGATTTTATCGTCCATTCAAATATAGATTCTCCGAAATTCCAAGTAATCGCAACACGCAAAAGTATGTCAGAGTCGGCTGTGCGTTGATGCACACTCTCTTACAAACGCCAGAGGGTGTACGATATCTCACGGACAATAAGCTCTTGAGGCAAATCGCTGAATGTCTGGCTCAGTGTGATCCGGTAAGCACCACGACTGCGTCATATATGAAGGCCAATATTTACTGACTAAACCAGACCAGCGGTCTTACTGCCCAGTATCCTATGTTTTCAAGAGACCGACTAACGGATACGCTTTGTGGGGGTTACTTTCCCATGATCGGTGTTCTTAGCACTGATCCGAAGGGATTCCAGATGCTCGAGCGATGGCGCATCTTCAACATGATGTATCATATCATCGACTTTAAGCAACGTCCTGATCTTATCAAGTTGATTCTCGTCAATCTTGATTATAGTCTGCATGGGCATCCTCGGGTTTTATTATCCAAGGTTCTCACAGCTGGCACCAAAGATATGCGAATTCATGCCACCAACGTTCTCCGGAAATATGCTATATCACAACGAATCACTCCTTCTGGACAAATCATCTCAGACGCCAAATGGGCCATCCAGCTGTTAGTCACCCAACTCTACGATCCCGAAATTGAGGTATGCGCCACTGCTGTCAAGATATTGGAGAAAGCTTGCAATAGCAAGCCCTTGCTAGAATACATCGTGGAGTGCCGACCAGCTCTCGATCATTTGGGAGAGATCGGCGCCCCGTTACTTTTACGGTTCCTCTCGACCTCGATTGGTTACCATTATCTTGATGGGTTAGACTATATCAGCAACGAGATGGATGATTGGTTCTTGGGTCGCAATGATACATATGTCAGTCTTATCGAAGCAAGCCTGGCACGTACATTCTTTGAGAGTGCAGACGACCACCCAAATCGCCTAAGCATGTACGAAGATGTAGATGTGGATGGGGACCACGATAGTCAAATGCCGCCACACTTTTATCGTGAATTAACACGCACAAAAGAGGGCTGCCAGTTGTTAGAAGACAAAGGCCACTTCCAAGAATTCGCTGCCACTATTCGAGAGCACAGCATGCAATCAGACGACCCAGAACTTATCACAAAAGTGAAAGGCTGTTTGTGGGCCGTGGGTAACGTTGGGTCGATGGAACTCGGAGCTCCATTCCTTGAGTCGACCGACGTTGTTGAAAGAATCGTACAGATCGCGAAAACTCATGATGTAATGAGTCTACGAGGCACCGCCTTTTTTGTCTTGGGTTTAATCTCAAGATCGGTACATGGGCTGGAGATCCTCTCTGAGCATGGTTGGCTATCCAACACCACATTGCTTGGAAAATCTTTTGGTCTCTGCATCCCTAGTGATCTCTCCAGCTTTCTCTCTTACAAACCTTGGAAGCATGAGATTCCATTGTCAATTCAATTGCCAGATACTCAGATCACAATCCACCACCCTTCGTCAATTATAGTAGATGAAGCTGACGACACAAACAAGCGGATACTGGAGCTTATCGAGGTGGAACTAGGCGACATGATTCTGTACAAGAAGGCCAGGGTGGAATTACACCAACTGAGGCACCAAAAAGTACCTGGATTTCGGCAACCTGCCATGTTTCGACGTGTCTTGGGGCTTTTGGAGGGCCACCACTACAAGCTTGCGGATCGACACTTAATCATAGAACTTTTTGATAAGAGCGTTCTACGACATATCGTCTATGGAGAAGAAAGTAGCGACGGAGAGATTAACTCGGGAGACGAACAACGGACTGAGAGACAAAGGAGTATAAGCGATCCAGCCGATTTGGAGATGACAGCAACGAAATCATCTCAATTCTCGATTTAGCAAGACACGCCGCAGCTAACTAATCGAGACTATATCAGTTGGATATAAGTTATATGATCTCCCGAGGTACTTTGTAAATACCAAACGCGATATGATATAGGGGACGTCACAACGAGGGCGTCACATAGGTAGTTTGTATTCCCAGCATGGTCAACAGTCAATATTCCATTGAGATAATTGTCCGGCGTCAAGGGTTGTAACATTCAATGACGAGGCTCGGTAAAACAATCAAGGAGTTACGGGGGCTGAGGAGTTTTCTATGGCTTCGGTCGGGTGCATTATACCCATCCCATGAACAATACAAATTTTGTCGAATCACCAAATGACAAGGTGCCAGCAATTACCAAAGTGTTTCAAGTAAAATTTATCATATACTTTTCCACTCGCCCTGCAATCAGTTGAGTGAAAAGACAATGCCAATGAAGGTATCTCGAAAATCGCAAATAATTCTCTAGCGAAATCATGTATGTTTTCTCCCAATTACTACTAGTTATGTCTGGAGAGGTAGCGCCGCGTGGATCAGATCTTAGTTTTGTGAAACTATACTATTAGACAATTAAGTGACGTTACCTACCGGTATTACTAAACCCCACTTTGATTATATGGCGGCGCTTTACATGCTCGAATTTTTTCCATGAAAGAAAAGAAAATAGTTCCAAGCTGCCTCGAACCCGACTCGAACCCGACAGCCAGCTATTAGCCTACGTTACCTAGTAGAGTAACCGTGATATCTGCGCTAATAGGTCCTTGGCCAAAAAAAATATGGCTGACAAAACGATACTCGTCGTTGCGGGGAGCGATTCATCAGGTGGTGCGTAAGTTTACAGGCTTTAAGAGGTATTTTCTTTGTTCTCTGTTGTTTTTTTACTGTTTCTGTTTTGTTTTGTTTTATACAGGAGAGGACGAGATGAGATTCCAGCTGAAGACGTTTGTTTGATTTGAACTTATTTTAAGCTAATTAGGATGAAATAAATCTACAGGGGTCTTGAAGCAGACCAGAAAGTCATTGCCGCTCATGGCTGCTACGCCATGACGGCGACGACGGCGCTGACGGCCCAGAATACCGTGGGCGTCGAGGATATTCATCAAATTCCGCCCGCGTTCACGCGGAAACAGATCGATGCCGTCTTCAAGGATATCCCACCCCATGTCGTCAAGACCGGTACGTTTGGAACTTGTCGCTTTGACTACCTGTCTGATCAATGTTGTTGCTGATGGGTTAACGTATAGGGATGTTGGGTTCGGCGGCTACCATCGAGATGCTGGCTCAAGCTCTCGTCGAGTATAAAGTCGAAAAACTGGTTTTGGACCCGGTAAGTAGAATACGACCGGTGAGAGATAGGGGGATAGACTACCGCCTTGTTACGGGCGTCTCGAGATTGAATACAGCTGAATATTTCTCTTGCAAAGGTCATGGTGGCTACCACGGGCGCCGAACTCCTGCCCGCCAAAGCCGTCACCGAGCTGCGCACGCTCCTGCTGCCTCTGACATTCATCGTGACGCCCAATGTACCCGAGGCCAAACTCCTGCTTGCGAACAGCAACAGCGGTGGCGAGGGGGAGGAGGATGAGGAGGCTATCGGGGATGTCCGGCGGCCCGAGGACCTGGAGGACCTGGCGAGGAAGCTCCGTGCCCTCGGGCCGAGGTGGGTACTCGTCAAGGGCGGCCACGTACCCTTCCGGAGAGACGGCACGGCCGCCGCCATGTCGTCCGAGGGTGGGGAAGAGAAAGAGAAAGAGCGGGATCTGGTCGTCGTCGATGTCCTCTTTGGCCCCGACGGAGACGTCACAAGGATCGAGACCCCGCTTGTCGAATCCAAGAACACGCATGGCACCGGGTGCTCGCTCGCCGCGGCCATCGCGGCGAACCTGGCCCGTGGCATGCACGTCGTCGACGCCGTGCGCGCTGCCTGCCGGTATGTCGAGGCTGGAATCCGCACGGCGCCGGGTTACGGCAAGGGTCATGGGCCGCTGAATCACTTCCACTCGACGTATATGCTGCCTTTTGCCCCGTGAGTTTGCCTCCGGCTTTTTTAAGATGTCATAAAAACACGCTTGCTTCTTTCCCTTCCTTCGCTCTCTCTTTCCCTTCGTGTTATTATTTTCGTTGCCACAGCGAGCTAATCCTACGAAGAGGGCGGTTCGTCGAATGGCTGCTTTCGCGTCCGGACGTCGCCCCGGTGTGGCATCGTTTCACCAACCACCCTTTCGTGCTGGCGCTCGGCAACGGCGAGCTGCCCCTCGACTCGTTCAAGAAATATCTTGTCCAGGATTATTTGTACCTCGTGCACTTTGCGCGCGCCAACGCCCTCGCGTCATACAAGGCGAAGAACATCCAGGACATCGCTGCTGTAAGTCCGCCCGTCCGCGCTATCATTAATAAGAGAAGAGTTGGGGGGATCGGATGCCGGTTTTTTGCGCGAACTTTTGCGTTTTGTTTAACGCTTTATACAGGGTGCCAAGATGTTCCAGCACATCCACACCGAGATGAAGCTGCACATGGACTACTGCAAGAGCTTCGGCATTGAGAAGGAGGAGATCGAGAATACCGAGGAGCATCGAGGTATGTGATGGCGAAGCCTTCCCTCTACGAAAACCGAATCCACGGCTGTGCTCTAGGTTGGATGTTAAGTAGGAAGACTCGCTGACAAGCCTGTAATTTCGTTGGGATGTAGCCTGTACGGCGTACACGAGGTATGTTCTGGACATTGGCCAGTCTGAAGACTGGCTCGGCCTCCAGGTCTCGTTGGCGCCTTGCCTGCTGGGCTACGGCGCGATCGCGAAGCAGCTGCATGCGGATCCGCGCACCAAGACCGATGGAAACACGGTAGGTGTCTTTTCTTTTTCTTCCTTTATTTCTGGTCCTTGCCTACTCACCCTAATTCATATTTACGTAACTGCGGAGCAAATCTTCTCCGAGAGTTAGTTTCGTGCTTTCCTGACTACAGCTCCTCACAAACCGGCCCAGCCTGAATTGGGAATTGCGATCACTGACTCTAGATATCGTAGTACTGGCCCTGGATCCTCAATTATGTCGCAGACGACTACGTGCAGGCTGTTCAGGCTGGATGTGGTAAGTCACTCTTTAGTCTCTCTCTATGTCTCCTCTCCGCGGCAGGACGAGAGTGGTTTGATTCTTTGGGATGATAGACGAGAATGGGAAATGAGTGAACCGATACTGATATGCGTGGTTCTTGTGTAGATCTCATGGAGAGGAGCGCCGTTCTACACTCCCCTTCGAGGATCGAGGAGCTTGTGAAGGTGTTTGTTCACGCTACGAAGGTGAGATATATGTTCATACGAGTCGCTTCGGGTGTTCATGGACTGACATCAGTGCAGATGGAGATTGGATTCTGGGAGATGTTTCCGTCTGCTTGATGGCTTGGTGAAATAGGGTCGGAGATATAATCATCCAGTCTTATTTCATGGACGATATCACAAGGAGACGTGTAGGAGGCTTAGAGATAGTCTCAATTGACAATAATCTACTAGGGGAGACACCTTAGCCCTTGACCATTCGGAACGCCTCCTGACCCTGTTGGATACTTGAGGGTATTATACGTATCGTCGGTACAACAGCTGGATAAGAAATGGGATTATTAAGTACATCTTAAATAATTCGATGTTTCCTTTGATACTGTCGTAAGCAGGCAAAATTGTCGGCCTGACTCGGTAGTTTAGCCTGATGCCGTACTATATAATACTATAGGCTTCAGAGACATGGATGGGTTACATCATCCTGACCGAAGGAAAGGCCAATGAAGTGGCCAGCCACTTGGATGTACGGATGGTGGATGAAAAAGTACCCAGCAACTATAACGGCTGGATATTAACTTAGCATTTCGAGAGGAAGGAATCGAAGAGTAGTCTACACGTTTACAAAGAACCCCTTGAACAGTCTTTCCATTCCAATATAGAGAATCCAGATACAAGTGGGAAACCATGTAATACGGTGCCTTACCTCAAACTATGTGTCCCAAGATAGTAAGCCAGCTTCCGTGCCGTTCTCCATCTCGACAACCGTGGGAGCAAACTCTCCTCTCTCGTCCTCGTCTTCGAAATTTGAAACTTCGGCTTGAACCATCTCTCCATCTTCGAGCATCACATTGCCTGACCTGACATACTCACCCTTAAGGTCCCAACCAAGTCTCAATAACCAAGATTCCAGGGATGAAAACGCGATGCCGACCGCCTGCTGATCAGGGGTGCAGAGATCACCAAGTGCCTGTATCTTTTCATCCAAGCGGGCTTTATATGTAGTGAGTGCCAGTTGGAGCTTGCGGGCATGCTCTGGCATCAGCTCGAGGACATCTCCCTGGAGATATCGTTCGTTATACAGCAATTGAGCATGAAATGTCTGGATAAGATCCCGCGCTTGCAGTGGTCTGTCGACCGTCAAACCGAAAGCGCGAAAGATGAGCCGCGTGGCCAGGAAAAACCATTGTTCGAGACAAGAAAAGTTTCCGAGGTGCATGCCCACAATAAAAGCGAATTGAAATTCGCCAGTCACTTCAATACTCCGGGTCAGTAATCGCCATATTGAGCGTAATATAGAGAGCTATCGAAGCCACTTGGAGCCTCCGAAACATGTAACTGGTGAAAGCGGCCGGGAACAGGAAGTATGTAGCTCCGAGAGTTACTCACAGTCCTCAGGTCGGTGTCCGCTATCAGGGTTTTCAAGTTTGTCGATTATCCACCCGGATGGGTCCAGCGCCTGACGCGTTATTTCTGCTCCGGTGGCCTTGGGATTAATCAGATGAGCATCCATAGGAAATGTAAACCGCAAGTGAGATGTCCCCGAAGCGTACAGTTGCGCCTCTTGGGCCAAACCTGCATTCCCGGCAACGCTGTCCGTTGTTGTCACCTGCCAGGTGTCTTGGGCAGGGTCTACAACCCTGTTCAGTAGATCTGGTCGTATAGCAGATGTGAGCTGATACCATATATTCTCGTCGCCGAGCAGATCCAGAGGGGGGCTGTCCTCTCTCTGTGACAAGGCAAGCTTATGCGAGGATTCCGTGCTAGCTGCGCGAAGGTTGTAAGGAGAGAGGCGTGCAAGGACATGTTCCAGTTTCTGACTCTCTAAAGGGGGCCCAGGTTGACTGGTAGGATCGCGCAGAACTTCGTCGTATGTATCCCACTGCTTTACGTAGACATGGCCGTGGCGCGTGTCATCCGCCTCAGGGGTGCATATCCAGAAACCACTCCTCGAAGATGTCGACTCAGATGGCGCGACCCATATCAGATGGACTCCGGCGGGGATATCCCGGAAGCCTGGGAATGATTGTGCGCTGTTGAAGGATGTCGTGTCGCAGCCGACGGTGAAGTTGGCAGGCAAATCCTTCAGAATGAAGACATCTCCACTACCGAGAAGTGAAGATGTTAAATCGATCTCAGAGTCACCCATGGAAGAAGAAGAAGAACAAGAACAAGAACAAGAATATATGCCTGGCGGAAAGAGAGGGGAAGTAACAATCAACTAACTACAGGTGCAGATCTAACCCGTTGGTCGAGTTTGACAGAAGCTGCGACGAAGTCCGTGGGCTGTAACCGTGACTTCTTATTAGACGTCGTATCAGATAGGTAATTTCTGGAGAGGCAAGGAAGCGACACTGGATGTAGTTATCTGCTAATATCGCGGCAAGGTAGGTAGTGAGTGGATGGACGTCAGCTCCCATCATTTTCACCCCACCTTTCATCCCACTGTTACCCGCTGCTGCAGCGCGGCATCCATCATTCTACATCCCTATCTCCCTCAGGTACCTGGTAGATAAGCGCAACGCGGCAAAACGGCCCACTCCTGAATACACATCAAACCTTGCGCTGTGCGATTCATCAGTAAGTATTTTGGCAGGTAATATCTAAGAGCCAAGGGGTCTTTCCATGTACTGTCGGCGTAGTACCATCGCATTGACCGACGATCAACGGCGTGTTGCGGGCATGTCGCGGAATACGAGTATGCCACTGACTCTCTTACCAGGACACTGGAACCACAGCACTATGTCCTTGCATGAAATTGCAACAATACTCCAGTTCGATAATTCATCCACAGTGAAGCGTAACGTGGCTGAGTCCCTAGATTTTCTCCTTGGAAAGGTATCAATGGAAAGCCCGGGAAGAGAAAGACAGACAGACAGAGTAGAATGCTACCCTGATAACCCTAAGACGCTTCTGCTTCGGCACTTGAGTTAGATATAGAGAGATGCTTGAACGATAGGTGAACACGGAGGCACCTACCGAGCGGCACTTTCATCACCCGAACGTGTAGCAACATGATATAAAAGGATATAAAAGAAAAAATAAACGTGCCATTTGCCAGCATCTGTTTGTGGAAACCCCAAATTGAATGGATACCAGGTATGTATTCATAGGTAGCTGCCTAGGCTGGACACAAGACATTAAAAATGTTCTTAACTGAAGCCGAGTCGCACAGATAATAATACCCAAGTTGACGCTAGGTTTGAACAGGTAGTTAAGCCCTACACGTGGGTAACTGTTAGTAGATCGGGTTCGTGCATGGTCGACTCCGGTCGCTAAAGTAGGTCTTTAGTATGTATGCAAGAAAGAGTCCTTAGAGTACCCTTATTGATTATTTTCCGGGCCATGCCACGAGGGATGGTGAAACTGACCCTCTCTTTTTGGGTTGCATACTTATAGATCATGCAGTACCTAGCGTAGGCTAGGATCAAGCCTCGATCGGATACTAACACTAATAAGAGAAAGAATGACACCGGTATCCATCTATAGTAGGTAGAGCTACGGTGATATAGTGTACGCACAAGACATACATACATACATGATGCACCCCGGATGCAAGTATACTACCTACTAGCCAGACTAGGGGAAGGGTGGGTGAGCCATACTACCAAGTAAGGTATAATATCTACTTGATAGAATGGGGAGTACCGCTAGTACACCACGTTGTGAAAGATTATCTGCGTGCACGTCATGCCGGCGGTACATGTAGGTACGGTAATTCTAACAACTGCTTACATACTACCTAATGTAAGTATGCAGTACGGTAGTGCCTCGAGTGCCGCCCGCCGTGCCGGTCACTGAACATGTACACGTACACGTACACTACTCGTGTACGTAGCACCACTACTGTAAATGATTTTAAGTACCTACACTACTTACCGAGAGCCGTTTCCCCTCGCTCGCGGGTTTCTGCATCCCATCTGCACCAGCACTTGCATTACACCACATGGCGCATCCCAGCAAGACCTAGCGAGGCAGCAGCGCAGCACGCCCGCGGCGCGGCACGCACGTCAAAGACAGGAGATCGGGGGCTAGTCGCGGAGGCCAGGCCAGGACCGTGTCTAGCGCGGCGGTAGCGTTGGCCGGACTGCTCGTCGGCGCACGAACACCCCCTTGTCTAGTTTGTCGTCGGTCTGCCACACTCACCAACGACACGCCGTCCACCGCATCCTCGCATCCCATCGCCATCCCCATCCCCATCACCACGCAACGACCTGCCTGCTGTCTGCTACCCCGGATTTCCTCCCTCCCACTGCCCACTCGCCCGACTCCTGCCCGACCACCCGACCACCCGTCTCTGCCTCGGCAGCCCGCCCGTGCCAAGGAGCCACTCAGGGGGCCCCTCGAGTGGCGCTATGCCGCTCTGGCTACGTACTGCCTGCTGCTCCCGGCTAGCCAGGACGGACAAGACGCATGGCGATGCCTTGCAACCTCGCTAAAATAGATCCCATGAGGCCAGCCTAAAAAAACAAAACAAGAAAAAAAAAATACAAGATACACTTAGCCGTACCTGCCGACGGTACCACCCCCCATGTCCTGTATCTGCTTCGTACAGAGGAAGTACAGCACTAAGGAAAATGAAGTACAGCCAAGTATCTGCTTCCGCCTTGCATTTGTATGCACATGTACCGAACCAGCCGACCCGAGAACCAGGACGCACAGAAGCAGACCCCCCTGAGAAGAACGAGACGGGCGGGCCTCATCCTGGTTTCACGCTCTTCGGAGAATTTCTAATGCAAGAGGCATGTAATGCGTGATCCCGATCCCGTTTACTGCCACACAAGGAACGCCTGCGTGTGTACTTTTCTACCCAAGCGGGACCCGGTGCGTTGGATTTTTGGGCGAGCTGGTCGCAGAATTTGGCCTCTGCTATCTCTACACATGCGAAGAAAGGAGTTATAAGACATGTTGCTGGTATTTATTTTGTTTCGCTTCTCTCTGTCTCCTCTGTTTACGGCACAATCGTTTACCTGGAGAAAGTCACTGACAGGTGAGACGTGCGCAAACAGACAAAGTGGGTTGACGTCGCTTTGCTAAATAGCACTAGGCTAAGGGGGTTTTCGACCGTCTTTCCCAAGGCTGCGGGAGTGGCATGCCATGATCACGGGAAGATGCCGGTTCAGGCAGATAGCTAAAAGCTTAGCTCGGGGGAAAAAAATTGGGCAAGATCGTTGCAATAAACCTCATGGTGCGTCTCTATCCTGTCCGTCATTCGCAAGGCTGGGACAAGGTTGACCATTCTGCCGGCCCTGACAAGAAAGCTCGCCTTGGCGCAAACCACCGGCCAAGGAGGCTTTTTCTTGTGCACGAGCCTGGATATTTATCGCCTACTTATATCGGAGCAAACTCGCTAGGAGGAATGAGGACTGCGGCCTATCGTCCCATCCGGCGGAACAATCACGGACGAAAGCGACGACTGGGTAGGTCCGCCTCGCCCCGCACCGGTTGAGAGAGAAGAAAACGTACGATCCGACGTCACTTGTATTGCCGTCCGACCCGTCGAAAGAGGGACAAGTCCAAGTTTGTCCTTTACGCTGTCGCTTTCCCCCTTCATTTCTGAAATCAAATAAAGAAGCAAACACCTAATCGACTTCACTTTCAGGGAGATAGAAAAAGGGGGTCGAATATGTCCTCTTTCTCGGACGGTGTTTGACAAGCCGGCATGGAAACCAACTCTATAATTAAGTAGGTATATGTCAAACGTCAATCATCGGATGGTCAGTCCGTTAGCGTCGAGCTGGCTACATATGTTGGGACCAAGTCACTAATTATCCTCACTAACTACCCAAACTAGAGAGAGAAAGCCAAAAAAAGAAACGAATTCTGTTATACTAACTAAACTAGCCTACATCATGTATGTATGTATGTAACGTGCTGCAGCTTAGCTACTGTACCTAATCTACAGACTTACCTAGCCCAAACCATTATTTTCCCACCCCTCCAAGTGTATCAGACCATCCCGGGGTCCTGGAGCCCGTCTAATGCTGTGTAACCACACTAAAAGGGGACGGGTGAGAAAGTAGGTAGTGTAGACAACAAGGGTGCACACCACCATCGTCGCTACTTACACTACCGACACTATACCTAGTTTTTCCGGCCCCCATGCTCGTCGATGAGCCGGCGCGTCGCCGAAGAAAAACAAAACAAAAAGGCAAGGTTATGTACAGACCATCTGGCCTCGTGGCTACGGTAGCACAGACCCGAACCGAACCGAACCGAACTCGAGCTAAAATAGGACCACTACGCCTTAACAGATTCGCTTCTCGCTTAAATCCCACCCCCATCTTACCTACATGCTATGTATGCTACCTACCTACATCATATCCAACTAGCGTAGCAGGTTTTAGGTGCAGAAAAATACGTACTTCTAAATCCCATGCATGGCGCGAACTGCCGGCTCGTTCCTGTAACCAGGTTTCCAGAGTTTTGCTACTTTGGGGCGGCGTATGTGACATGAACCGCCAAGCCCAGCGCAGTGGAAGAGCCAAAAAAATCATCATCATTATCATCGTCACTAGCGAGCCGCAGATGCTACTCCCAGTAATGTGTGCGTTTCTCGTCTCATTGCAGTACTCCTATATTTAGTTGCTAGAACAAACGTTGTGGTTTCAATTCGCATAATTATCTGGTGCTTTGCTACAGTTAAGCCTCGCAGCTTTTTCTCTCGAGATGCTATGTATAGAACGAGAACGACAGAGCGCTCACAGCTTTTCCAGCCATCGCGTACGCAAGGCCCTAATCCAACACTGGTCTCCCCTAGTATGCCCATATCATGAGCCAACCGTAGCAAAGACGGGTAAACGTATCATATTTTTTTCTGGTCCTTGCATGTTTTTCCTCTCGCTAAGTCATCGGCTCCTGTGTTTAATCCTGCGTGGGCAGGATATCCCGTGCTGTGCATGACCCACGGTTACACAATTGCCGCAAAGGGACAACTGATTAACGCACCCATCTAATAAAGGTGCCAAGCTTTAATATACCACGAATATCATACAACTGTCGTCGTGATCTCCGCTTTCGCTTAAACTTGAATATATTCAAGAGCCCTGTAACGCTGGTGTCAATTGCTGAGGCCTCGCAAGGAGCGCTGATTGAATTACCTATTCTCGGTTGTACATCTGCCCACCCTGTGCGCCATATTGGGGGCCGGCCTGATAGTTTTCTGCATACATATGCCCACCATTGCTGTACTGAGCGATCGGTTGCTGGGGCACAGTTCCTGTCGATGGAGGGTACTGAGGTCCGGGCGCATAGGCAATAGGAGGTAACTGTCTACTTGCGTAGGACGATGGAGGTTGTCCGGCTTCAGTTCCCTGAGGATCTCCTCCATTCTGCCCTTGTGCAGCAGCGGCCTGTACGTGCCGTTGGCGTTCCTGTTCCTCGGCGGCCTTGCGTTGTTGCTCTTCCTCCTTTTTGCGAGCCTTCCATTCCTTGCGAATCTCTTTAAACTCTATAATGCGTGTTAGTTGAGTGTCGTCAATTGTTTAAAACATTTCTGAAGCCATGAGGGCCAGTCGCGTTGTGTTACTAGTAACAAGTGCCAAGGAGTGGACAGCCTGTTTTGACGCGTTGCTGGAGCTATTCCCAGACGGGTATGGGAGCTCTTAGTCTAGGTTTAATACACGCAACAAGACCAGGCAACCCCAGCCTTTCAACATGATACTGTAAACATTGGTGCAGTCTTACCTTCTGGTGTTCGCTTTTGACCATGGCTTTGCATCGTGACATGAGCATTCAGATGATTTAGCGTCCCATATGCTTTTTCGCAGCCGTTCCATCCGCATTTATACATCCTTTCGATTTCTTCGTATCGACGACGAGGCCGCTTGTGCTGCTGTGCGCCCGGAATGGGTACAAAGGAATAGACCTGTTGCACACCGTACTGTCAATATATCAGCCATTTTAAGGATGTATGAAAGAAAAAAGGTCAAGCGCTGATTGCACATCCAAAACAAGGGGGACTATGGCAAGCCATAAGAGAGACTGTGCCGTATCAAGCAGCTCCCAGTCAAAATAAAACACATTCACTTATAAATAAACTTCTACCTACCTGAGCTGGCCTTCCTGGGGGAGCTGAAGTGGGCGGATGAGAATAAGATACTGGATGGTGTTGCATCTGTCCTGTGGGATGAGCATAGTTGGCCCAGTCAGGACGAGGCTGGCCGTACATCCCGCCGGGTGCGCCTTGCGGATAGCTGTGCGCCATGTCTTGAGGCGGCGGCGCGTATGGCGAGTATTGGCCGTGAGGATACGTGGGGCTAGGTGCCGCGATGGACGGATCTATGGGTACATCGCTGTCAGATTTGACCTGCTGAGGTTGATGGTTGCGTCCATCTTGCAAAGGCATTGACGGACTTGTTGTTGGTTGCTGCGCCATACCTCCACTGCTGCCGTTGTGGTTGCTTGCGGGATGGTACTGGCGAAGACTATGTTCGGGAAACGAACTTGTGGACCTCGCGGATTGCGGGTAAGCACCGTACTCCGATGTTGGTGTCGCGGAGGTCGAGTAACTGGCAGGACGCGACTCCTGGTTACTCGGGTACTGGGCAGCAGACGCGTGATCTGCAGAGGAGGCTTCAGACTGATTGTCGCCGGAGACGCTTGGATAGGGCGAAGGCAAACCTGACTGCGAATATTCGTGGACGCTGCGTTCCATAGGGCTGTTGGAGGTGTGCAGGAGCTTGCCGAGTCTCGCTCCTGGACTTGAACTCTTCAACTGCTGTTCGGGCGCACGCGGTAGTGATGCACGATGGTTAACCAATGCGTGATGTTGTGACGACTGTGGTGTTGGCACTAAGAACATGCTACGACCACCAGGCCCAAGTGAGAAAGAGAAAGGCCAGAGGGCTTTAGTGTCGGAGCCAGGCCTAATAAAAGGAACGTGGGCTGATTACACCAGACGGCGTCTTGACTTTTGAGATAGTGTACAACTCAAAAGAAGAGAGGAGGATGGAGTTGCGCCAACAACTCAAGGCTGCGGCTACTGGTGTATATTTTAGTTGTGTGGTAGTCTGCTCTGATGGGTGGCAGATGTATACTACTGTAGATCTTTGTTGGCGGGTCTGGACGAAGATACTAGTGAAGTAGTTTTGTACCTGGTCCACAGAATCCACACGTAAGTCCACAGCTTAACAGCCACCAGAATCGCTGCTGAAGATTCGAAGTGGTCCCAGAGACGATTTAGAGGAGTATGAGCAAGGATGAGATCCTCCTTTAGTAGCTTTCGAATGACCGGAGCCACTCCCCCTCACGATGAGCCTGACTCTGCTGCGATGACGGGCAGAGTGGAGGTATCTCTGCAAATACCACTGCCAGACAATACGGGCTGAGTTGGACGCAGAAGGCGACTTGAAGAGAATTCACTTTGCTTATCAATTATTGAACTCTCAAAGTCAGAGGATGGCGGAGGGCGTCAGATCAAGATGACACAAAAAAGTAATTGTACGGCGATGAGATCAACCTAGGTGGAGCTCGCACGAGGTACTTGGTCCGGATGCCGCACAGAGACTGTATGGATTGGCGAACTCTCAATAATAGATGCGAGAAAGATACTCGACTAGCGACTAGCGGTAGGTGGGGAAAGCGAGCGTCTAAAATGGCGCCGAACACAAAATTGGGTTTGGAAGGGGGGGGGGTGAACGTGTGAAAATTTTGGGGGAGATAGTTGAGCCGATGCCTAAAGCTGACTAGACCGTGGCGCTAGTGAGATAGCTAGGTGTGGCCAGGGGTTGGGGATTGACGACAGGGAGGCAAGAAAAAAAAAGGTTTGGGAATCTGGCCAGGTTATGACTAGTCGCTCCTGGTTTCGGGAGGGCCAATTGTGCTGCAGCGCAACGCCACTGGCCGTCAAGCCGAGCTAGACTGACTCTTATTTGCCTCGCGCGGGCAACGCTGGGAGATGCGCACGCGATAGCGGCAGCGAATGAAGCCAGCAGCGGTGACGTGCAGTGATTGCGCGCGCGAGTCGTTGCCCTGGGTGGCTGGCTACGACCCGTATGGCGTGTCTTGGCGGCCGTCCCGGTATCAGGTATCAGAGAGCAGCGCGGGCTCGAGACTGTCTTTGTGACGGCGACTGACTCTGGCTGGCTGGAGATGGATGCTTGCTGTCCACACGCTCTGTGCGAGATTAGATGCGCTTGACCGTCCGCGCGCTGGCTCTGGCTTTGCAGCTGGGCTGGAAACACAGTACACACGACGAGATGGGCGGGTGCTGCGTGTTGCGATGAGGAATGCTGCCGGTGCGGTTGTGATGCGCGCGACGAGTGAGGTGTGGCCTATGGCTATGGCTTATGCCTCGCACTTTGCTGGTGCGGTTGACTGTCGCGGTCCAGTCCTGGAACCTCACAAACCCGTCGAAAGTGTGCTTGGCTGTAGATGAGTACTAAGTACTGGGCTGATACTGCTGCATGTACAGTCAATCTCAAGATGCGCAGCGCGAGTGTGCACCGGCGTCTTGAAATTAGTTTAGACTGGGCTCAGTGAGGTTAGCGAGGTGGCTAGCGTCTAGTAGCCGGCGGGCGGAACGCGTTGTTTTTCTATGCAGGTGAAAAACGCACTAGAGGGGCGCAAACAACGAGCGAGGAAATAATTACGCGGAGGGCGATGCAATTGGGGAAATGCTACAGGCGCAGCAGATCGGCTGGTGAAGCTGATTCAATTGACTGTTTGCAGACGTTCGTCCTGAAAAAGATTTTGAAAAGGGGAGGGAAGAGGGATGGAAACCAAGCACTGGAAAGATTTATCATAATAATACAGGTAGGTGGGTGGACGCTGTCGGTGTACCGACCTCAAGACGGCGGGCGGTACTTGTCAGGTACCTGGGTCGCCATAAGGAAGCCACGCTGCAGTACATTCCAGTACACCACAATGTACAGCTGCACCCAAGGTCACTGTCGAGCACGCTCCACAATGCAGTCTAGGCGGCCCTATAGACAAGAGCCCAGCCAGTTTCTGTCTGCCAAGCACATTTTCTATTCATTCATTCACAATCCGTCCTACTTGACATTTCAGGTCAACCTCGGCTTGTGATACTCAACTCATAATTGACCTATCCATTGAATTCGCTTGCCACCTCTATTACCCATCAAACCGAGCCTTTGTACCTGCATTGGGGGCAAAAGAAGGTAAAAGAAAGAAAACCCTATAATGCTCCCTGACCCGCCCATCCTACGCTTTTCTATCTCGACCTAAATCATTACATTACTCTATTGAGCCTTTGGCGTACGTATCTTGCCAATGAGCTAATATCCCCACATCAATCAATGATATCGTTACTCTCACTTGTTCGCCCTCCGCCCAAATCCTTTGCATATGATGTCCGCAGTCTTCCATGCTGACATGATCAAATTAACACATGACCCGCTAATTATGCCGTAGGCCGCAACCTAGTATTGATATAGGGTATAGAGTTATCTACAGAACACGTACGGACTACTGCGTAAGAGCCCCCTGTGGGAAATACATGTAGTCTAGTGCCTTGTGTCCGGAATTGGCATATTCAATCTACTGGTACAATAACCAGGGCGCAGATAGGGGTTTTCAATGCAAACCTACTCGGGCATCAACGAAGATTTGTATTTTGCTTCAACTTTACGAGCGGCGTCCGTGATTAACTTAAATGTCGGAAGATATGACCCGGGAGTTGTAATCTCTGACCAACCTGTCAATCCTTGATGCATTTGTTGCACGTGAGTGGGCAGTAAATGCGAGAGGCTGAGGAAAGAAACGAAGCTTCGTGATCCACTATTGTACATTGTACAGTAATAATGTAATAGGTACTCGGCTTGGTACGGCGCGGAGATATCCTTGACAGAAAGCCCACCAAACATAAAGGCCCATATTTATTTATACAGGCGAGACGAGACAAACCAACAACGCCTGAGATAATGACAAAGCTGAAGTTGACACCAACGAGCATAAAGAAGCTTGGCGAGTCCTCCCTGGGGCCCCGGCCGCTTGATGCCCTATCTGGACGGATGCCTACACATGGTACAATGCACAGGAGTAGCAGTGCACATGAAAGGGGGGTTTTGCAGTCTCGTTCGCGTCTTGATGGGGCATCGTTGGAGTCCATCTCGGAAGCCCATTCATGGCCATGAAGTGGTGTCTGCATACGTAGGTAATGTAGGTAGTGTAGCTTTCGAGAAGACGTCCTAGAAGGTCCACCATGTAAGCTAGGGCTGATGTTATTCGCTAACTACAGACATAGTGGATTGAAATTTTTGGGTGATCCCATGAGCTGCCCCCGGCGCGCTCTACCTATATAGAATTCACGGTGAGGTTGCACAACACCACCAGCTGCAGATGAACGTTGTCCTGATTAGATAATGGGCCGCTTGAGGATAGTGCCCCTTTAAAATGCGACCGGCATATGTCTGGGGAGGACGAGAAGCCAAAAAGTTATAAATGTACCGATATATGGTTCAGAAGCTCTCGACCTCAAAACGCTGAATAGCAACACAAATAGGCATCCTCTTAGCAGTAGTTTTTTTTTTCTCCCTCCCTTCCCATTCCGATGACGGTTTTTTATTCCGAGCTCGCCCAACCTGGCCGACATCAAGATCCTGGGATTATCCAGTTTGCATACTGATTGCATACATGTATCATGTACTTGTATACCTCCTGTACTCTATTTGCGGTCCTTTCGCCCACATGGTGGTGTAATGTACATAGACTGTAGGCAAACCCTTGACAGGATTCTCGCGGGCACGTTCCCTGATTGGCTTGCCGGTCAAGGTGCCGGGAGATTGGTGAATGACTCGCCATGCATTAGCCCTTGTCGAATATCGTACGTAATAATGTTAGTGCATACGATATGTGGCTCAGCTGTCGCTCTCTGCATTGACCATGTGTGCTGCTGTATGGTGCTTTATGCCCAGTTGCATGAATGCGCCCACCACGACGAGCTAGCTGTCGAATATGCCTGTCGAGCCAAGTCCTCAGCTGTGTCTAGGGGCGCATCTTCTGCCGTGTATAAGCTGCCTAGCACGTTCGAGTCTAACTACATGTAAGTAGGTATCGTGCTAGAGTGGTGATGCAGGTTACATGCGCAGATTTCAATTCCAGAACTTCCATTGTTTGGTGGTGTACATATGGGTGCCGTTGCCGTATGTAGTAGACTCGCTCGTCCGTGAATGAGACGCGTTCTGGTTGATCGAGGTACCCTCGGTACCTACCTACTGTCTGTCTGTCACCTCAAGACTGACGACGAACAATTGCCGGCTCTCATTGGCTCCATATTTCCCAGAGGATTGATGAGCTGGAGGCTGGTAATGTTGAATCAGAATTAGATATTTGGGCAAAATGTGGAGATGCGATAGATGTGCATGACGCTCTGTTGCGTCACTGCACTTATGACCGTTGCGCCCTGCGCGGTCAATCGCTGATATTCCTGCCTAGACCGACGGTCGTGGCCGAGGACGTAGGTAAGCACAGTTGAAGTAGCCATTGGAAGCTATGACCAAAATTACACGTGGAGGTTCAAGCAAGCAGAAGCATCAAGTACGTACGTACATATAGTGCGGTAAATTCGAGAGTCTAGGTTGGTCTACCGACTCTACTACACTACCTAGATCTATGTGTATGACCGAATGTCGCTATTCGTCCCAGGAGCCAGCCAAGGAGCACCAGGTGATCAGTCGCGTGGCAGCCAGCCAAGCGATGCCATACATGATTAGTATATGTGTGGCGGCCCATGTCGACACAGGCTTACTTGGGCAGTATGAAAGACGGTGTGTGCGGTGGACCCGTGGGCCATAGTATACTAGGTAGGTAAGTAAGAGTCGTGCAGTATGTATACCTAGGTACCTGCTGTAGTGAGCACATGTGTACAGTACATATTTGAAGCCACTGCTGTATTGAAAGAAATCCAAAATAAAAAAACACCCTGTCATTAAGACCAGACAGGTACTGTATTTCTTGGTATGGTATTAGCAAGGTATGGCTTCAGGAACGTCTTATCAACCTACCAGGTCTGGAGAAGATGTCCCCTCGTACCTCTGATATACCACATAAGTATCTAGTTAAGGCCAAATCCATCAGATATTCTAAAACATCCTTCTAGCCTGCCATGTTCAGCTTGTCCTATTATTTTACCGTCTTTCTATATTCTACAGTTACTTACATACATATACTGAAGAGGCGTACTTTTATTCGATAGGACATCAGATTCCAATATCGTTCTATACTTCGTTCAGTACTGTCTCGTACTAGAGCAATCAAGGTTAGCTAGACCGCCCCTTACAGTGCTGTCCCGGAGCACACCTTGATATTGTGGCTTCTCCCGGGAAGAGGGGAGAGGGGGAACCCGAGGGTTACCATATGAGAACAAATATGGTAACCCGCCACGACAAGGAAGTGTATACCTGTATACCTGTAGCCTGTAGCCTGTAGCTTGTAGGTACCATGGGTTCAATTTTCAAATTACTCCACATCCTACCTTGTGCATGTATGTACTGCGACACTACTACTGTACATACAGTAGAGCATATAAACCAGCACAGGAGGTGTGGAGTTATTGGTTCATAATTATATGAGTATCGGTTCCAATCCTGTTAACACTAGATTCCCTTTGTGACCAGGTTAGTAGCAGATACCTACAAATAGCACATGTCATTACACACTCACACGCATTTGACACTTAGTACTGTGTACGGTCGCGCAAACGATGAGGATGGAAGGATCTCGCACATGAGTTACCCACTCAGGCTTAGCGCTTAGCAGAACTCTACTACGCCCCTTTCGTATATAGTGCGCGAGGTACAGCAGCTGTTGGAGTCGGGCTCTGCCAGGTTCCCGGGCCTTTTTCTTTACCCACTTCCATACCAATAGCGCATCTCCGTAGAATGCTCGCTAGGTATCTACACTCTCGAGATAGCGTGGTGTACATGATACAGTACTAGTAAGGCATGGAACAGCGAGCATCTCGTAGTGGGGATGCAAGTATCACCGGCGTGGTCCCGATCAAAACGGAGGAAAGGGGCGATTTCAGCTCAGGTCAATCAATACTCTGCCTAAAATTTATATACTTTCCGAGGCGTGGTATTAGGAACGAAGTAAGGGAAAGTAGGAAGAACATACACACGGCGGGACAGGTGATCTGGAGGGACACGAGCAGAAAGCCCATGGGTCGTATTCCAGTCCTTTTTCACTTTTTTTTTTCTCAAATATCGCCATCATTATTTATCATGGTCATCGAATCAATCCCTCTCCCTCGCGCTCGGCTACGCGACAATGACTAAGACGGATGGCTAAAATCAGCAACCATGACGGAATATCGGCAGGGCTCGGAAATGAGGGATCAATTGGTTGATGCAGTCTTCCCTCGTGATGCGCCCTGTCCAGAAGCGAGACCTACCTAACCCAAGACACTCCCAAATCACTGGCAACGCCCTGCACGGCTCTGGTCTGGGCGCGGACTGAGTGAGTGATGGGCAGGAGTCTGGGCAGCGCACTACAGTAGTGTTGGTGGTGTAGCACAGGTGTAGGACACCACCAGGGCAAACTACCCCGGAATGATTTCCCGCTAATTGGCATCGGTAAACGCGATCTGTCAGGGCCCTGGCGCCCTGGAATGGCGTCGGCAGCAGGATAGGTACAGTAGTACGGTACGTGTAGGGTGGAAGGCCGACCGATCTCCTACATAGCACGACCCGAAACTCTGGGAGACACTAAACAAGCGTGAGTCTGATGCTGAGGCGAGGCGAAACACAAGTCCGTGGTCTGAACATGCCGGCTCGAGTTGCTTGCTACTGGATGGGCTATACTCGCTAGGGAGGTAGTAATAATAGCCCACGAACGAATGAACGGACGAACGAGCCATTATAAGTATAAGTACGCCAAGGTAGCGTAGTATAGAGGCACGCTACTATGTTCTATCTACTGTTTATTAAACTAACATCTATAAGTAATCAATTCCCGTCACTAGTTATCATGGCGAGTATCTTTGTGTGTAATAAGTATCATCATTATTGCCATCACCGAGATATTACGCTAGATGCTGCATCATCGACGGCCATGTCGTCCGACCATCCAGGACCGGCAGTGCCAAAGAGCCCACCATGTATTTTACATTCATCGGCGTAGAGCATTGAACATAGAGCATTGAGCATAGAAGTGATAGACCGCCACGCCAACTATCACAATGTGATGTAACGGCCACCTCGTCCTCCACCACTACAGCTACAGTGACTACCACCACCTCCTTCTCCCTATTTACCTACCTACTCTACTCCTCTTCCTCTCCACCACCACGTCGTTCCGTCCGCCCGTAGCATTTGGTCCCCTCTCTCAACTGTATCTCCACCCTTCCGCACACCGCCATGAATCATTTGCTGGAGGCGAATACGACAGTTCACATATTTGGCGAATGTCTCTTCGCCCTGTCGCTCTCCCCATGCGATTGTCGTCCCGCATGCCTTGCCAGATCATGCGATCGTGGCCGGCATGCATCGGTACAGACCGCTTTATAAGACGCGAGCAGAATTCCTGTCGTGAGTTGACTGCTTGACATGACATGCTGGCTGTGTCGCTCGTCGGCATACATACCCAATATATCACGATAAGCGACACCCTATCGGCATGGAAGACTGGTGGGAACGGAACATGATTGCTCGGATCCAAGGTCCCTCCCCCTCAATACACATGCGGCGCTACGACGGGCTTACACGGCCGTCGAGTGGTCACATGCTAGTCACCTGGCGTCACAGCAAAAACCAAAGCGTCGTCTGAAAAGCGCATCCCGGCCGGGGTTGGGCTGTGCTCAGATGCGTGCTTGCATTTGCAGTCTTTGCCAGAGCAGAAATACCGATTCGCGCCGTCGAACACGGCGGAACCCGGGTTGTATCTGAACATGAACATGGCGACTGCAAGTTTAGAAATGGCAAGTGCTGTAAGCGTCGGCTGTCAATGTCTCACGGATCGTGGAGTCATACGGGCAGAGTAAGACAAATATATGCCAAGTATGGGTAGGTATACTAACTATATCGTCCAAAATGAATTTCCAGGAGGCCTCTACATTTGCGATGATATCAAACGAGTATGGTTACCTAGAAAGGTCTGTGGTACACAAACACGTATGTACTCTCTCTGTGTGTTCTCGACGATTTACTAGTATACTATATGTACAGAATTGTTGCCAGTAGACTGCAGTGCTGAGACATCTGATCTCGGGAATATAATGACCGTTTTCGTCGACCACAAGATCCCTGTTTCTCGCATCTCACGTCACAACTGCTGTGCGTGCGTGTATGTAAGCCATGTCGTGAGACTTGGATTACAGGTCAGTACCTACTCAGTAGGGATTCGCAATGTAACACATACCGATTATCAACGGATGTAGTTGTCGCCGAGAGATAGCAGATTTCATTATTTTTTCTCAGATATGAAATAATTACAGTTACTGTAGTGTAGGTATATACTCTACTGTACAATACACCACAACCATGCAGGGCAGGCAAGGGGCCTCCGGTGTGTACTACAGTAGGCAATTTGCACCTCAATTCGTCGAGGAGAGCACCCGTCGGAGGAAAAAGGTGCTCATCTCGTCGTTGGCCTTGCATTGCATGCGACATGGGATCCACTGATATGCAACCTTGACTAATTCGGCCTGTTCCCAGCGTAGAAGGTCTGTACATACATACAACATCCATCAAATCTCATCTTGTTGAAACGAGGACATCGAGTCATGTCTACTACATGTACAGGCGCAGTGCAGTGCGGTAGCCAAGGCCTCCAATATTGACCGAATCACACGCCAGGCGAACCCATAGTTTTACCTTCGGTTCCCCATTCCTGCAGATCGGTTGATTGATGTATACTACTTATATATGCAAGTATTGCGAAGTGCTCAGACGGGATCAGAATCGCCATACGTCAGTCATCATTGCAGGGGAGGACCTCGGGAGTCATCTGAAGTGACATTGGAATTTTGTTGTGGAACGGAATCGACAAAGCGACACTACGTAAAGCGACAAAGCCACAAGGCGGCAAAGCGGCAAAACGACAAAGCGACAAAGCGACACGATTGCGCATGACTGACTGACTGACTGACTGACTGCTCGGCATCTTCAGCTGGCCATTCGTGCGTTCATATCATAGTAATATACAACTCGAAGTGGCAACTGTATCCTGCGGCCGCCGCAATCACAATCAGGGAGGGTAGCGATTATGGGCAAAGGAATCAGAAATAAAAATAAATGAAAATTAAAGGCCTGTGGCGGTGGTATTTTCCATGTGCTGCTGACGAGCAAATCGCATCTGCCATTTGCCATTTGCGATGGATACGGCTCTGTATACCTTGTCCTACACGACATATACCACCCATCGCATCGCCTACGCTACGCCTAACCGCTTCCTTGGGCAAATGTGATCCTATCCATCTCTCTGAGATCCCTGGGAACATCACCCACTTGTCTGGATCTGGTATACAAAGGACCCCTGCTGCCAAGCTGCAGTGGCGATCAATGCACACCCACGCTATCCCTTTTTTCCTCTTGCTCACTCACGCCAGAATCAGTAGGTCCGCCCCAGCCATTCACTCAATCTGTAATGTAGAGTGCAGAACGCCATTTCATGTTGCAGTAGGTCTGTGAGCGAATACAGTATACCGTGTCAACCTGCCATGTACGACTCCTGGCGGTGGAAACGGCAGGTGAATTGAAACGTCAAGATTCCATTGAAAATGAATTGCGTATCTCAGCTGCCGCAGCTCCCACCCACTCGCCATTGACGTCAACGATAAGGCGTGTCCACCGTTACACATTTGTCTGCCTTGACAAGCTGTTTCTTTCTGTGGTGGCAGGTGGCAGGAATCAGATCCTGAGCATGATACAGCATTGGGTAATTTCCCCGAAAGGCTTCAACTACAGTATGCAACGCGGGTGGGGATATCCTTTTTTCTACTTCTTGTGTTATCCTCTATCTTTTTTTTTTTTTCTAGAATCTTTTCCCGGAAGAAAGAGGATTATACTGTGTTTTCTTATTCGAGGAATACCAAGCCGCAGATGGTTCGCACTAGGGGAAATGAGATGCTGCTCGCTCGGGGTCGAGCGTTCGGCAGTAGTGCGTTCGATTGTCGGTCTATATATCTCTATGCAGGTAGTAGTAGCGAAACTGGACCCACGATGCCATACCCAACCAGGAGCAGAACCAGGAGGAAGACAGGTAACTCTTACTGCTTCGTATTTTCTCGTCTTTTTTTCTCCCCCTCCGATCCCTCCGGCCGTCGGCATCCCCGACCCCAGTCAGCATCACGATGACATCTAATCAGACAAGGGCTTGGACGTCGATGAGGTAGCATTCATCAATCGGACGAAATTCTCTCCTATCCGACGATGCAGGTCGTTCTGTTTTTGATCATGAATGCGTCAGACATGTGGGTCGGATTATATGAACACAAGTAGTCAAGTAAGAGCAAAACACAAGCATTAGGGGCTTTAAAACATCGTGATGGATGCAGTGCGTGGTTCCTAGTGTGCTTTCGGATGGTCTACCGTGACGCCAACAATGCAGCGTGGTACCAGAGACTGTGGTAGTGTACCAGGAGCACATTAGCGGTGACTGCTAAAGTAGTCTTTGGGTACACCACTTTGTAGGAGATTCAGTCTAAGGTAGGAACCAGAGCGATCTGACAGCCATTGGCGCAGCCTTTGGTTCGGATAGTGAGCGGTCGCTGTCACTAATCTGCTAGATCCCGTTACACATAATCGTATTGATGGAGTTAATATGGTAATGGTGGTAGTGATGGTAAAGTCATGTCTCACAGGATCATATTATTAGTTCGTCTGTTCTAACTCGTTGCTAGCTAATCTGTGAATTAACAGAGGCTTGATCAGTAACTACTTCCAGAAAAAGCGAAAAAAATGTATCATGTCTCTTCTACGAATAACTGATGAATATGAGCCAACCATCAATCGAATGAATGTCTGTGTGAAGCAGGGTGGCTTGCATACCGCCCTGTCATTATGACTCGGTTGTGATCGGGGATTTGGCCGCTCGGCCGAATTGTATTTGTTAATATGAGTGGCTTGCTGCTGAGCGGCGCTGGAAAACGGGTGATTTTTTTCTTGGTCATCCAAGCCACCCTGATTCCTAACCTAAATATGCGTGCCCAGGCTGGCCTACATGGCACTGAAAAGCAATACAACCGGCGAGACATTTTCAATTCAATATAGTGGTAAATATGGGTAGAGAAATATTAAAGACTTGCAGCTCAGACGCGTCTTCAGTATCCATTCCTGATCAAGAGACTGTTTCTGGCGAGAAAAAGCCATGCGGCTGACTCCAGAGCTGAGAAACGTATGCCTCGTGGTTTGAAAAAAAAAAAAGGACAGACTTGACTCCCTTACTTTCAACCCCGCCCAGCCCGTTGAAACAGTTCGCATACTGAGACTATATATATGTATTGATGAAAGAGATACGACATTCGAAAAGTGTGGCGGCGTAGGAAGTTGCCTTTTGACGTGTCATTTACGGTTGGATAATGATTTATTACGTCGATGCGAGTATTCAGTCTGGTTTACATGCCTTGATGTCTTACTGTTCGATCGGGGTGCGAGGCGCCCACACACGAATGGTACTCGCGCTGGTAGTTTGCGAGGCTACCAAACTTTATTGTTGGTCAGCACACTAGCAATCGTCACTGGCATTGCAGCAATGTATGAAGTTATTTACAGAATGTAGTTTGGAGTTTTCGTCTCCTGTAGGTCTTCATGATGTGGCGGCGAGCAGGGGAAGTTCCTAGGGGTCTAAGAGTAGATAATGATGGGAGCTCGTGAATTAATATAAGCTTGTACAATTTGTAGCTCTCAGACCTCCCAAGTAGAGAGAAAAGAGCCGATCAAAAGGCGTCACAGATTGTAAACTGCAGTTTACGTGCATGTTCCCCACGTCATCATTGTCCCCTGGTCGCATTATGCTTATCAGCATCCTTTCCAATTAAACTAATGCATTTCACTGGAATACTCAATGCTTCGTGTCTCAGCGGTTGATTTACATGAGAGACACGAAGGAGGCCTAGAAACCTAAGTTGTCCGAGTCAAAGCCCTGGCTCTAAAAACGTTCAGGTGACCGCAATCAGTACCTAGAGGCTTCCTTTATCTTCTCCTAATTTGGGCACGACAAAAACCAGGTGAAAAATACGGTAATGTAGCAATAATTCTCCACGTCACGTCTTTGGGCTAAATTTTCAAAAGATGCGGTGTGGAGACGGTCCAGCCTCACTCTGGATCAACATGAATCTTGCTTTCTCGACACCCCGCATACTTTATTGGGTGATAAGGGAGTAGATGTAGTGTAATTTGCAAGGACAAAAATGATTTGAATATGCTTGAGGTGCAAAAGTGCCAGTTGGGGTCATGTAATTACGTGCAGGCCGTATATCTCTACTTCCAGGTCAACATGTTTAATATGCTCACCTTCCCGCAATGGCATGTTCTCTGATCACACCTGTCCTGCTTTATCTTGCCAGACAGACGCCACACGTCACGATAACCTGTTACTTGACTGTTACGAATAAGCTAGGACAAAGAAGGTATTCAGCGTCTGCTAGCCTAGAACAGTCGATAGAAACAGATATCCCGGCAGTAGTACTTATTTTTAAGACACAGCAAAGTCTCGCCCAACGAGCTGCTGCGCGTTGAGAAGGATTGATATCCCCTCCTAGTTCGATTTCTATGCCAGCGGCGTCCCTGGAGCCCTAAAGAGCGAAACGTGCAAATAAACGGCCTCTATTTTTATACTCCACTCCTTGACTTGTTGAAGTTAGGTCATGACTCGGCAGCTAACCTAGCAAACTCTAGTCAAAATACGAGCATCGAACCTCCATCAGGCATGTATCGATTAGTCTGGGTCTCGATTGGTCTAGTGGTAAGGATACCTGCTTGTCATTTGTCGATTCGATTACCACGAGCGTGGATTCTGGGCTTTACAGTATTCGAAGAGCAAGCCGCAGGTGGCCGGGGTTCGATTCCCCGATCGAGAGTATACACCGATGTTGGTTGCATTTTGTGGCTTCCTACGATTGATTGTCTTTTTGGTCCAGTCTTCGCTTTCCGTTTCATCTGTCCTCCCCATGAGATTTCGTCTTTTGATACAGATCAGATGGAAACGCGGAGTTGTGGGTCTTGTTGTGGGACGCAATGCTGTGCGACGTGAGGTGTTGTGTGTAAAGATTATATGGAAAGATTGGACTATGTAGATGTAGGTATTTGAAAGTAGTGGGCATTAACAAGTAGCGAACCAAGGCGAGCATCAGACTGAGAAGAAATACAAGTTTATATATTCTGAATCGGGCGAACGCCACGTCTTCGGCATCGAGTAGCAAAATAAATACATGAGCCAGCGGGCATCCAGAAGCCACAACACAAAATTGCGTAACGCGGCAGGCGATGAACCCAAGGACCTTCGCTATAGTGAGAGAAAGTAGTTGGATTCTCGATTAATTGATCATAAAATATTCAATTTAATCAGTCTTCATCCTCCTCTCGAAAGCAACACTCTCCCCTCCACCTCTCCTCAACAAGTGAAAACAGACGGGCCAGCTGGCTGGTAGGTCTTGCCTCCGTTGTTGTAGATATTGATGAGGAGGCCTGGGTCAGTACTCTTATAGGCACCTGGGAAGGAGACGAGGTTTGATGGGGTCTTGGAACCTGAACCACCAGACACCGTGATTTGCGCACAGGAGAGGTAGAACTGGGCGCCATTGGCAGAGCTCGCGCTGTATTGGAAAGGTTTGTGTCAGCTACCTCCAAAAAGAGCAACAGCATGAAAGAGCTCGACTGACCTATGAAGTGCGACATGCTCCACGCGGAAGAGGTACTATGATGCTTGGGATTAGCGGCGGTCATCTTAAACGTGAATTGGATTGTTTAGAAACCCTCCAAAATTGGACCGGAGCAAAACAGAGGGAAGCAACGTGAAGAATTACTAACATCGCCATTGGCCAGACACTGCGGAATAGTGAAGCTGACCTGGGATTTTCCTACGTGACGTCGCAAGTTAGCACAGACAAAACAAAACATAAGTTTATAGTCTCCGTATTTCCACGCCAGAATCGTGGTTACCAGACGCAGCAATGCTAAAAAAAAAGACATAACTTACCATTAGATGGCCAAACATACTGTCCACCACTGACAGTAGGCATATCCTGGTAGACCTTGAACCAAACCGCCCCATCACCCTCCCACGTCGCAGCAGTTTGACCGCTTGGGACCTTTGCCATGTATGCGGATAACGCCCCTGGGTGGTAGATGTTCGGGGCCACCTGCCAGGAGATCTGGCCGCCCGCGTTAATCTTAGTGATATCGGGCGCGCCGCCGGCGGCCCGTTCGTAGCATCGGATCGCACTGCTCGTCACATCCGTCACAGGTCCATTACTCTGGAAATTGGCCGTCTATTTAGGAGCATCTTGTTAGAAACAGAGCGTTTTGGTCGGGGACGTAGATGGTATAGTTGAGCTTGTTAAACAGCGAACAAAAACAGGCAATATTCCTTGTCAAGCAGACTTGTTGATTCCAAGACGAATGGATCTGAAAATACTAACCTGGCGCACTGATGACCATTCCGTTGTTCCCACAAGCTCGGGAAAGGTGTCTGAATAGTTTATTAATATGGCAAGACACCATTATATGGCCAGCACTGTTGAGGATATCGGGACAATACAACATCTCGAACATCAATAAGAGTGCTCAATACACCTGAAAATGATGCCGGGCTAAGAACACTGATGTGAAGACAAGAAGAACAAGTCGACGTAAACATACAATGAGGAGCGGCCTGGACGGCAGCAACGCAGAACACAAATACTCCTGTAACCTTCATGTTAAGTACCAATCCAATAGAATGGGATCAAATATGAAACTCTGGCTTGATAATTCCCTTCTATTGGCAGTTTGTCTGTACGGACGACAGGCTTTTTCAAGACGTGACGAGAGAGAAATAAGTCGTAACAAAAATACTTCGGATTGTTTGAGATACTTCTATCTATAGACATTCTGCCCAGGGAACTATAAAGGCTAGGGAGAGGAGGCCAAGGGCATTGAGAAATGGGCTGTGAGCGAACCACCATGTAGAGCTAGCTAATGGGTAAGACCTAGGATGGATGCCGAAATGGAAAGAGAAATGAGCGGAATGTAAGTTGCGAGAACCGGATAAATAGAGTCTCGCCGGATATTACTGTGCCTATTTACAACTGCAATCTTCATTAACCTTACCCACCCCATACGCTTCGATGTAGCCAAGGCTCGGCAAAAGGAGGAAATAGCAAAGTGAATACCTAAGACCATACGCCCACCTTTGCAATGGTCCTGGTGCTTCAAATGTAAAGAGTTCAGTGGTTAGTACGTGAACTAGGTAGCCTCTGTACCAAGACTGGTTCACATATTACGATAAGGTTATCAAAGCATTCCTATTCTACCTAGGCTGTCTGAGTTGCATCCTAATGAGTGCAACGACATGTGGATCTACATGAACATGGGACGTTGAAAATCAATGATATAGCATAGCAGTTCCAATCTAGAATCGGGTCAGTAAGTTCCACAGCCGATTTCCCAGCATTTCGAAGACAGGGCTGCCGGCTATTTTCCCACGAAAAGCCTCGAACGATAGAACAAATGCTTTGCATCTTCTCAAACTAAGGGAGTCCTGTCTTTCTCCGAGATAAAGAGAAGTGGACGTCTCTCGTCGGAGTCCCTTAAAGGAACAAAGAAATGCGCATATCTCACTAAGAGATGCACGACTCGAAGAAAGTCGATATTACCGTGTCTAATCAACCAAACCCTCTAGAGAACGCCGTTTGTGCTTTTCGGAATTAAAAAGATGACCTCATCAATCCCACAGATATTGTTATGTGGTGTTGAAGGACTGGGATCTTGCAGGCACCTGTAGAGAAATTCAATCACCATCGTCGGTTACCAAGAGGCATAGCGTTAGCACCACCGCCGCTATTACCGCCACCTGATGTCCTGATTAGCTTTAGACGATAAGAGCAAGGTGACGAATGGAACATACCACGATGACCACCACCACCACCACCACGTCCGTATCCACGACCGCCATATCGGCCACCACCACCGCCTCCGCCGTATCGCGCCATTTCGGCCAGTCTCGGATCAACTTGTTGCTTAGCCTCCTGAAGGACTCCGACAAGGTCACGGGCCTGCTTCGAGTCTGGCGGTGCGGGTTAGCCCGAAATCACGGACATCGAGCAAAGCGATGAGACTTACTGTCAGTAGTAAAGAATGTAATGGCGGTACCATTGGCGCCAGCACGACCAGTACGACCAATACGATGAATGTAGTCTTCCGAGTTGTTCGGATAATCATAGTTGATCACGTGAGTGATGTTGCGCACATCTTTTATCACACAAGGTTAGCTCTAGAAAACGAGTTGCTACGAAGCAAGTCCCAGCGGCGAACATAGGTGCCGTAAGCATATTGTTCCGTGCATTCTCCATCGAGAATGGGGCTGTCTGCTGCAACAACACTGCCAATCTGGAATTGATCCCAATAGTCTGGTCCGGGTCCTCAGGATTCGGGAATCTTAGAGATAGCTTGACAAAATCAAGAAATGCTCAACTTCGCCTAATTGTACCAGAGCACATCAGGTACGAGGCGAAACATCGGACACGGCCCTTGAGGCCATACCATCGATCCCGACCATCCGGATGGAAGGAGAACCACAAGACACGACTAGGCCAGAAATATGTGCGCAATCAAGAAAGCCCCTAGACATCACAGTCAAGCACATCGGATATAACTCTGCTGGAAGTTGGGGGGAGGGCACAGGGTTGGGGGAGTTTTAATCATACCAATACCACGAGAAGCCACGTCAGTGGCGACCATGATGGGACTTTTGTTGGTCTTGAATTGATCCAGGACCCAATCACGCTCGTTCTGTTGTTTGTCACCGTGTATCGCTGCGAAAAGGTTAGCGACAGAATTAATATCAGTAAGCCGAAACGTACAAAGTGCTGGCCATCCATCCTGGCGGAGAAATCTTGTAATGTCATCGGCGACACGTTTTGTTCCCACAAAGATCAGAGACTTGTTCTCCTTGTCGTCCATGATCTTCTCTAAGTGCTTGATCATGCGATCACGCTTCTCACCCTCTGAAACTACTTCAACAATTTGAGTAATGCGATGGTTTGCAGAAAGGTCCATCGAACCAATGTTGACTTGAATGAAGTCAGTCTGGAACTCGGAGGCTAGAGCTCTAACTTCCTTGGGCCAAGTAGCGGACCACATCAGTGTCTGACGGTCGGGTCGAATTTGGCCAATGATTTTTCGGATTTGGGGCTCAAAACCCATGTCAAGCATACGATCAGCCTCATCGAGAACCAGGTACGTGACACGGCGAAGATTTGTCTTGCCGCCTTCGAGCATGTCAATTAAACGACCAGGAGTGGCGATACAGACTTCAACTCCCTTAGACAGATCTCGAATCTGGGGGCCACGAGGAACACCACCGTAGACGCATGTGTTGCGAATTCGGGACGATTTGCCAAACTTGGTGATCTCCTGCTGAATCTGAACGGCCAGCTCTCTCGTGGGAGCCAGAACAAGGACAATAGGACCGTCACCAGGGGCAAGAAGGGGTTGGGCGTTGATGTGAACAATGGCAGGAAGACAGTATGTAAGCGTCTTTCCAGAGCCTGTCTCGGCAATACCAACGACATCGCGACCGGAAAGAGCCATCGGCCAGCCCTGGGACTGAATGGCGGTAGGAGCAGGGAAGCCCTGAGCCTTGACTTCATCCATGACATATCTGGGGAAACCAGCTTCATCGAAAGTCTCAACAGGCTTGGGGACGTCATGACCGGCGATCGATATCTGGTGATCGCGTCGGAATCGGTCAACTTCGCTGCTGGGTCGTTGAGCGAGAGCTTCGTCCTCTTTGTAGAAGGATTTCTCGAACTTGGGAAGTTTGCTGAGGTCTGTGATTTGGATTAGTATAGTGGTAAACGACATCCTGCTTGTTTGTGAACACATACCCCATGTAGGCTTGCTGAGGCCGGCACCGAGGTTGCTCATTCGGTCACCGCCGCCACCACCTCCACCGCCGTAGCCGCCGCCGCCGTAGCCACCACCATAGTTAGAATGTCCGTTGTTTCTGTTTCGAGCGATCAGCATTGCCGTCACAAATAAAATAGACAAGTTTATAGCAAAGGATATAGCAAGTTCAACGTGTCGAGAAACGTTGACAGTGAACGGGGATGATCGTGGCGCATGCAGCCAATGAACAGAGCCCTCGAAAAGACAGGCAAAACGCGATTGCTTACCCGTAGCCATTGTTGTGATCGTGACGACCACCAGAGCGGTGATCACCTCCGTAGCCGCCACCACCACCGCCGCCGCGCGAGCCGTAACCACCACCTCCGTAAGACATGGTGCTTCTTTATGAGAATATTTTTTGTGGTGTTGTTATTGTGGATCGGCAAATGAGGCAGTTATGCGCGAAAGTCCAATTCAGTACAGCGCGCGAACGGGATAATCAAGAAGGAAGGCGATTATGAGCACGGCCGTTCTGAGCTGCGATAAGGAAATACAGCAGCGTGACCTGCAATAATGAGCGGAATATGGAAGAAGAGATCTGGCCCTGGATGGATGATGGCGAGATGTGATGTTGTTGATGGGAAAAGAGATGGTAATGTCTCTCTTGCACCCAGGCTGTATTGTAGGTATTGACGGAGGCAAAGAAAATTCACTACCAGCAATTTTTTTCTGGCACTAGTTATGCTCCACATTAAAACACGGTCTCGACCTAACGAAACCAGTTGTACATAGGTACCGTGTACTTACAGTAGGTAGGACCTTAGCCGCAAAAGAGAGCTGGCAGGTGGTCCGTGCACAACATTGCAGCTCACCTACAGACTACAATGTAGGTACCTGCCTACAGTAACCTAATAAAAAATATATTCACTCGTCAGAGTCTATGAATAATTGCCAGAGACCATGATATCCACTGGTACGGCTTGAATACAAATGGGTCACTTGGCTCTTCACGAGTCAAAGCAGCCGCGAGGCACAGCTACAACAGCCTATGAGTTGCATCGGTTTGGAATATAACGGAGCTTCCGAGGACCGCAGGTTACAACGGTCTTCTTCTCTTACCATGACATTATGAACAAATGACCATATTTATAGTGCGGTTACCTCCGAGTGATGCGATAAAGTTCACCATATCTAATATATTGTACCATCTTGCCATCGTAGGCAAAGCACGAGGCTCTCGTGTAGGAAGGCACTACTTGTGTTAATAGAAAGTTAAGGTACATGCGTCGGGTAACTCTAACACTACAGACGGGGTTTCTGTCAGCTAACCTAAATGAATGATAGTAAATCTCTCGGTCCACAAATGCCTTCCAATACACGATGGCAAATTCTGAGTACAACAAGGGAAGTAAAGTATTGCAAAAAGAAACAAACAAATATTCTCTCAAGTAAGTCTTATATTTCTCTTATAATGGCGCAAGTCTGGTCTCGCCCATGCGTCCTATATCGTATAAAGTCTCCTTTGTTTATAGTGCTAGCGAACTTGGAGGATGCTCTGCCATCCTATAGGTACCATAGACCGCGCGGCAATCACACTCACTCAAACCTATGTGATAGAGTCTTGGCTGATAAGTAGTCTCGAGTACAACGGGTAAAATACACTTATCAACTTGCATTTGAAAACAAATAACGGGAGTAAAGAAGGACACCTAACGGAAAATGTTATCTTCAGAGGAAGGGACTATGATATACCCGGCACTATCACTTCTGCTGCTGTTTTATCTGGCAGGGTAGAAAGGAGACCACAAAACGAGTTAAGCTGGTCGGGTTGAACAGGCCTTGAATCGCGGCAGAGTACGAAATCTCACCCAGGATGTTTTTCTTACATGAATTGCATCTTTCGATGGAATTAAAAGTCACTCAACTAGCGAAAAAAAAGGGAGGGGGGGGAAACCGAGCTACTTTGGAATAGTGGCTGCGTTGCATATACTCGAATGCCGCGTCTAACTGGCACGCCGCATTATACACATTCTTCGCCAGGATCTGGATCGTGCGCTTTGTTCAGAATTTGTGTTGTTTCATTCGCCTTATCCCTTTACAACCAGGCAGTATTTCCCTGCCATGTAAATGCAATGACCATACGAAAGGCATTTAGTACTAATAGCCTTGCCGGATTTCCTTTTGTAACTCCCTCAGTTCGACCATCGCCACCTGCTCCAAGCTCGCAAAGATCCAGGAGAGACAAGGAAGACGAAACCGACCCCATATGGGTTGACATGATCCGTCGTTCGCATGCCCATTTTCTTCGTACCAAAGGACTGGCCCGCTCTTCCCCACCAGAACCACAACCACACAAGCAGAGTATAGCTTGACGCTTCTGCTTTAACGGTAGGACTTTTGGTACCTGGCACGGGCACCTGGACCGCCGAATTTCTTGGGTTCGGCTCGTCGGTTGTCGGCAACTAGGAGGGTACGGTCGTACTGGACGAGGGCCTGCTTTAGCAGGTTCTTGCTGTGCTCATCGACGTATTTCTGGTAGTAGGCGATCAGGGCCTAGTTTAACGGATTAGTCCGTATTCCGACACGACAGGCCCGTCTGACAGAGACTGTTTCGAAGAGCACGAAATATTGCCATATTTACCTTGCTGATGGCCTGTCGGACGGCGTAGACCTGGCTGGTCTGACCACCACCGGTCACACGCACGCGGATGTCAACGTTGGCGAACTTGTCGAGGCCAATGACGAGTAGAGGCTCGTAGACCTTGAAACGCAGGACGGCGGGTTCGACTAGGCTGAGGGGCTTTCCTGAAATCGCAAAGCATTAGAATTGTCGCCAGAATCCATGCGCATCGTGAGCTTGAATGTACCGTTGACCTTGATGAGACCTGAGCCAGCCTTAGCGGCCTGTTACACCTTGTCAGTAATTCCGATCCACGCAATGTGAGGCAGAAGGATTCCTTGGCCATACCGCAACTGCTGTCGCAGACTTCTTCTTCTGTATCGCGAAATCCGTCAGCATCTCTGTCGTCACGTTCTCGATTCGTCGTAGTCACAAGCATGGGAAATGGAGGGGGGAGGTCGTACGCCGAAGCACTCTGTAGTAGAGACCGGTTAGCAAGTTGTTTTGCAGCCACAGAAGAAGGATTGTAAATGCTCGGCTGGAGGGGTCTGCGTAGTACGTACGAACTGATTGAACCGAATCCATGTTGGCGGATTCTGTGAGGTTGTCGTGTTGTGCGGACGGAGGGCGAAACTGGACTTGTCGGGAGTGGAAACGCAGCGAGCGAACTTCAGCTTCAGGAATTTTCGTGGTCGTTGTGGTGGAGTTGCGATTTGTGCGTTTTGGTGGGCTACCTTACCTATTTGCCTGGGTCTCGCCAGCTGTGTGGCTTGAGGATCGATGGATGTGGCTTAGCATGGTCTGTGGGGAGACCGTGCTGAATGAGTACTTTAGCACATGCTTCAACAGGGATAACTCTGCAATCTTATCATAGACCGAAGATATACCGAGTCTACCTACAGTATGTATTTCGACCAAGATAACGTCACTCGCTGTCAACCAATAAGGAGGGGTCACAGTCAGTACCCAGGCACCATTCATGTGAAGCTGTAACGATAAGTCCATCTGCCCAAGCAGCGATGCATAGAATCAACGAACTACCTACTGAGGAACTACAAGTAGATACCTAGGTAGACAGATTGCAGTGATGTGACAACCTACTCGCTCTCTCTCTTGATTTTTCGAGTGAGAATTATAATTGGATTCTTTATAAGAGCCGAGCGTTGAAACGCAACGTAAGAAAGGAACTCACTTATTAAGAGGCGAGACTCGCGCCGTATCTCAAGGTCAACCAACCCATCTCGGCAGAGAACAACACATCATCTACATATCCATATACATAGCCCCGACAGAGAATAAGAACATCATTTACCTACATGTATCCACATATATAGCCCGACAGAAAGGAAAGAAAACAAGAAGAAAGAAGAGAAAGAAAATAAAAAGCAACACAGCCATGTCCCGCAAAGGCGTCGGGCTCGCAGCCTTCGACCGCTCGCGTCTGACATCGGCGCAGTTCGCCTCGCACGGCAACTCGCTGCGCAGCACCAACGCCCAGGCCCTCGAGACCCAGCTGGCCGTGTTCCGGTCCGTGCTGCAGCAGTTCGCCCAGACCCACGCGCGCGACATCCGGTCGAACCCGTCCTTCCGCGCCCAGTTCGCCCGCATGTGCGCCGCCATCGGCGTCGACCCCCTCGCCTCTTCTTCTTCCTCCTCCTCTTCATCCAGCAACGGCGGCGCCGGCGGCAGTATCTGGGCTCAGCTCCTGGGGAGGACCGTCAACGACTTCTACTTCGAGCTCGCCGTCCGCGTCGTCGAGGTCTGCGGCGCCACGCGCGGCGAGAACGGCGGGCTCATCGGCGTTCGCGAGCTCAGGGATAGGCTCATGAAGGGCCGCATGGAGGGTGCTCCCGAGGTTACCGAGTATGTGACTTGTTTGTTTGCCAACCGCCCTTTCGTTTTTTCCTCTTGTCTTTTACGTGAAGTAGGGTCGAGAAACCGCTGTGCGCTGCCCTGCTGATACAATTGTCAGAGATGACGTCCTTCGGGCCGTGGCTACACTGAAGCCCCTCGGCTCCAGCTATTCGGTCATCAAAGTCGGCAACAAGTCGTACATACGCTCGGTGCCGAAGGAGCTGAACACCGATCAAAGCTCCGTCCTCGAAGCTGCCCAAGTGCTGGGCTATGTCAGCGTCTCCATGCTGATGGTCAACTTGCGCTGGACGAGGGCGCGAGCACAGACCGCCGTAGAAGATCTCCTGGGTGAAGGCATGCTCTGGGTCGATAAACAGGCCCCCGAATGGGAATATTGGAGCCCCGGGTTCATAATAATGGATTCCTCCGACGGGACTGGGGCGAGTGGATGAAGACAGCACAGCGAGGCTACACCATACTAAAACCTCACACATAGATCAAGACGTGATGCGCAAGACAATGATTAACCGCATCCCGGTGCTCAATGATGGCCGGCTGAGCAGCTATTGGCCTGGAGAAATATTGTCCTATCACGATGCTCGCCATTTTATCAAATCAAACTGTATCCGATAACCCCCTAGGGATAGATGGTAAATATCGTAGCTCAGCTATGAATGGTTGTATGAAAATGGGACGGCATATCGTGGCATGCCTCGAACCCTGCATTTTGAGATGACCTACGATCTGCAAGATTGCTGAGGTACATAGCAGATCGAACTGGAGATAGCTCGTCGGTACAAAGAGACAATATAGCAAGGCGGAAGGCATCCACAAATAGTATAGACAATTTACAAATTACTTTGTGGTCTACACCCCCCTAAATTCTATTGTCTATGTTTTTAGTATTTTGCGGACTTATAGGCCCCCTTGTTAGCTGTATCATATTGCTAATGATTGAATATTGAATCTTCGAAGTGCACACAATAGCAGCGTTTACAAAACGTTGAACGTCAATTACTTTGCTAGTACCCCTAACATGATCTGAACCTTGTTGTAGAGCTGCATTGAAATTGCGAGCTCTATATATGGTATATGCCTCTTTTATATCTACGATCCCCGCACCGGCTGTCTCACTAGATACATATATCATCAATCAGGACACCGCGTATTCCATGATGATGATTTGGTAACCTAGTATCTACTAGTAGAGTTTTAAGAATTGCGGCTCGTCCTCTGAAGTGACCTCTGGCCCTTGACTTATGCGTTGTGCGTTGTTTCTAATAAATGGTATTTGGAAGTCGAGATCCAAACAAAGTAGAAGCAATTAGTATGCACGGTGTTATTATATATGCATAGCTACCTAGGTAGGTACCAAGTGAGGAGAAGATGTGGGCATAAGAATAAAAAAGAAATTAAGAAATGAAAGCAACGATTGTAAATGCCTTAACGATTCCCATTTACTCCAGTTGCTATGCATGATTTGACCACCCTGATAATGAATAGGCTCCTATGGTCCTGTCAACCCAATGTGTAGATGACCTCCCCCATCGCGATTCGTCCCTGGATAAGCTGATGAATTTACCTCGACCGCATTATTCGTCTCTGAGGTCACGCTCTTTTGAATCGCTCCCGTCTTTATCTTTGATGCGATTGGCCAGAGCATTGATTTTGCCCCTAAGGAATCCACCGCCGGCTGATTTTCCTCGGACTTGATTGTTGCTCATGTTGCTTCCGCTGGTAGCTGGCCGCACAGGTTCTAGGTACTGGCTGCTACCGCTCGATTTTGGCCGTACTAGGTCAATCCCGAGCCCAGTCATTGCTCGACTTCCTGGCATTATCTTGGGATAACCCGACATGCTGTTGCCATTGCGGGAGTCGCTTCCACTCCGGTTGTATGAGCTTGACGAGGCAACGGAAGAACTTCTACTGTTGGGGCGTTGAAGAGCAGAGCTGCTTGACTGTGAGTCCCTGAGGCTTCTGGGGGGCGAGCGAGAATAGTCGATAGGACTTGTGGTGCGATGACTCGACGAATCATCGCTATGGTCTGCGGTGTTAGACAGGGCAGGCGTAGCGAGTAGGACACTGCTTGTGGCTAGCTTGCGAAGCTTGCTTTGTTGGGCCGCATTGGGCCGGTGCCTACTAAACTTGTTGCTGATGATGGCTCCAGTGTGTGAGATAAGGGCCTTGATAACGTGGTTCTTCAGGTTCATTGCCAAGTCGAGATTTGACCATGTCTTGTTGCGATACTCAATAGCTGGAAGTCTGAAGACGAAATCGTGTACGTCCTCAAGATTACGTTCACCCTTGCCTTTGTAACTAAGGCACAAAACAACAGAGGGCATTTTTATGTAAGCGAAGGTCATGTAACTTGAGGCCCGTGTCATCATCTTAGACAGATCGTCTGAGGGTTCCATCTCTGAGTTGCCGCTTTTTCGAGGAAGAGAAAAGCGTGTTCCTTTTCTGTTGTCACTGTTGGAAGTGTTGGAAGACCATGTCGTTGAAGATCGCCCAATCCCGGGTTTTGGTATTGCACCTGCTCGTAAAGATTCGTAGGATGGCTTTTTACTCGGCGGCTTGGCACCAAACAGTCGAAACATGTGGGTTCCTTCCCCAGAGTGTATGCTGACAGCTTTCACTCTAGAAGGCTCATCCACATGAGGTGTGCGCGAATCAAGACTCAGTGTAGGACGAAGGCGGAGCTCCAGTGAACCCGCTCGTGTGTCGAACGGTGAGTCTTTATCGGAAACCGATGAACCATTTCCTACGGATCCTGACATGGAATCATACGCCAAAGCGTCCACCGCGTTGCCGGAGTAACTTGTCCTCGTAATGGATGGTGTTTCAGTTTCGTTACCAGTATTAGCAGTTTCTCCAACCTCGACTTCCGGAAAAATATACTGAAACAGTTTCTTCCCTGCCTCGCGTTCCAGTTGTATTTTCATCGGAAATAGATTGACCTCGAAATGATCCATGACAGGTATACCGGCAATAGCTTCCAACATATGAAAATAGACGCGGATCATCTGCGTGTCTTTCATGTCGGTTACGCGGCCTTTCTCATCTTCAAAATAGGGGCCAATTATTTCGGGATAGATTGCGTTGGGCGTCAGATTCAGACCAATGACCCTGCCGATCTGTATCAAGTTGATGTGTGATCCGTCTGAATTATCTGTTCGATCATATTCGACATCTTTTAACTGCAGTTCACACAAAGGTTCGTGATTTTCCTGGATAAGATGCCAAACAATTTCTCGGGCAGTAATAGTCCACTTCAGCAAAGCGTTGCCTTGTAGAGAGCTATCATACTTTCTCTGCGAAGATGTTATGGCTTTCATCACGAAGAAAAGTTCGTCTTCGTTGGCAGCAAGGTCTCGTTCCAATACCAGCCGATCCTCCCAACCTTTTCTATCCAGGTGCTTGGAGTGAATCTGGAAGCGGCTCTTGATTTCCTCGAGATTGCGAATGCGTTCTTGTAGTTTGATCACCATTTCAGGGGTTCCGCGCAGGTCGGTAAAGTCTGATGCCAGCATTATTTTCTCCAACCGCTCACTCCTGGTCTTCTCCAAAGGTTCGCTATATAAAAGTAGATCAAGTACTATGATGTATACGGCGTAGTATTGGGAGGAGTTGCATAGCGCTCGAGCTTGAGGGAACTCTACCCAGAGATTGTCCATCCTACTTTCTGTATTGTCTAGGGATGGAGTGCCGCTTTCAACATTATTGACTTCATCGTTGTACTTCAATCGAAGCGTGTTGAATTTGTCGTATCTTAGCATGGCCGAGGTTTTCTGTACGATACGCTTGAAACCGAAGGGGTCTGATTGGAAATCAAACATCATCTCCATAGGGACCCATGGTGGCCAAGAAGAGCCGGATGGTGTGCCATATCTATTGCCTGAATACTTCGAGAGGATCTGGTCCAAAAACCACTTTTGGTGAGTGACGAAAAATTGCGCACTGTCCATGCGAAGTAGGAACCGCCGCTGTACTAAGCCACTGACAGGGTCAGATAGCCTAGCTTTTTCCATAACCTCGACAACCTTGAGCTCCATTCCTTTCGCCGTTACTAGGATAACATGCTTCTTGTTTTTATCACTTTGGAGCTGGATCTGAGGCGCAATAAGGCGGACATCAAAGCTGTTTTGAGGAGCAAATTCTTCGGCAATGCCGCCCGTGATGTCTTCCATATTTGCATTGGTGGCGCCTTCAGACGTGGCAGACTTCTCAGCATTGACAAATCTCCGACCGTCTTTGAGAATCTGCTTGATTCGGTATTCTATATCGTCACTAGACTCATCAGCTTGGCCATCGAATTTGGTATCCCGTGCGGTGTTCGAAGCAGACGAAGGCGCTTTGGTTTTGTTGTTTTGTTTTGCCTTCGTTTGTTCCTCCACGATGTCGAGGATGAACTTTACAGCCGGCCGGGATAAATAGTAAACAAACCCCCGTCGTTGGCTGACTTGGTGGCTGTATCGTAGAATGATATTTCGTAACAGATTGTTCCATTTCAAGTGCATGTTGTGAACAACAAACCTGTTTTTGAAATCGCTTGCAAACTCGGCTCCTGACGGTACCTTCAACCCCTTCTCCCCAGTCTCCTCAGTCTTTCCAGAGCCGTTATCTGAGTATTCGCTGCCTTCCGAGTTCTTCTGTTGCTCGCTGGTAGTAATTTTGTACGCCATTTGATGTAGCATAGACTCCATGAATGTCCGCTTATCTCGAAGAACGCTGGTATGCTTATTCAAGCTTTCGTACTCGGCCCGAACATCAGGATCTTTAGTCATTCGAACTTCAGCGTCAGCAACGTTGGATATGTTGCTTGTAATTTGACCATCTAATTGATCTAGTCGGGATTGAATGAGCTGGGACTGTACTCTTCTAGGATCGTCGTCTTGTCTCATGATGCAAAAATGTGTGGGTTCGGTTCCAAAAGGGCTTGTGCGATCCGGATCTCCGTCGATTGTTCCTCCAATATCAGTTTGGCGAAAATAAGTTACACGGGGAGAGTACGCGAGTGGTAGGATTTTGGTGTCCGGGTTTGCTTCTGATGGAAGAATCCAGTCAAGTTCAACAAAATCATCCATGTCAATCCAGCTGAAATCATGATCTGGAATCGTGAAATGCGAAAGGTCAGCAGCTTCATCTAGATCTTGTTGCGCAAGCAAGGTCGAAAGGGAATTCTTCTTCACTGCCTCGGTTGTGGTGCCCCTGATACTAGCAGAAACAGCACGCACGTCCGTTGACAGGAGATCGAGTTGAGCAGCGTGTATTTTCATTCCAGTTGTTCTACTGCTGGGTTTGGCAGCTTTGTTGTCGGCATCTCGCGTATTGAACTCTTCACGACGCTGATGAATATCGACCATGAAGCTATCGAACCTGACCTTGATGCCTGTTGCTGACACATCATTTTCGGAGTAGTTTTCGGCGTCTTTATGCTTGTATATATGACTCAAGAAGAGGGGCGCGAGAAGGAGATTGTATTTGATTGTGCCCAAATGCCTTCCAAATTTCTTACTAGTCTTTTCTCTTCCCGGCCAAAGAGAACCCTGGCGAATCGGTAGTGACATAGGTCCACTGAAAAGTGACCACCATGCGAAGAAATGGGTGAAGAATCTCGGAGTGAGATGGACGGTGTTATAGCTTCTGGTGGGTGGTTGTAATTCGGACGATGTCCAATCACGATCGATTGGCGCCCTGACAGCAATCGACAGATGAATGTGCTGACTTCTGAAGCCACGGAACGCATCGTAAGGGACGGTGCCATCCTGTGATTTAGCATACAGGGGGGCTTTCAAGATCACATCATAGTGTGGCTTGAAGTTGAAATCCCGATTTCCATTAGCGATAGCACGCTCAAAGACAAGCCCAGCCATCCACTCAACATTACCTGACAGCTTCATGATGACCTTCTTGAACGCTATGCCGGATTTATAGCTGGTGTCGCTTGTTATACTGTCATTTTCGTGTATCTTGTGAGCCTCTTCTCGAGCGTGGTGGCTGAAATCGGGTACTGCAAGGACGTATTCGCCACTATTGACAGTCATGAATTTTTTTGGATCATCCTCTGTGTGAATATTCCACTTGACGTTGTTCCGCCAACACATCAAAAATCCAGCGCCGCTACCAATAACTGCGTATGGATCTCTGGAACCTTTCAGAGCGAGATGCACATCTCCACCTGCTCTCCACGCTACCCGAACCCGAGAGTGAAAATTCAGCCTGATTTTGTCCCAGAATCCAACACGCTCAGATGGATCAAGTTGGGGTTTCGTAAACGATTCGATAACCATCATCATGTCTTGAATGGCGGGTTGATAGGAAGGGCCCCAGGTAATACGAGTTGGGTCAGCTGTGTTTAGGTCCACGTACATATCTGAGTATGACTTAACAGGCCCAATCGTACGACGGACATCTATGGCGAAGCTACCATTCGGCACACCGGGCTCTGGGTTATTGGGAGGGGTAATCTGAACCCGTATCCTTCGAGAAGACTCGTGGCCACGATATTCCTCTGCTATAACAAAGTCCGTTTTGAGGGATAGTGCTGACAGTTTAGATGACTGACCAGGCCGCAAGGGCGGAACGTGGAGTAACGGGAGAGGATAGTCTCTAAGCATGACCTTCGCTTCGCCCATTGTAATTTGAATATTCATTGGAATGAGAAGAGAATACTGCATATCTTTAGGCATCCCCTTACCAACTTGGTGGAGAAAATCGGGCAGCTTTTGCAAGGGAAAGGAGGGCTTGTCGATCAAAACATGAAGCTCATGAATGGTCGTAGCCATAAGTGCAGGCCGCTGCGGGACTTCGAGAATTCTTTCCGTATCTTCAAGATCATCGGGAACGTGATCGCTTCCCCAAAATAAGCTGCGAAGCTCTTGAACTTCCTGTCGCGCCGTGAGAAGATGATGGTCAATGCGTTTTTTCCAGCTTTGTGCATTATGTTCATGTAGCCTCATTCTCGCTTCCTGGATGGTTATATGTGCGTTGCCGGTCATATCGTGGAGACCTTCTGGGTCATACCGAGGGTTCCGACTGCGTGGGGTCTCGCTGCGGGACCGCTCGCCTCGTGTATGCTGTGTCAGGCGGTCCTCGCTCTTGCTGCGTCCCCACGGAATTCCAGTCGTGTCTCGGCCTCTGGTCATTGCGGAGCGATTACGATACCGAGTAGGATCTCGCTTCATCTCCTCGTCCTCTATTTTTTTTACCTTGACATGGAAAGCATCCTCGCGAGCAATCCGTTGCTGTTGCTCTACGCGACCAGCTCTATATATCATGCCAAGTTTCCATTCAAACGCGCCGTCCTCTAGCTCGAGCATCAAGTTATGAGCTCTTAAGGACAGTTTAGGTACATTCTTCGGTTTTTCAGGTAGTTTATCAAGAATGTACTCGTTGGTTCCAGTCTTGAATCGATGATGGAGCTGCTGACTTGCTTTGAGGACATTGATGAAATTATCAGATATCTTATTTATGATGAGTTCGTGAGGAACAGCAAGCCTGATCGCGTCTGTCACAACGTCAACCATCTTGTCATCTTGAAAGCTCCCGTTAGACGTTTTCCTTCGAGACTCTCGGTAGTCTAGGCGAAGCGATTTGATGCTTGCAATCCGAGCCCAAACACCAAGCATCCTAGGAGCACCAGCATATAAGCGTATCAACTTTGAAGCGAAGTATGGAGGCAGCCATCGTTGACGACCAGCCTCCATGCCGTATATTTGCAGCATAAGAGGAGGGTCTGCCGGCATTTCGGCCTTGACCTGGATCAGGGATGCTTTGCAGTCGACCGTTACTAGCTCCTTCACGATTCTGGGAGATGAGTCTGTGGTACTCGACCATGGTGACTCGGGCGATAAGAATGTGACGGGGCTTTGACTATATATAGGGCTTGATGGCGCTGATGGGGAAGCATCTTTCGCGAATGCTCTTCGCAAAACCATGATGGCAACGCCGACCGAATAATGGCGGAAGAGCGAATACTGGATAAGGAGACTGCGGAGATGAGAGTGGACATGAAGAATGGGACTGTGCGCATCGCTGTGGGTTGAAAGTGCAACTTCAAAGCGAGGCATGTGGATAAACGGCTCAACCTCCCACTTCTCGGGTGCCTCCATCACAAAAGCCTCTAACCCCCTGATATGGATTGCAATTCTCCGGCCATCTCCCTCTTGCTGCAGTTTTTTACGGGGAGATGATGGTGTAGTAACGGAGTTTAATATTTCTGGGTCGGGGACCAACGACCGACTTGCTGCTCGTCTCCTAGACATGGGTCGCTGCCGCACATGATCCATCCTCTGCGCTCGGTATTCGGCTGACCATGTGTCGACTTGAAGAACTACACCACGTGTGATTCCCGGGAAGTCATCATCAACGCCTGTGATCTCAGCACTGAAGTCATCGACTTGAACGGAAAAATGAAGAAACCACTGTGGTAGAGCTCGTAGAATATTCCGTGGCCTCATTGTCTTAGAGCCTGCGCGCTTGTCTGGCTCAACTTTGAGCTTGAGTTGACGAATAATTTGACGTATGCCCTTGGTGATTTCTGGGCGCGTCATTCGGATGGCGAAAGTCTGTAGATGGCCATTTGCAACGACGTGGACATCGGGCGCGGCCGATAGCTGAACCTTCAGATCAAAAGAATCGGTGTCGACGAGATCAAAGCGGCTACCTTGTGTCGTCCGGTAATAGAGATGGTGGGTTTGTATACGCATTGACGAGGCTAACGAATAATGTACGTCTTCTACGGCAGAGTGGAACGACTCAAGATCAATAGAAATAGAAGAAATAGACGAGATGATAAGGTCGAAGTCGTCGGGATCGTCCGTTTTTTGAACAGGGGGTAGTGCAATCCTGAGGACAGGTTCGTGCATTGAGAATTTGATGTTAGCCTTGGGAAGTAGCCGAGAAATAAGCCTGTGTCTTTGTTGTGAGCGTACTTTGGGAGGTTTTGGTTTGGGCCGGAGGAGGGCAAGAAGTACGGGAAGACGTTTAGGATCTAAGTCAACGCATGGTGAGGTGACAACAGAGTTGGCAAAAAGAATGTTGGCATTTCTCTCTTCAGCGCTCCTGACCTCCGACAGCTCGACCGTCTTGGAGGGTAGTGTAGTTTTCATGGTCGTGGTGGCCATGGGCACATATGCTATTCTTTCCGGCTTGCCGTGGCCATCATCGAGACCAATCGAAATAGAGAGGGCTGCCGCCAAAGCCTCGTGTGCTATAGCATCCGACGGAAAATACATACGATGAGCTGGAGACTTAGGATCTAGCCTGTGCAAGTCAATCCCAACCTCCTTCATTGACGCATTAAGCAGCAAAGGCGAAGCAGTCGATCGCACAGCGTGCACCTTCTTTGTAAGAGAGACGAAGCTCACTGCAAATTGAACCTCTTTAATGCCACGGAGAATCGAGCTCACAAACTCTTTAGAGTCAGACACAGTCTGCATCAAGTCTGAGTCCGTACTGCCCGGCTCGTCGATTTCTCGAACAATATTATCCACAGAGGCCCTATTTATGACGGGGATCCGAATCGAATCTGGCTGTTTGTGAAAGCTTGTATGCCGTCGCCGTAGCCTCTTGGATCCCTCGACGCAAACCTGGATGTCATCATAGGGCACATGCACTCGGCCAAGCTTGAGAGCGATAGTAGCATCGCGGAGGCCGTCCATGTTGTCGTACAGAAAACCATGCACATTCAAGGTAGCGCTATCGAGAACTTCAATAGCCTCGCCACCTTTGGCCGTGAAGAGAACGCTCTTCAATGCGACGATCCATTCTGCTGGTTGTTTCTGAAGCTGCTTCTCGGCTTTGGATTGAAAGAAGAATCGCGCGTGGTCGACAAGACGGCGCCGTGTATCTAAAGCAATGGTAAAGCTGCCAAATTGTACTTTACCGACGTCTACGACGTTGACAGTAGAGTCGGTTGCCACAACATCGACCATTCGTATCCAGCGAACATTACGGTGCAGCTTCTTCAGGCGCTCTTTGACTTTGGTCAACTGTTTCCACGTCGCGCTACGAGTAGTGTCGAAAGCGACTCGCCTTGGAAGCGCATTCTTTGGCTCGGCTTCAAGGTGACCGCCGCGCCTATTTTGGCCGCCATCACTTTCCTCCTCACTCGTCACGGACACGCTCGGTTTCTGGCCCTCCAACTGCTTGATATCTAGTGTGACAGCAAGCTCGCTAACAACAATGCTGAGCCAGGTCGGCTGTGAGAAGGTCGGACGGTGGACGTGAAGACCCAGACCGCGGATTTCAAACTTGACGCCGTCTCTTGGAGTGTAGGCCAGACGCCGCAGGGAGAAGTAGCCGACACGCTGTATCGATATGCCGGTGAGTATGCGAAGAACGGCGAAGAGGACAAAAGTCGATAGGTACAGGAGAACGAAAATGCCGAAGAGGAAGGTCGGGTTAAGGAGCGCCATGGCGATGGCGCCTCGAACGAGGGGTGTCGCTCTGCTTTGCTTCGCTTGCTCTAGCGGAGGCGTTCATCTATTAGCAAGGGCTCAGCAGTGCGAGGCGCATGTGGACCAAGACGCTACCAAGACGGTTGGGCTTACACGGTCGCGTAGAGAGCTGGCGATTCCAGCATCACTCGGAGCTCAATGAATCCATCTCGTCGGCCAATCGCCAACCCGCCCCGCGATCAAGTACCGAGCGCCGCGGCGGACAATAAACGCTGTAGGGCTGTCACTATGTTCGCTGGACGTTGTGGGCGACGACGGTGAGCTGGGACCCCGAGTGTCTCGGCGTAGGGCGCGGCCAAGTTTGGAGGTGCGCGATGTCCGACTTGTACGGAAATGCCACGTACTATGCTATTGTCAACGACTGTCGAGAAGGTGTGCTACACATGCATATCGCCGGAGGAGCTGGTTCGGCCGATGGTACCGTAGCGCTGAGGCGGAGCGGACTTAGATAAGACAAATAGGATACTCACTGGGTAGGACACAGGCAGGTAGGTCTGTCGAAGACGGCTTTAACACGGGGACAAAAGGAACGACTCAAGCCGCGCGATCTATACTACCAAATAAGCAGGCAAAGAACAAAAGAAGTTGAGCAGTGATGGAAATGAGCAGGTCTATTCAAGTTCCGCTAGTCAGGTACTATCTAAATACATTGTGCACATCTAAATGAGATGCAATGACTTCTGGATAATTACTGGTGCCATTTCTAAGGTTGTGTGCCACTAAGACAGATAGGCACTTACTCTACTAGGTATAACACCTTGCGGCTCCGGGACTCCTGTCCGGGCTGCTGGATTGACAGGCGCTGTTAGTCAATTCTAGGTTGGGGTCTGCAAGGGGCTTCCTGTCGTGCCCTTACTCAGTAGTAGGTAGGTACCAACCTAGAGTGACTTGTATTGCTGCCAGGCGAACCAACCAAAACATGAGCATGACTAGAATACAACTGAAAAGCTACTTTAGTACACATACATAAAATAGAATAAGATAGTCTTTTCAATGTCATTGTTGAGTTTTTAGCTTGATTCGGTAGTAAATGCGACAACCAGCATGAGATTAGGAAGTCAGGTCAAACAACGACTCGGAAAGATGAGAATATCAATCCAGTCAATGTCAAGTCTTCCACCTATCCAATTGTATCACTGTTATGTCTGCATACATGTATGTATGTAGGTAATGGCAAAGATTAAGAGCAAATCTAAAAGCTAAATATCTCCGTATGGAGGCCACCTAGAGTGGCCGTAGGTAAATGCTACGGTGGCCGTAGCCCCACCGCCATGCATCGCTAGTAGTGCCATCACCCAAATTAGTAGGCAACCTTGCAAGGGTACCATATCCACCCAATGTACCTACCTTAGCGATACATACCAGAAAATAAACTTATACGTTAAAGCAGTTAAGGCAGTTGCTACCTGCTAATTAAAAAGGTTTGCAATTTTTTTTAATATTGCAATAGTTATTTTGCTATTTTTGCCGTTAATAAAAGCTTAAATATTATTTTTTAAAAATTGCTAAGTTAGCTAATTTTTTAAATTTAGCACTTTTTATTAAAATTAAATTTTATTTATTTAATAAATATAATTGCTTAATTTAAAAAAATTATAATTAATATTTATTTATAATAATTTTTAAAATGATTTTTTTTTATTATATTAATAAATAAGCAAGCTAATAAATAACTTAAAATATTATTGCTAATAATTTTTTTTAATTGTTTTTTTTATTTTAATTTTTATTATTATTATTGTTTTTTATTTAAATAAATAAACTAACAAATAATTTTAAATATTATTACTGCTATTATTTTATAATATTATTATAAAAATGCTTTAAATAATAATTTTTTTTTATATAAAATATATTACCGATAAATTATTAATTAATATATATAATATTAAAAAAATTAACAGTAAGAAATAAAGCTTTTAAAAATTAAAATAATAGCTTTATAGTTTTTTTAATAGCATTTTTTTATAAATTAAATATAATAACAACATTTTTAAAAAAGCAATAAACATTTAATTTTATAGTTAATATATTATTTTTAATAATGTTATTTATAATAGCATTATTTTAATGTTAAACTTTTTATAAATATATATATTATTTAAATAACTTTTGTTTTTATTAATAATTTTAACTTTTGTTTTTTTATAAAGCAATTTAATTAATTAAATAATAATTTAAAGTTTATAAATAATATTGCTTTTTTAAAATGTAATTTTTTTATAACAAAATATTTAATAATTATTATTTTAAATAAATTAAAAATATTTATATATTTTGCTATTATTAATATATGTTTTTATATAAAATTTATTGTTTTAAAATTATAATTAACGTTTTTTTTAGCAAATTAAGTTTTAAATAAATAATAAAGCGTTAATTTTTTATATATTAACTTTTTTAATTTATTATTAAACATAAAAATTACGTTTTTTTAATTTTTTTTTAATAATATTAATATAAAAAGCTTATTTTTTTAACTTTTTTTTTAAGCTTTATTTATTAAAACTAAAAATATTAACATAAAATATTATATTATATTATGAAATTATTTATATAATTTATAATTTTAATTATTTAATTATTATAATAAATTTTTATAGCTTAAAAATATTAATTATAAATTAATTAAAAGTTATTTTTAATTATTATAAAATATAGTTTTAAATTTTAAAATATATTTTTTATAAATTTTAAATTAAAACATTATTGCTTATTATTTCTTTTTTTAATATATTTTTTTATTAATATTTAAATTAATAATAATTAAAAAAAACGTTAATATTTTGCTTTAAATATTAAAAAATTGCTTTTAAAACTTTTAATATAATAATTTTAACTTTGCTAAAATATAAGTTTTAAAATTATAATAGCTTTTAATATAAGCTTAATATTATTTTTTAAATAATTAATAATTTTTTATTGTTTAAAAAATTTTATTTAAAAATTTATTTAATATTTTTAAAGCTTTTTTTTAATTATTATATATGCTATATATTTTTAAAACGTAAAAATGCTATTAAAATTATAATTAATAGCAATTTTATTATTATAATAATATTTTTAAATTTATTTAATTTTTTTTAACATTATATATAAAGCTATTATTATTGCAAATATTATAAAAGTTAATATTTAATATTATTATTATTTTTTTAAATATTTTTTTATTATATAAATAATATTAATTAATAATATTAAAAATTAAATTAAAATAGCTTTAAATTTTAAAAGCAGCTTTTTTTTTATTTTTAATTTTTAGCTTAACATTTTTTATTATATATTATAAATATAATTGTTAAATAATTAACTTTTAAATTTTTATTATTTTTAATTTTTTAATTAATAAATGCTTTTAAAGTTTTTTGCAATATAATAATATTTATATTATTATATTATTTTATTTATTTAATATAATAATATAAATAATGTTAAAATTAATTTATATATTTAAATAATTATTAAATTAAAAAAACGGTATATTATATTTATTTATTTTATATATAAAATTTATTATAAAAATATTTAAATAATATTATTATATTATTTAAAATTATTTTAAAAATATAAATAATATGTTAAACTTTAATTTATTTATTTTAATTTTAAATTTAAAATTGTTTTATTTTTAAAAAATTATAAATATATTAATAATATTAATAAAAATTAATTATAATGTTTTTTAATAAATAATAATAAAATTATTAATGTTTTTATAAATAATATAATAATTAAAATTAATAATTGAAAAGTTTTTAAAAATTTATTTAATAATTTAATAAAAATTAACGTTTTAAATAATAATGCTTTTTTATATATTGGTTTTTTAAATTAAAAAATAAAAAATAATTATATTTATTATTATAAACTTTAAAATAATATTATTAATTATTTTAAAAAAATATTTAAGTTAAAAATTAATAACTGGTTTTTTTTATCAAGGTTTTTTTTAATTAAATTTTAACTTTATTATAAAAATTTTTATATATTATAATTATATTATTTTTATTTTTATTTTTAATTTTATTATAAATAATTATATATTATTACATATTATTTAAACATTTAATTTAATTAATAAATGTTTATTTAAAAAAAATGTTAAAAGTGTTATATTAAAAATATATAAGTTTTACATTGTTTAATTTAAAAAAATAACTTAAAAAAAACTAAAACAAAATTTAATTTTATAATATAATTATTTTAACATTAAAATATAAAATAATAATATTATTAATTAATTATATAATAATGTTAATATTTTATTATTAAATAATAATTTTAATTATTGCTATATAATTATATTAATAGCTGTAAATTATTTAAACGCTATTGTTTAAATAATATTTTAAAATATTTAATTTATATAGCATTTTATTAATAAAGTTAATAATATTAAAGGTTTTTTAAGCTATTATATAATAGTTATTTTTTTTAATTATTTATTTTAACACCGCTTTATATTTTTTATATTTACCTGTTTATTAATAAATTGCTTTTAATAATAATTTTTATTTATATACATTATTGTTTTTATTATATTTTTAAGCGATTTTGTGACGAACCTTAGATTCGTTGGGCGTGGTATACTCGGAGCTCCCGTTTGGATCGTGCTAGGTAGTATAACAGGTAGTGGTTATCGTCGTGTGGTCACTAAGTAGTCAGGATTGCTTCTATGCAGCTATTCCAAGAAGTCGCTGTATGCTTAGATTGAATTGTGAAGTAAGAACTACAACTAAATACATAGGAAACGTTGGTCTATTATATAGGCAGTCCTTCCTTCACTAATTCCGTTGTTGCTCTGTCTGCTCTGAGAGCACCCAGAGCGCCTGCTCCATCAGCTCTCAGAGCACCGAGAGCGCCCTGCTCTTGGTCTCCACAGAGCTGCGTATCACGTGACCACACCTGTGCTGTGGCTTGTCTCCTGGTCCAGCCCAGTGCGCCTCATTGGGTCCTTTGGTCACCTTGGGTCTTTCAACAGGCCATCCTGTTGTTGGTTCGTAACAGATTTTAGCTTAATTAAGCTTTTAGCTTTTTTTTTTTTAACTTTATTAATGCTTTTTTTTGCTGTTTTTTTTACTTTTGCTTTTTTTAATTATTTTATTTTTAAAAACATTAAAAGCTATTATAATAAACATTTTCATTATTTTTTATTAAGGTTTTATTGTTTTTTTTTTAATGTTTTTATTTATTATATTTTTAATTTTTTTAATTATTATAATTAATGTTTATTAATATCGAGCTTTTTTTATGTTTTATATAATAATTTTTTTTTTTTTACTTTTTTTAGCTTTTATATTTTTTAATTATTTATTTTTAAAAAAAATTAAAATTTTTAAAAGTTTAAATAAAAATAACACATTAAAATTATCATTACATTATTTAAATAAAAAACCTTTAAAAATTAAAAGCTTTTTTAATGTTTAACCGGGCAAATATTTTTTTATTTTTTTATTTACCTTTAATATTTTTTTTAATATTTGCTTTATTTATAATAAATTAATTAATTTATTTTATTTATAATAAACCAGCTAATTTATAAAAAATAATAAGCTAAATAAAAAAAAGTTAATTTTTGCTTAAAGATTTTAATTATTAAAGGTTAAATATTAATTTTATATTATTATTTAAAAAATTAGCAAAAAATAAAGTTAAAAATAATTTTAATAAATTAAATTTTTTTTTTAAATTTTAAAAACATGCTTTTAAAGCTATATATAAAAGCTTTTAAAACTTTTTCTTTATTTTTTAATTATTTAATAACTTTTATATATAAACGCTTTTAAAATTTTTATTATAATTTAAATAAACGGGCTAAGTATATTTGTAAAAAAAAGTCGAATTAAATATAAAATAAAATAAAAAAGTTAATAATTTAAAAAAAAAATAACTTAAATAATTTATAATAATTAAGTTAATATTTTATATATATATTAATATATAACTTAATTTAATTAATGTTTTTGCTTTATTTTTAAAAGTAAAAACTTTAAAAATATAATAATTTTTTTTATATTTTTTAATTATTTAATAGCCGGTAATATATATAAAAGCCTTTAAAACTTTTTTTATAATTTTCGACATTTTAACTTAAATATTATCGCATTAGTAAAGGCTTGTAGCCACTATGGCTAGCCTTAACCCTTAGCCCTTGACTTATAGCCGTTATATAAGCCACCTAGTCGGTAACCTTATTGGCCACCTAGTTAACGAGTGAGTCACCACTTGGCTATATATAAGTAGCTAGGACGCCCTATAGGCCTAGGTGTCGAACCTACCTTTCGTTACCTTATAATTAATATGGTATTTTTAGTATTTACCGACAAATATGCTTAACCGTTGTTTGTAATAGCATTGCTATTTAAAAGATTAGCAAAAAACAAAGCTAAAAATAACCTTAATAAACTAAAAAAAAAAAAAATTAATGTTTTTTTTTAAAGATTTTTTTTTATTTTTATATAAAACTAGCAAAAGCATTTATATTAAACCATTTTTTATTTATTTATAAATTAAAAAATTAAAAATTTATAAAATATAAAAAAATTAAAATAAAATTTATAAAGTTATTTATATTTAAAAAAATAATATAAAGTTAAAATAAAGTAATAATGTTATTATAAACATTAAAATAATTATTGTTATAAACCAATAAAAAAACGGCCTGTTAAAAAACCAAGGTGACCAAACGACCCAATAAAAGGTACTGGGCTAAACCAGGAAACAAGCCACAGCCCAGGAGAGGTCACATAACGCGCAGCTCTGTAAAGCAATTAAAGCAAATGCTTTAAGAAATTTGTAAAGCAAATAAAGCAAGCGCTTTATATAATTTATAAAGCAAATAAAACAACAATAAAATTGGTAAAAAAAAAGCTTTTTATATAATAAACCAACATTTTTTATATATTTAATTATAGTTTTTATTTCACAATTTAATTTAAACATACCGTAACTTTTTAAAATAAATAATGTAAGCAATACCTTGCTTAATTATTTAGTAACCATGCAATAATAACCACTATTTATTATATTACTTAGTATAATTTATATAAAAGTTTTAAATATACTATGCTAAATAAATTTAAAGTTTATTACATTTTAAATTATTTAATTATTTAATGTTTAAAAAATAACGCAATAGTTATTATAATGCCATGTTCACTTTATAACAAGCATAAGCAAATAATGATTTTAAGCTATTTAAAGCTTAATATAACTATATAAAAGCTTAAATTATTAATTTAAAATTTTAGCTTAAACAAACTGCAAATAATATAAATAATAATGCACAAATCTTTACTAATGTTAAATAATAGCAAAAAAAAACTATTAAACTTTTAAAGCAAAAAATAATAAAACTTAACGGTTAACCATAAGTTAAAGCAGCTAAGTTTAAACTTAATAAATTAGCACGATTTAATAAAACGCAAAGTTAACTAAATGGGTTTTTAACTTAAGTCCAAGCTTATATATGCCACTACAAGTAAAAAATGCCCAATGAACTAAAATAAATGCTATGTGCAACAGGATTTCTAACCGGAGATATTATAAAGTGGTTTTAACCTATTATATACGATTATATAAATGTCGAAAAAAAAAACCGACAAACGGAAACCAAAGAGGCTTTTGCAAATTTAGCAGGGTTTAAAAAAGCGTTAATTAAAATATACAAAAATTTAAAAAAACAAAAATAAGCAGAACAAAAATTGTTAAGTATGCAATAAACAAAACTAGCATACAAATATGCTACGGAATTTCAAAAGCAGCTCGGCAAAACTTTATAAAATGATAAAAAAAATATTATAACTATTTTCTATAGAAAACTTAAAAATAAAGTTTAAAATAACCTTTACCGAAAAAAATAACTAAAAACTTTAAAAAAATATATTGCAAAAGTAATTAAAATTAATAATTAACTGTTTAAACAAAAAATACAAAAAAAACAGCAAAACTAAAAACCACTATAAGTAGCCAATACAAAAAAAGCAAAAACCCCAGGTTTTACAGCCTTTAATACTCACGCAAAACCTATAAAACTCGATGCAACAACTAAAAAACAAAACCTAAGCAAAGTTAAGTGCTATAACTGCAATTAAAAAAAGCACTACGCAAAAAGTTGCAATAAGCCTAAAAAAAAACAAAAGCTTAAAAAAGCAAAACAGGCTTTATTTATAACTATTGCTATGTTAAAAATTAGCAATTAATAAAGTTAACTGTAATAATAACACATTAAAAAAGTGCCACATTGCAACATATGTAAAAAAAAAAAACAAATGTGTTTAAAACACCTTTTTACAAAGCAATTAAAATAAACAAAGCAAAACAAATATATTTGCAACTTTATTAATTATTAAAAATATAATATAAATATTAATAATAAAACCAAGCAAAATATAACTACTTAGAAAAATCCTATTTAAATTAACAATAAAAAAAATAATTAAAAAAACATCAAACTAAAAAAAATCAAAGATTTTATATAAAACAAAATTAAAAACTTAAATTATAAATATAAAAAATAACCTAAAAGAAAATCATGCTTAAAAAAACAAAATTACAACTATACAAAATATAACCATTAAATAAAATAAAAATAGTTGGAAAACTTTATAGCAAAATTTATTTAACGAGGAAAATATCCCGGTAAAACATTAAACGCGCAAAAATTTTAAATAAAAAAAGCTAAAACAGCAATAATGTATATGCTAAAAACAAAAAACAACTAAAAAATATAACCATTTTTAAAAAATATATAATAATATAATATAACATTTATAATAAAAGCTGGAATAAATACTAATAATTATTAAGGTTTAGCGACAAAACTTATTACTAAAAAACATTATTATAATAAAACTATAATAAGCTAAAAATTAGCGGAGCTAAAATTAAAAAACAAAAAATATAAACAAATTTTATAAATATGTTATATAACATATTGTTATACTAGCTATTTGCAAGAAAAGCTACGATATATATGGTTTTTTAAATGATTAAACGGAAAACCTTTGTTATAATTAATATACAAGGTAAACAAAGGGAAAATAACGCCAGTATACTAAAACCTTAAAAGATTTGCAGTATTTGCAAAAAACTTATAATGGCTTAAAACATGCTTACAACAAATCTTACAACTAAAAGATTGCACTAATAACAAATGCAAAATCCATATATAATAAAAGGTAATAAAATTGCGCGAAACCATGAAACAAACACAATAAAATTAATTAAAAAACGATTAAAAGCAATTATAACAAATTAACAATTAACCTAAAAATTAAAATGGCTTTATGCTATAATAGCTAAAAAAAGCAAATATATTAAAATTAATTTAATATATTAAAAATATAAATTATAAGCGCTTATAAATATAAAAGCTTAAGCAAGCTTTATTTTTTTTATAAGTTATTAAGCGGTTAAATATATTAACAAAGCTTAAAAACAACCTTTATTTATTTTTAACCGTGGATAAAAGTCCCATTGCATATAAAAATAAAATAGTTTTAAAAAAAACTATAAAACTTTTTTTCAATATTTTTAAACACAAAAAACGACTTGTGCTTAATATTATAAAAACATTTAAATATAATGTTATTTTAAAAATACCTTAATTATAAAAAAGTAATTTTAAAGTAAACTAAAAAACAAGCCAACTTTAGTAAAATATATTAAAAAGAAATTAGCTAATAAAAAACCTAAAACATAAATATTAAGCAATTTTATTAAACCATTATTGCAAATTTATATAATAATTAAAAAATCCAAGCTTATACTTAATAATAAAATATTAATAAAATATTAAAACTACGGCGACGTGTTTAATAAAACACACAATAAATTACCAAAGCATAATTTATAAAACTATAAAATTCCGCTTAAAAAAAAAGCTAAATTACAATTATTTTTATTATATTATATAAATAAAAAACAATTAGAAAAACTATAAAAAATTTTTAAAAGAAATTTAAAAAAAAATTTATTTAATTTTTAAAATTATTAGCAGGATCACCGGTACTATAAATACTACGTAAAACCGGTAAAAACAAAAAATAACGTTAAAAATTAATAATAAACTATTAAAACATAAACTTTAAAATAATTAAGTTTGTAAAACCAATACTTAAAATTAACAACTTATAAAATAAATTAATGCACGCAAAATAGTTTACAGCATTTAATTTATTAAATGCATATAATTAAACAAAAGTAGCATTAAAAAATAAGTGGAAAACGGCATTTCGCACACGATATAAATTATATAAATCCCTAATAATGCTCTTTAAACTTACCAATGCTTTAGCAATATTTTAAGCGCAAATAACGCACGTTTTACGCAAATTTATCGATATATTTATAATAATATATTTAAACAACATTTTAATATACTCTAAAAATTTTAAAAAACATCGAAAGCACGTTAAAAAAATGCTAAATGCACTATAAATTGCTAAATTAAAAGTAAACCCTAAAAAAAGCAAATTTTATACACAAAAGGTTGATTTTCTTAAATTTACAATAATTTTAAAGAAAATAAAAATCCAAAAGTTTAAAATTTTAGCAGTAAAAAATTAGCCGGTGCTTAAATCGGTAAGCAATATAAAAGCGTTTGTAGGATTTACAAACTATGTCCAAAGCTTTATTAAATGGTTTAGCAGATATGCCGGACTTTTTTTAAACCTAATAAAAAAAAACAATCCTTTTAAATAGGAAAAAAAAAAACGTAAATTTTTTAAGAAAGTTAAAGCGCTTATATTAAAAAAGCCTGTTTAAAAGCTTTTTAACCTAGAAAAAAAATTTAAAATAGCAGTTAACGCTAGCAAAAAAACAATAAGTAAACAATTAAGTTAACGAAATAAAAATAAAAAATTGCACCTAGTGGTATTTTTTTAAAAAAATTTTTAAAACTAGCAAAACAATATATACTACCTAATAAAAAGCTTATAGCTATTATTTAAGCATTTAAAAAATAAAAACATTACCTTTATAAACTTAAAACATTAATTAAAATATATACTGATTATAAAAACTTAATTATATTTATAACAATAAAAATATTAAATAAATAACAAATTAAATAAGTAAAATTCTTATTTTAGTTTAATTTTATTATTTTTTACATTAAAAAAAAGAAAAATATAATAGTAAATATTTTAAATCAACAAAGCAACCATGAAAAATTAAAAATAAAAAGCTAAATATTATTAAAAAAAACTTAATAAAAAATTATACTTGCGGCCATAACTTTATTTAATTATAATAAATAGATTAAACAATTATGGAAAAACCATGGAATAGTTTTATAAACACCACTATTACTAATTAACATATCATTAACTTTTAAGCAAAGTAAAAATAAAAATAAAAAGGTATATTTAAATTTTAAATAACGACCCATAATTAAAAAATTAGTAAAAGCAATGCATAAACATTTATTAGCAAGACATTAAAAAGTGTATAAAACACTATTACAAATACAAAAAAACTACAAATGCAAAAAACTTAAAAACAAAGTAAAAAAAGTAGTTTAAAAATATGTTTTATATAAAAAAAGCAAAGCACTACAACATAAACCATATAAATTACTACAACTAAAGCAAATATTAAACAAGGCTTGGAAATTTATTGCGTTTAATTTCATTGTTAAGCTACCCAAGTTAAAAAAACTAATAACGGAAATATTTTACAACTTAATATTAATTATTGTAAAAAAACTCACAAAGTATAAATATTTCATACTATACTTAAAATTAAATACGGCAAAAGATTTAACCTATATAATAATTAAACATGTTTTTAATAAACATGGAATTTTAAAAAAATCAGTTATAAATAAAAAAACAATTATAGCTTTTAAGTTTTACCAATTATTAATAAAAGCATTAGGTATTAAACACCGATTATTTACGGCTTATTATTTATAAACAAATAAACAAACAAAAAAACTTAATTAAACTTTAAAGCAGTATTTACGCTGCTACTTTAACAAACAATAAAATAATTAGGTTAAGCTTTTGCTTATAGCAGAATATGCTTACAATAGTTTTAATAATGAGTTAATGGGAATGTTTCCATTCACGGCAAACTACAAATTTAACCTAAAAGTAAATTAAACTGCGATTAACGGCGTAACAGCGCTTAAAACAAAGATATAGGCAAAGGAAATCATAGGTTTACAATAAAAACTACAAAATAAACTAGTATTTTTACAAGACCGTATAAAAGCTTACAGCAATAAACATAGGTTGTTAAAGCTAACTTTGGAAAAAAAAAACAAAGTGTATTTTTTAAAGCGCAACATTAAAACAAAGCAACTAAGCAATAAGCTTGATTTTAAATAAATTAGATTATTTAAAGTTAAGAAAGTTATTTTAAAAACCAACTATTAACTTAAGCTACTTAAAAAAGCTAAAATATAGCTAAAGTTTTATATTTTTTTTAAACCAGCATTAAAAAACGCTAAACTTTAAACATAACTAAAAATTAAACTAAATAAAGGTTTTTACGAGGTTAAAAAAATACTAGATTTATGTTAAAATAAAAGTACTTATAAATATTTAATTAAGTAAAAAGGTTATTTATATGCAAAAACCACTTAAAAACTTATGAAAAACTTAAAAGGTGTGAAATAAATAGTGGACCGGTTTTATTAGCGATATTTTAACCGACTAGCGCTAAAAAAGCGGGGTTAACCACCTAAGCAAAAAAAAAGCCAAGAAAACCCTAGTTAACTTTAAAAAAAGCTATAAAAAAAGCTAACCGGGCTTGTTTTTTTTTTAAGTAATGCTGCTTTTCCTTTAAACGCTTTTGTGCTTTTAACTTGTTTATGTTTTAAAAACCCCGTTAAGCTATTTTAATATTTTTTTTATAAAAAAACTTAATTTAATAGTTAAAACAAAAAAAACAAGTTAATAATTTTTAAACTTAACAATTTATTTTTTAAAGCTTATTAAAAACTTTACGCTTATATGTTTATAACCGTTAATATTTTAAAATAATATTATATAAAAAATTAATAAAAACATGGTTTTTATTACATATAAAAAAGTTAGCATTATTATAGTTTTTATAATAGTTAACATTATTTAATATTTTATAAAAAAAACCTTTATTAAAGCAATAAAAACAAAGCATGACTTTATAGCTAAAAGTTTTAATTGTAATAAAAGTAGCGCAACAACGCTTTATAGAAAAAAGCGGAACAGATTTTGCGATACGACCTGCCATGGTAAGAGAAAACCATAAAGAATAAAAAAAGAGAAAAAAAACTTATAAACTCGCCGGGACAAAAGAAACACGCTAGTATTTATTGCGGACAATAAACCTGGGAAAAGGGGAATAATGTTACGAACCAACAAAAAGACGGCCTGTTGGGAGACCAAGGTGACCAAACGACCCAATGAGGGGTACTGGGCTGGACCAGGAGACAAGCCACAGCCTAGGAGAGGTCACATAACGCGCAGCTCTGTGGAGCAATTAAAGCAAATGCTTTAGGAAATCTGTAAAGCAGATAAAGTAAATGCTTTAAAAGATTTATAAAGCAAATAAAGCAGGTGCTTTATGTGATTTATAAAACAAACAAAGCAACAATAAAATTAGTAAAAAAAAAGCTGTTTATATAATAAACTAACATTTTTTATGTATTTAATTATAGTTTTTACTTTATAATTTAATTTAAGCATACCGTGATTTTTTAAAATAAGCGGTGTAAACAATACCTTGCTTAATTATTTAGTAACCACGCAACAATAACCATTATTTATTATATTACCTAGCATAATTTATATAAAAGCTTTAAGTATACCACGCTAAATAAATTTAAGGTTTATTATAATTATATTTTAATTATTTATATATAATTATAATGTATTTTATTATTATTTATTATATAAAGCTATTTTTAATTTATTTAAAAATAAAAATTTAAAAATTTAAATAATTTAAAAATTATTAATAATATTAATAATATTAACAATATTATTATTTAAAAAAAAAATAATAAGTAATAATGTTATTATTATTATTATTGTTTATTTTTATTAAAATATTAAATAAAAGCGCTAAATTAACCGCTTTAGCAATTACCTCACAACACTAAAAAAAATCGCAAAAATTCTCAATTAGCAAGCGGCAACTGCCTTAACGTATAAGTTTATTTTCTGGTATGTATTGCTAAGGTAGGTACATTGGGTGGATATGGTACCCTTGTAAGGTTGCCTCCTAGTTTGGGTGATGGCACTACTAGTAATGCATGGCGGTGGGCCTACGGCCACCGTAGCATTTACCTACGGCCACTCTAGGTGGCCTCTCCGTATGAAATCGGTTCATCCACAAGCAGGGGAGGGCTATTATTATATACTATTAACTGCCAAGCTATGACATCACACTTTAATTCGTCCTTATACCGCCCGCTCTAAGGTCCCGACACTTAAAACGCCTACCCAATGCCTTACATGTGTGTCCAGTAGAAATGGCCATCTAGTTTAAGTATTTCACAGCCCCGATATTAAATATTCCGACTGCTAATCATCCCGCCAGTAAGTGCCACGTCTAAAGGGGTCGCCCCAGGATACTATAGTTTCGATCTGACAGCCTCCAGTCTATACTTCACATCTTTCAATGCTTTCGTCGTGGGCGTCCAATCATCGAACTGCTTGAGCAGCTCCGCCGTCTCCTCGAAATTTTGTTTGACAAACTCTTCTTCGAGAATGCCCCGCATAATCCAAGGAAGAACATATGGATTAGGGCTGGTAAGCCCCTGATGCCTTTGAATATCACAAGGCACCCTAGATATACTTGTCGTCTCGAGCGTATGCGTTATCGCCAAACTGGCACGAATTAGTATGGCGAGGAATAAACAAAACTTGAGGAGCCTACATACTCGTACACTTGGTCATCATCATAGAGTCTCGAATGACCTTCGCCACTGTACAGGCTACCTGCCAGCGGCACCGATAATTCTCGAATTAATCCATGATCAGATATGCCCATATTACGAAGCCTGAGTGCAAATCCTACGAGATGTGCTATAAAATCTGGAGCGTGATTTCGGCCGTCGATAAATACTGCTCGATATATTAGAGGATGACTCGCATCGATATGGAGAGAGGATGCTAGCGGCACTAGCTGATCATCAATGCTGCCGACGTACTAAGATGTATTAGTGATGTTATAACTCTATAGGAAAGGGGCCAATGGAAGTGACTAGGGAAAAGCGATCTTCCAACAACTTACTGTAATACGAGCGCCGTACTCGACTACTGTCTTCAAGGCCTGTTCATATCTTTTCGAAATCTCACTGGCGGGATCTGCAAATTGCCAGAGCTCGGCCGCTGATCCCATCAACATTCCCATCCCGGACTTGTAGTCTGGAAATGGCCCAAGCGACACACCAGCCATGGCGCAGACTCCAATGCGGGAGGTGGTGATCACCCCCAAGTCTATTAGTTTTGCCAGAAGCATTATGCCGACAGGGACACCCTGTGAATGACATGCCAACATAATCAGATCCGCATTTTTTATATGTTCGACCCAATTCAACAAAAGCTTCCACAGGTTATTAACCCGATCTGCGATTTTCCCCTCTCCCTCAAGAGCCACCCTCTCTATCTCGCAATCACTGAAGCCATTGTTTTCGGCCCATTTGCGGATTGCTTCGGCACAATGATTGGCAAATTTTACGGATGTTCCTGTGGGTTGACCTATCATCGGTCTTAGATAACTTGCTGGGAAAAGCCCATGGACCCCAATCGCCATGGCTTTCTTGATAGTCGGGGTTTCCTTGGAAAGATATACATGGTTTGGAGGCGGCTGCTGCGTTCTAAGTAATAACTGCGTGATCTTTTTAATGACCGATGGATTCTCTTTCATACGATAAGTGCTCTTAAACGACGGTAAGAGTAGGTTAGGGGGGAGGGCTTTGTGAATCAAAGTCGTGGCTGATTTTGATGGCATGTTCTTGACAGCCATATCTGAATTTGGTGTACCTGGCCGAGTTGTGGGTGATTCATCTAAATCCAGAGATTGCGGCCGGCTTCTTTTAGCTTTCGTAGTACGGGGGTCCTTCGATGGCCGTTTTTGAGCAGACCTTATCGGTGGTTCGTCCTTGTTCCTATTCTCTCCGTTGACCTCCACACTGGACTTTCTCGGACTTGTCTCTGAGCCATCCCCGATGACAGCCAACTCGCCTTGTTCAGTGGTAGAGACATCTTCCCCTATTGTTCTGGGTGTCGGCTCTCTGAACCAGAAGGCCCACGTCGAGCCAGCGGATGGCTGGGTTGTTGAAGGTGCAGGTGGGGATGCATCTGCCGATGTGGGAGCTTCTCCCATAACAACATCTTTAATTTGCTGTGTTTTAGACTCCTCAGATGTAGTAGCTTCATCCGCAGTTTTCTGAGTGTTGGAGTCGGCCGATGAGGACCAGAGACTAAACCAGGGGCCTGTCTGTTTCATCGCTTTCGAGATTTCCGGTGGCGGCTCAGCTTGTACATCCTGGGGTTGCGTCAATTTCACTGCGTCCGGAGTGTTTCGTTGGCCATCCACACTGGTTTTTGTAGGTTCACCCAGTTCTTGGGCTGTTGAGCCACTGAACCATGATGGTAGCCAGCTTGTAGAGCTTGTTGGCACCTGGGGGGTGTTCTCTGTGGAAACACTGGGGTCGTCTATACTGTGACCGGGAGCGGCCGGCCCGCTCGTCGCAATCGCATCAGATGGACCATCACCCGTGTTCACTCCCTCCGGGGGCTTCGTGGAAGAGACGGACTGGCCATCCTGTATATTGGTATCCATTTCGGCAATCGTGCGCAGCGTCCCGGTGGATTGGCCATCCGAATCCGAACGGGTCTCCTTATTCGTCTCGAAGCGACTGAAGTCTGCCGCAGCCTCCGATCGTTGAGTGTTGCCCATTATATTCTCCCGAGCTAACTGGGTCGAAGGAGACGACTTCGATACGCGTGGCCATGAACCATACCAACTGTTGGTCTTTCGGGCCTGGAATGTTGAAGTTAGAATAATGCTACAAACAAGGGACCATATAAGTAGTAAATATAAGCGTCTACATCTGCCACTCGCCTTTTTCTCATTGCTGGAGGATGTGCTGGCGGGTGTGTTCGAACAGTCCGGCTTGGCGGGTGGCATCCCACGTGAAGATGATGTGCTGGGGAGCAGTGACGCAACTGCGGGTGCTGACGGAGCAAAAGGCAAGGCGTCTCTCTCGTTCTTGTTAGAGGGATCGGGTCGCAAACCTTTTCGGGTTGTCATAGTCTACTAATTAATACAAACTCCTTCCATTCTGGAGAGTTCGCTTGCGAATGAAGTGTTTGTTCTAGCAGGAACAGGTGTGAATAGATGCCTAAGTCGCGAGCTGATCGGGGGTTCCTTGAATGATGCCAAGGTTACCTACAGGTGCAGCTGCTTGGCGCTTAGTGGCGGCACAGGGATACCTCCTACCGCTAGTATCGATCTGGTTAAGAAGGAGCCTACAGGTATGTGGGACTCAACCTGGAAGGGAGCCCCTCGTGTCGCCTTATCCAGCAGAACAGTGATCTTATCGATAAGAGCAAAGGAAAAAAAGTTGTTCATAGAATTAGACCCAAAGACAGGGTCTACGATAACCTCTTGCCGGCTCCTAAGATTCTGATACAGTGCATCCTTCAACGGGCTCAACAAACAACACGGGTAGTTTATGCCCTTCGATATGATACGATGAGCTCCCTCAAGCGTAAAGACGCCCCCGGAGGCGCACCGACTACAAAATCACCGAAGCGATCGAAATCCGACAAGCCTCAGTCGAAGAACGCGAATTCATCCCCGTCTTCTAAATCGGTACAGCACAAGCCTACTAGCACTCCCGCTGTCTCGCGACTCAAGGAAGAAGAGCCGCTGTTTCCTCGTGGCGGTGGCAGTGTGCTATCTCCTCTCGAGCATAGGCAGATTTCTATCCAGGCGAAACAAGATGTCCTATTTGAGCAGGAGTCTGGCCAGGGAGCTAAGAAGGCAGAGCAATCCGTGAAACGAAAGAAGTCTAAGGCGTCCAAAGACAAATCATCCAAGGCCGGTGTTTCGGCCGAAGACAGTGTTAGGATCGAGAGTCTGAATTATCAAGTAAGTTGCCCAGCCAGTCAGAGATGCTACGAGCGATGAATGCTGACGAGGTGCAGCGTTTGGTCAAAGGCTCTCTCGTCCTGGGCCAGGTTATCGAGATTCGCCCATTACAAATCGTTCTCGCCCTGCCAAACAGTCTTTCCGGCTATGTGCCAATTACTTCCGTCTCGAATGTATTGAGCGAGAGGGTGGCAGCCGAGGCCGATGCCCTTGACGAGGATGATAATGAGACCAACGACATTAGTTTGGACGACATTTTCGAGGTTGGACAATACCTTCGCGCCTATGTGACTTCTACTGCCGAGGAAAGCACCGGCGCATTGACAAAGCCAAAAAGGCACATCGAGTTGTCGTTACGACCGGAGCAGACAAACACCGGCCTTTCCAGCCACGAAATCGTCGAGAACACAGTTATAATGGCATCTGTCTCAAGTGCGGAAGATCATGGTTTTGTCATGGACCTTGGCCTCTCTGATACAAACTCGCGAGGCTTTCTTCCTCGTAAAGAAGTTCCCAAAGATTTCCCCGAAACTCGCATGCAACCTGGTGCTGTCATCTTGTGCCTTGCAACAAGGAAAGGTGCCAGTGGGAAAATAATACAGCTATCAGCTCTCCAAAACAAGTTAGCCAATGTCCAGAACTTCGCATCAGAAGCAACCACCATCCAGACTTTTTTACCAGGATCTGCAGTTGAACTCATGGTATCAGACATCACGACCCGCGGCCTAGCAGGCAAAGTCATGGGCTCCTTAGACGTCACAGCTGATATCATCCACTCAGGGGTTGGGCCCAAGGCGATAGACTTGGAGGAGAAATACAAGATTGGAAAGAAAATCAAGGCTCGTGTGATATGCGACTTCCCAACAGCAAAGGCGCCGAAACTCGGTATATCATTGCTAGATCACGTCATGACCCTGGCACCCCAGCGAACTGCGTCAGCTAAATTACCCCTCGATTTTCTTCCCCCGTCTTCGATAGTCGAGAAATGCACCGTATTCAAGGTCGACCCTGACATGGGTGTATTTGTTGAAATTGGGGTCGACCGCGTCCCTGGATTTGTACATATTTCCCGCCTCAAAGATGGTAAACTCGACCTGCTCTCAGAGTCCTCTGGACCCTTCAAAGTTGGTACAGTCCATCGCGGTAGAGTTATCTCTTACAATGCGGTCGACGGCGTATACAATCTATCGTTTGAGTCAACCGTCTTAGCGCAACCTTTCCTCCGAATCGAAGATGTTGCTATCGGTGCTATAGTCAATGGCGAGATCGAGAAACTCATCATCAATCAAGATGGTGTAAGCGGGCTCTTAATCAAACTAGCGGAGGGAGTTCATGGTTTCGTTCCAGAGATGCACCTAGCAGATGTTCGTCTCAAGCACCCCGAGAAGAAATTCTTCGAAGGCCTCAAAATTAAAGCCCGAGTCTTGTCAACAAACCCCTCTAAACGCCAAGTCAAACTTACACTGAAGAAGACACTTGTAAATTCCGAGGCCCAACCGTTGCAATCTTTTGACGACCTTGTTGTGGGGGCACAAAGTCCTGCTACCATTACAAAAGTACTTGACAAAGGAGCCGTCGTGCAATTTTACGGGTCTCTGAGAGGATTCCTGCCTATATCAGAGATGAGTGAGGCTTACATTCGTGATCCCAAGGAGCATTTTCGGGCCGGTCAAGTGGTCAGTGTGCACATCTTAAGTTTTGACCCCGAAGCACAGAAGCTTTTTGTGTCCTGTAAAGACCCTTCTGCATTTGGCCTAGAGAAGCAGAATGCGCTCAAAAATCTCAAGATAGGAGACATTGTTTCTGCTAAGGTGGTACAAAAGACTGAAGATGATATACATCTGGAATTACTCAACAGCTCACTGAAGGCACTTCTTTCACTTGAACAACTTACCGACCGGCCTAGCAAAAGCCAATCTGCCATGAAGAGCATACGTGCTGGACAAGTTCTCGACGACCTCCTCATACTGAATAAGAACGACAGTCGTCGGTCTATCACACTATCGAAGAAGCCTAGCCTACTGCAAGCAAGTCGTGATGGTACACTCCTTATGACCTTAGATCAAGCTCAGGTTGGCGACATTCGGCAAGGCTTCGTCAGAAATATCACCGTTACGGCTGCTTTTGTACAATTCTTTGGCCAGGTAACGGCACTATTACCAAAATCGAAACTTCCACGAGAAGATCAAGACAAAACGGACTTTGGCCTCAAGAAATATCAGTCCATCGCTGTGAAGATTGACTCCATAGATAGGGATAATGGCCGGCTTGTGGTTGCCTCACCCATGAATGCAGACAAGCCTTCAACTGATGCCCCGTCCGCTGCGGTATCCAAACCGGAGAATCCAGTGGACGAAACACTCAAATCTTCCAACGACTTACGTGTCGGGAGAGTCACAAAAGCTAAAATCGTTTCAATTAAGAATACCCAACTTAATGTGAAGTTAGCCGACGGCATACAAGGACGCGTGGATATCAGTCAAGTATTCGATTCTTGGGATAAAATCAGTAAGCCAAAATCCCCTCTGTGCAAGTTCAAAATAAACGAAGTCATAGAGGTGCGAATCCTTGGTGTTCATGACGCCAAAAACCATCGATACTTGCCCATCTCGCATCGATCAACGCACTCTGTCCTCGAGTTGTCTGCCAAGGCCAGCGATCTGAAGGCCCCTACAACGTCGGAGTTGTCCCTTAAGACGCTTGAGCTCGGTTCAACGCATATTGGTTTCGTAAACAATGTCGAACAAAACCTTATCTGGGTGAGTTTGTCGCCAAATTTGCGCGGCAGAATCAAGATGCTTGAGATATCTGATGATGTATCTCTTCTTGATGATCTCTCGACCAACTTCCCTGTTGGCTCAGCTCTGAAAGTACGCGTTTTAGCTGTAAATTTGACAGAAGGCCGCCTCGATTTGTCTGCCCGCTCTTCCGGCGCCTCCATTCATCTAACCTGGGATAAAATCAAGCAAAACATGGTTCTCCCTGGTAGAATCACAAAAATAAATGAACGGCAGATCATTGTGCAGCTCAGTGAATCTATTTCGGCACCTGCACATCTCATCGACCTCAACGATGATTACGATAAGGCCAGCACCATGTCATACAACAAAAATAGCGTTGTTCGCGTCTCTGTAGTCGATATTGACAAGAGCAATAAACGTTTAAGACTCTCCCTGCGCCCATCAAGAGTCCTGAACTCATCTTCACCTGTCAAGGATCGTGAAATTACTGGCCTTTCTCAGCTTAGTGCTGGCCATGTAATTCGTGGTTTTGTTAAGAATGTTTCTGACAAAGGATTATTCATTGGTCTAGGCGGGGATATCACAGCAATGGTTCGAATCTCTGATATCTCAGATAAGTTCATAAAAGATTGGAAGGACGAATTTCAGGTCGACCAGCTGGTGAAGGGGCGGGTTATATCGATTCAGCCTAGCACCGGCCAGGTTCAAATGAGCTTGAAGTCGTCAGTAGTAGAGAAGGACTTTGTGCCACTCACGAATTATCAAGATCTTCGCGCAGGCCAAGTCGTTACAGGGAAGGTTCGAAAGGTCGAAGACTTTGGTGCTTTCATTCTCATTGATGGCTCCGCAAATGTGAGCGGCTTATGTCATCGAAGCGAGATGGCTGAGAAGCCTATACAAGATGCGAGGAAACTTCTTAGCGAAGGCGATGCAGTCAAAGCAATCATCTTAAATGTTGACATCCAGAAGAAGAGGATCACGTTTGGGCTAAAGCCTTCTTATTTCGAAGATGAAGACGATATGGATGAAGATGAAAGCGACGATGAAGATGAGATTGCTGGTGCCTTACTGGAAGATAGCGAAGACCAAGATTCTGAAGATGAAGATATGGAAGACGCTAGCAGCTCAGTCATCATTGATGGCACTGATTATGACAAACATCTTTCTGACGATGATGATGCTGAGATGACCGACGAGATAGTGGAGAATGTTGACGCCCTCGATACCGGAGGATTCGATTGGTCTGGAACCGCGCTTGATGCACCTGATGTTGCTGGCCCTAACGCAGAATCAGACATAATAGAAAAGAAGAAGAAGAAACGAAAAGCTCAGGTTGAAATAGACCGGAGTGGGGATTTGACCAACTTTGGCCCGCAAACGGCCGTTGATTACGAGCAGCTTATCAACCGCCAACCGAACTCATCAAGCTTGTGGATTCAGTATATGGCATTCCAGATGCAAGTTAGCGAACTGGCTAAAGCACGCGAAGTTGCTGAGCGCGCCATAACGACCATTAATAGCACTGAGGAAACCGAGAAGCTGAATGCTTGGATAGCATATCTCAATCTTGAAGTGAGGTTTGGAAATGACGATACCGTGGACAGTGTTTTCAAGCGCGCATGCCAAGTCAATGATCCACTGGAGGTGTACCAGCGTCTTGCCAGCATATTTGTCCAAGACAATAAACCAGAGGTGAGTAATAATAAATTCTATACATCTAGGTAATGTCTCACAATTCGTTAGAAAGCCGATGCTCTTTTCCAGACCATCACGAAGAAATTTGGAGCCAGCTCTCCCGACGTTTGGTACAATTATGCTCACTGGCTACATGCTGTTCAAAATGAGCCTGACCGCGCACGAGGGTTGCTATCTCGGGCCACGCAGGCATTACCGGATCATGCCCGCCTTCCTCTCATGACCAAGTTTGCCACCCTAGAGTACAACTCCCCGAACGGCAGTGCCGAGCGTGGTCGAACTATGTTTGAAGGGCTCATCGCCTCATTCCCCAAGAGATTCGACTTATGGAGTCAGCTCCTAGACCACGAAGATGGCCCCAACGCTGATAAAGCCGTCATCAGAGACGTCTTTGACAGAGCAACCAAGGTCAAGGGCCTCAAGGCACGACCTGCCAAGAAATGGTTCAAACGCTGGGCTGATTGGGAGGAGGAGAACGGCGATGCTAAGAGTCAGGAGAAAGTGAGGGCCAAAGCAGCTGAATGGGTCAGGCTCAAGGCAGAAGCGAAAAAGGACGAGGAGGAAGACGAAGAGTAAAAAAAAGGAGGGGGATCGTCGACTATATCACATATCAGCAGTTAATTCGTGCATATTTCAGCATGTTGCGATGTGAATTGAATATAAATAAAGCGCTTTGACAAAACAACATTATAGCAGAGCAGTTGAAACTAGCTTGCTTTCCGTGCCTCATTCGCATTGTCTATGGAAGTAATGGCAGAAATCCAACACTACATAACATTCCCAAGCATCAAACACTGTAGAGCGAATGGCTACTTCATCTGAGACACTGGCCAACCACGTACACGCACAATCACCTAAGGAAACGCACCGGTAGGCAGACTTCAGTCTCAGAAAGTGAATGAATTCATTATCGCAGGGTCTCAGTTAGACTCTTCAAGATTACTTTGTTAATTGAACAATTATTTCCCGACGGAAAGGAATGACGATATTTGTGTCTCTACACTCCGTCCATACGTAGATACAAAGTACATACAATTGTCCAACAATCCTTCCTGAGAAACTCGAAAATCTTCCACGACTCCGTTGCTCCCAACCACGTCCATCATCATACACCGGAGTTCTTCGTTTTCTCTTCCACCCCAATTCTGCAGTGTTTTTTTCGTTCTTCATATCGGTCATACATCATGATGAAATACAACAAGTGTTTGTGTAAGTGTGTGAGTGTGTGTTTAGGTCAGAGATAACGAGATAGACCAGGCCACTTTATATTTGCAATTCGCCATTTTTCCCCCAGAAAGCAAATGATGACCATATCCAGGTCTCCCTCTGGTTTTGGTTCCCTTTTGCGCTCAAGTTGCCCAACCCGGAATGTCTATAGTAAACAGAAGGAAATAGTAGCAGGTGTATAGCATTATGGGCGCGACGTGTTCAAAAGAAATGTTTTGTCTTGAACAGACCGAGAGAGAGAGAGGGAGCAGAGCAGGCTTAGTCTGCTGTTTTCCATAATGATCACGCAGATGAAAAGCTGGCAAGAACTAGATTTGTTCCCGATGATTTTGCTTTTTGCGCTCATCCAATACGAAAACCACGCTCAATAAGAAATAGAAAATAGAAATGATAATAATAGAATCGCCAGTCAGGGTTGTCGAGTGCGTTGTCAACGACAAAGCTCCGGTCGCTAATCTAGAGACGTTGAGGAACCTGTGGGAAAAGAGCGAATTGAGGAGACGCATTGGTATGGCTTCTGCTAGCAGTTCGCGCTCGCCTGTGAGTCTTCATTGGCTCCTTTGCAGGCTGTGGCTCCAGCGGAGCAGTCACATGATGAGAGACCTTGGTGAGCCAAGTCGCGTCCGACTGTGCTCGATTGTGGCCTTCGCGAGCGGCTTCTTGTTTCGAGACCTCCGTCAAAGATTCAACAGCATTCATCATAGCCATACCGTTGGTCGGCGTAATGATAGATTCCTTGTCGTTCAGCGCTATTGTGACAGGGTGCTGAGATTCGACAGGAACTTGCCAACTTGAGGTGCTACTATTGGTCAAGCGAGTGAAGGTGGACGATGGATATCGGCTAGACGTCCCCGACTGTTCTGACAGAGTAGACACGGTCGTGGATGCACTGGAACGGACACGAAGGAAATCCTCTCGCTTATCGAGTTTTGAGAAATGATCGTGCGAAAGCTTGAGCTCGTCGTTAGAGGGATATGAGCTTAGCTCACCCCTTTCAAATTGCAAGATCTTCTCGTGATAATCATTTGGGATTAATAGACTAGGAGACAAAGAGAATCCTTGCACCTCTTGAAAGCTTGAGGCACTTGAATGAGATCCTTCGTAATCATGTTTGAGATGAGCTGAGGTGTCAATCCTTGGAAGCGAGAAATTTGATGGAGTAGCAGCTCCATGTGGTGTCGCCCCCGATCCATGGCTCGTAGGGCTGAGTTCAGGAACATCAGCTGATAGAAGGTTGACTGGAGCTTGCCCGAAGCTATGAAGGCTAGGCTGAAGACGATGGCCTATGATTGGACTGTCCGGCATGTAGTCTTCACGGTCAAGGTCGCAGGAAAGTCGTTCCCAGGCAAAATCACAGTTGGCTTCAGCTGCATGATCATAGCAATAGTCGATATCATCCTCCCAGTTATCGCGGGTGAAGTCATCTTCATTCATCTCCTCATCACCGAATTCATGCAGTGCGCGCTGCGCTGCAAAAAGGTCGAGACCACCCAGCGTGTCTGAAGCATTGCTCGGAGGCCGTTGTGCTGCTCGGCTTAAAGATATGCGTCGAAGGTGCGGTACAGAAATACTACCCCTGAGGGATGTTTTGCCACTCATGACGCTTGCGCGCGACTTGACGGTTGTCAAGTGATATTCCTCTTCTTCGGGCACTTCCGGTAAGGATGTCATAGAACTAGTCAAAGGCCATGCCATGTCATCGTTGGAAGAAAAGGAATAAGGAGATTTTGCATCACCGCTTGGCATGCGTTGCTCTGAAGAACCATTTGGAGCCAGGGATGGTGGTGCTTGCCAAAGCCCCTCAGTCGACGGCAATATAAATGAGGGTGGTGTCTGAAAGCCAGGATTTGGTCTCAACTTTTCGAAAGCAAGTGTACTAGATGAACCAGTTCGGTCGTGACTGACCGACATACGGCTTGAGGACCGAGGCGGCGGGATTGGTGACGTCTGTACATCTGAAGCAAATCGAGTTGTACGAGGTGGGGAGAGCTGGATACTGTTTCTTGGTGAACTGTACTCAAAGTTTTCCTGGGAACTTGGCGGCGTTGGAAGTGGCTTGTCAAGGATCTGCGAGCTGAACTCTCTTGATGTATTCGAAGCATCGGTTGTTGTTCGCGGTCGTGATCCCGGAAGATCGGGTAACACCTCGGTACGATTTACTCCGTTAGAACCAGACGGATTTCCTCTTGACGAATGTGCGACATGCTGGAAGTCGTATGGTCCAGATATTTGATATTTCCTCATCGAGGCTTCAGATGTCCCTCTGGTCCGTCGGCGTGTAAACATTGATTGGATGAAACGTTGTTCTCTTGATAAACTAGGTGCAGGATCCGTGGGTACTTCTGCCAATGAAAGTAACGAACTATTTAGCTGAGTTTGGTCACTAAGTTCCCTGCGCGGCTTAGGCTTCCGACTAAAAACAGCCTTGCCGAATAGCTGCACGCTTTCAGGCCGTTCTTTGAAAGCCATACCCGAAGAGCGTTGAGACGAGCCCCTTGACAAGCCGGAGTTCTCCAGTCCACGATCCCATGATGTTTCTGGGGTTTCCGAGCGAAGCGATGATGAGCCTGAAGACGTCGCTGTTTCATTGAGTTGCTGTTCAGTCATGGAGCCTCGTTTGATTCGTCTACTAAGTGCACGAATCCCTTCGGGTGAGGGTGGACCATCTAGAGCGGGCTGGAGCAGGTCAGTGATACCGTTGCTGTAATATTGGTCCGTCGAGGTGGCTGTGTAGGGGCGAGCCATATGCAAGGTCGACAAGCTGCTATCGTTTCCCGCCTTCCGTCGAAGGCCCTTAAAGTTGGCCGACGCGGAGCCTGATGTAAACATATCCATAGAGGTTTGATGGGTTTCTCCCTAGGTGTCGCGGTCCAATATCGATTGTTCGACCCGGGTCCAAGCGTGCTCCCCGGGTTTTCAATTATCAGTTATCGCGAAGGGCTTGCAGGCACGTCGCAAGCTACGTGGGTGGGAGATGAGAGAAACAAATAAGAACAAGAAGTCCATGAAAGACCCAGTTGTAGGCTGTGGAGATGTAACGGGAAATGACTTATGGATATGATATGGTCCCAGTATTGAAACTAAGAAGATGACAATGGTCGGGTACCCTTGCAGTTCCCTTGGCCGTTATGCAAGTGTGCAACGGGGTTCTGAGCGGGAGAAGCTGGAGACAGGGTTCCGGAACAGGGGCCAGGGGGGTGCCAAGATGCAGGGAAGTTATTCTAGGGACGGCAAGTTTTGTACAGTAGTACAGATGAGAGATGAGATTGCGAGTGCTTGGGTTCCGCTCCGCTTGGGAGCACCGAGTCGCTGGGCGGCCGATCACCACGCTTCGAGACTCTCGGCAAGCCGAAAGGACGATAACAGCGTATGAGATTCCTCGGGAGTGCATACAAGAATGTAATATATTATGCCGTGCCCATGTTGCTCCTCTTCAGCACCGATGCAACCAGGGGTAATGCAGCCAGACAACTGCAACTGCATGCACGCGTATGCTGCGCAATGTGGGAGAAGACTCGGCATCCAACGTCTATCAGCACCGCCGGAAGTGCCTCGTGTCCTTACTGCGTCCCCGCTATGCCATCTACAGTACCGTGTGATCGCCTTGGTGTAGTCAGTTTGTCGCAATTCCCGAATCTTCAGCAGCGACGGGGAAAGATGGTGTCCTTCTACTATGTATGTACACTACAATAGGCGATCCGATGCAGATCCGATCTACTTTGTTTCCAGACAGTCCCGGCCAGGGCAGGGTTGGATTCGTCCGAGATGCTGCGAGAGATTGACGATCCACGGATGTATTGTTTTTGAAATCGAGGCTGATGATAGAAAATATGTTGCAATACGTGTCGGCCTAGCGAAATTCAGATCAGCATGATTGATGTCATGGTAGCTTCCGAGGCAGAAAGGAATATGGTGTTGTTCGATGGTGTACATATGGGTAGAGCATACATACTGAAATACAGAGGAATAGTAATCTCAGTGAGGTATACAGTATGCTACTGAAGGAGGGGATGGGGCGAGGGTCTGGACTAAGTAAGAACTGCTCCCGAGAGAAGCTAAGAGCGAGCATCGTGAACAAGTGGTGCAGAGTTTGGGCTCTTCAAGTTGGGATCAGGGCACGCCATCCCACATAGCGTCGTGTAGAGAATCCTCCATCACTTAGTACACTATTTAGTACGCCCGTCCCACGGGTACGGGCAAACAAACCCACGAGCCCATGCAGCATGGTTGTGTGGTTGTACTACCTGCTTGAGGTACTCAGTATGCTAATAGGTAGCGTTAATAGCGTACACCAGATACACTACAGCGGTATAATTTACGTCAGCCAGATGAGCCCAGCGAATGGATATACCGCACTAGACACTGCAATGTAAGTACTGTGATGCATAATGGCGGTACAGATTAGTGAGATGGAACGTTCCGGGACACTGGACAGAGATCCTGAAGAAGTGCCGGGATAGGATAGTGACCGTGAGAGGTCTGATACGATGCGTGCTTAGTGTGGAATAGGTAGCTGAGGGGTCCCCAAGCTTGACATGATCATCATGGAAAGCCTCGCAGCAACAGAATCACGGAGAGGTGGAGGGAAGAAAAGAGACTGCAAGAGGACATCTACGCTATAAGCCAATGACATGGCTTTCGGGGCCGAGCCAACGTTGAGGCTGAGATAAGCGACGGCATCATGAAACTCACATCCATCCTTAACCAGGGGTCGTTGAGCGAGCGTTGTCGTGTAGCGTGCGTCGAGTCTTGAAGCACGCTGGTGGCTTCGTCAGCCATGACCGCTGTCCGACGACAGTGGAGGCGATTTGGGGTTGGTTGATCAAGGCTGTGCTCGCTGGCTTGGCTCTTACAGGGGGGAATCACCGAGCTGACTGAGATATTGCATGCTGAATATAAATGTTGGTAATTGTGTGTGCTGTAGATATTGCGTAGGACAGCCGGCTTGATGTTGACCCATTTGCCTGACCCTACTTTTTTCAATCGACTCTATTGTTGTGTGTAAATACTATTACATGGTTCGCTGCTTGAGTGAGACCAGTGCGTACAGTGAAATCAGGGCTGCTGTTGATCCTATCGGCGTGGGCTCGTATCGGCGACTTTAATTGTTGGCTACTTACATTGTGGTCCTTTCCCGATTTTCGCATAGTGTACACTTAATTTATGTACCTACATTAGCGTATGCTACCAATGCACGTTACAGCTCAATGTGCAAATAAGTAGGTACGCTGAGTAGGTACACTTGAAGACGTCAGTCAGGCCGACTTAGGCAATATTATATGCAGGTACGCGAAAATGACTAGTACACGCGAGCTTCGCCAGCATCAAACTCCCTACACGTACCTACTAAGTAGGTAGGCTACGCAACTACATAGACGATAGTACACCTAGCGTCACGGAAATCGGCAATTGACACATTATACTAACAATCTAGATATTTTGGGGATATTACAAACTTTGTATGCGAAAGACTCCTGTAGTACCTATATCTCTACATTATGCAAATTGCTATCGACCGAGGCAAACAAAGCTGGAAGGATCAGGGACGGAAATTGACACGCAAAGCCACCCCAGTACTGCCCAGCCATCCTCCCCTCTCGCCGATGTGGGATGGACGGGACCTGCATGACGAAAGGAGGAAGGGACGAGGGCAGATTGTGAGCGAATTATCATAGGTTCGTGGGATTCTGCCATGGTCCTTGTCCCATGTAGTGTACCGTGTAGCGTACAGTCCTTTTACCGTGCTTCTATCACGGTGATCAATTCTCAGGCCCGCTAGTGTACGCTACCTATGTACGTTAATTGTAGCGTGCTAGGCTACTGTGCGCTACAGCTGCAGGCAGTCTGCGCTAGCCGCTTTTTCGCGTAGTTTGCGCGCATGGTGCCGTAGGCTACCGCCCAGCGGGAATAGCGCGACGTGCAGAACGTTTCACTTTGTTTTCTAGAAGCTGGCAGCGGCCTCGAGCTCTTAGTGTACATGTTGATTGCCTATCCATCATGAAGAAAGTTCCGCACAAAACACCGGCGTTGTGGTTCAAGCATTACATACTACCGATTACGGGACCTACTGTAGACTGGTAGGATGCTCACGTCGTTCGTTGCCCTTGTAGACTGTCAAGGGACCCGTCGCCGGCATTCCGGTGTCTTCACAATGTCTTATGTATCCATTGCAGGGAGCACGCGTGTTTTCAGATCAGCGGTCAGTTTCGAGGTGCCGTTATCATGAACACTCTGTATGTACTGCCTCCGTCTCACCTGCAGAGTCTTGGGCCCAACAGTGGGCACTGAGCACATAGGTATCTGTACTGGAAACTGTAATAACCATGCTTATTGGGAGGCAGGTACTAACACCCCACATATAACAGATTCCGTACCTCTGTAGAGTGTAGCGTAGGCGGTCCATCCCTTCTACTATGTACTTAGTTAATCCATACCTACAAACCATCATCTAGTGCCCTTCCAGGGCCCCTACACTTATCGTCCCAAAGCAACGGTTGCGCAATCCTGTATGCACACCTCTACACTACGGCGTATGCTAGGAGGTACCCCGCAGCAAGTTTCTCTTGCATCAAAGGTTCGTTCTTTTTTCTTTTTTCGTTCCTTTTCTCGGGCACCACCACTACCTTGGTTATCGGGTCTTTTCCGCCCGTCCGCCCGTCCGTGGTTATTTCCATGCCCCGAATTATGTCAAGTAAGATCATGCTACTGCGTAGAGAGGAGTTGGCAGTATGGAGTGGATACCTCATGGTATGGTATACCCTGATACTGTAAGTCGAGATGATGCCACCTACATACCATAGTACCAGTATAAGATCGCCCAACGTAGTATCTAGCTTATACTTATATGCCTATCTACTGTACATACGAAGGCATGTAGTTATTAGATCCGCCATGGTATTTTTATATAATTACGCCTGGATATAAAGTGCCACCTAACAACATGTTGACCGTCATGGAATACAATGATATACACAGCTGCGGAAGAACAGTACAAAAAGATGATGCTATTACTGTATAACAGTGGTCATACCATTGTAGGCACTAACATATTATGCCTTAGCGTGATAGGTATCTGCAATAATGCAGGAACAAGGCACCAGGTGCGTTGGTGGTGAAAATTGACGTCTCCAGCACGATGGGACTGCCGTCACCGGTCAGGCCAATAAGGTCGCGATCTGTAGAGCTACACTAGCAAAATCCCCTAGAATCCGTGCCTTAGTGTACACAACCACTATCCTCCGGAGGAGTCCCGGTCAGAGCCGGTCCTAGAATCCGACTGCACTACTGTAGTACTTAGTAAGTGAGCATGATATGTACGGAAATACTGTATAAGCATACTTCATAGTAGCGCAGGTAGCGCGGTATAAATCCACAAAGTTAGGAAAGATTCCGGTGATAGCAAGTCTAGGGCAATCCAGTTCAGTGAGATATGGAGGGTCGCACTGTACTGTACAGTGATCCGTGCTGCACGTCGTACACTATGCTATGTAAGTAGGCAAACCGCGTAATCGTTACGTGCCTCTTTTCTTGAGGCGACCAGAAATTCCCATCCAGAGAGCGCGAGATGCTGCTGACTCGTGTGTGTTGTTCATGGCACACCGCGTCAGTGAAACAGACCCCGAATGTGCAACGAACCAATCGTGTTTTGTACAACTGTGAAATCCCCTGCAGCATGGACGCGTTGTGCCTTTCTCCTTCTTTCTCTCTCTCTGCCTCTGCCATGCGGCTGATGCTAGGTACTACAACAATTGGGGAAATTCGGGAGGAAGGCCAATCGTAGAGGCCGGCACCCTCGAAGGAATCCTACGACGTGCCCCCACAAGGTATGGCCCTGTAATGATAGTAGAGAGCAGTTCCTTGTCAGAAATCTCACCACCGAAAGCTACAGCTACACTACACTGCCGTAGTTGTTGGTCAGCACTCCTCCGCAACGCCCAGCCTCCAACAACACGTCGACGCATTGGAAGCATACATAGTGTGGTGCCCTGGTCTGCTCATCTACAGACGGTGTGTCCCGAGACGCCGTCGCGCAGGATTCGGCGCCTTCGACAGTCTAAGTTGCGATCGACGGATCCAATACCATGTAAGCGGCGTCCCCGTACTATAAACGGGCATCTCACTCATCGCCTTCCATTATTACCATAGCTGCTCTACACTACGTACTTAGTACGGTAGTATACTACCAGCGTTCACTACCTGCTATACTACTTAAGTCTATAGTACTGAGGATTCTACAGTACTTTGAGTATCAAGGGGCACGCAATCCGATAGCTAGTGTACAATAAGTTAGGTTGTAATCGGTAGTTGATTGTGGTTGTGGGTGGAACCTGCAGCCTTGTTTCCGGTGCCTGATACGTCCTGTATAGAAAGCAGAACTTTCTATAGTGCCTGGTGAGTGAAGGACAAAGGGCTCACTTCTATATGGAGAAGCTGTTGATGAATAGGCAATTGTTCCCGATCTTCTCTAGTCAATTTTACCAAGAATATATACATCGGGGCATTATTTGGTATTCAACCACCTGGCCGGAAATGCACGCCGCAGTGTCTAGTCTATTCGAAAAGAAAGATATTAGATATTATCACAGCCATCTGAAAAGCTATGCGTACATGCAAAGGCAGTATCGGTCAGTCCCGAACTTTCTCAACAAAGAGAGGAGTTTATGTCTACACTGTACCGCTTATTAGCCTAATCCTGAACGACTGATATTTGATATAGTGTACACTACATGTACGTAATTGAACCCATGCAAGAGCCTCAGAAGGTCTACTTATACAAACTAGGTATGTAGTAGTGTACACTACCCTTAAACCCTTAGTGTTCCTCTTGATTTTGATAACAGATTGTGCAGACTACCTACTTTAGTGTATGTAATCCAGTATCTACATATAAGCATCGATTACGGTGCATTGCCAATTGATCCTACGAATTACCTAACCCTGTCACAATTTGTTATTCCTTTCCAGGGTCCTTTCCATACTAAGTCCTGAACAGCAGGTACTACGTAGTGTATGTGTGTAGTAGGGCCCAGTATTGCAAACCCACGATACCGGCATACTAAAAACGTGGTGGGAACGTGGCACTACGCTGGGTTTGAACGATATGACCTACCTGGTCCGTCGAAGCAGACGGAGACGAGTAACCGAATTCGTTCAGATGAAACCGCGCCAGGCCGCTTAAAAATAATGAGGACACAGCGTTCTAGTGTATCCTACCTAGTGGACACACACGCCTGCAATTTATGGTTACCGGAAAGAGACGAGCACGCTTCGCTAAAGCCGCGTGACATTCGGCTGGCAAAAGAGGTAGGTACTAACAACCGCTTCCAACCTGTCGGGTGGCTGTCAGGGGGGGCTGACTGGCTGTTTGTTACGTAGCTGGCTGGTCGGTAAAGTAAAGAGACGACGTATCACACCACTATGTCGGTCAGTGGTGGTCAAAGCAACCGGGTTTTATCTGGTCCAACACTCGGGTGGTTGGGCTCGCCGATCCGGTGGAGAGAGTTCTGAACACGAAACAGTTTCGCAGCTCGAAGATCTCTTTAGTAGCAGCAGAAGCTTTGTATCTTGTGTATGATACTTGCCTTGAGACTACGTCTTTAACCTGTCCATTGGACTTCGATAGATATTGAGAAAACACCAATTAGAAGGGTGTAGAGTTGCATTCATTCCATTTTACACACTTCGGCTTACATAGTAGAGCATTATAACTACATACAGTATGACCCGAGGAGTTCAGTACATGCCTACGTAAACAGGGATCTATCAAGCCTTCGTGCGAATAAGGGCGAGGCAATATTTTCCCGGACCTTGAGCTGCATCGCTAGAATCAGCCAGGGCCATCTCAGCCTGTCAAAGTCCTTGCATTAAAGGAATGAACCCGGAGACTCGCGTTCAAACCATGAGACATATGTACCTCCGCGCGTCGTATTGGCTTGCCAGTACGATATAAGTCATAACATACAGTATAAAAGACATCTTATAACCCTTCGAAACCAATGAGCGCGTTTTCTCGTGTCGCTACCCGAACACTTGCCGGACGATTTCATGCCTTCCTCAGACCCCCCTCCCCCAACAGCGAGTCGAACTATGATTGAGCCAAAAGAAGACGCAGCATTGCCACTCCCACTCCATTAGATGGAGCATTCTCTAGTATATTATCCCCAGTCAGGTTGGTCTAAGACCCTCGGCACTGGGTATTTGCACTCGCTGACCAACATAGAGATGCGGCATTCTCAGCTGAGCAAAACATGTATGTCTCTCGCTTTGAGCATATTAAATTCACCTCAAATAGAGTATTGGAGTGGGTGCTACCGCATGCTTCCCGTACCGGATCAGCTCGTCTTCGATCTCGACAGGTGACCCAGAGCTCCCGTTCTATGGGAGAGCTTGTGGACATCAGTCCGCGGACTGCATGAACCTTTTGAAACAGATAGTGACGAAATTAATATTCTGCGTAAGAATCTCACCTGGTAGCTGGCATTTTGTGAGTGGTATCTGGAGACCACATATTTCACTTTACTCAAGACAGCGTCTCCCGCGTGCAGATAGCGGTCATATCTCGATACTGAAGCAACACGACGCTGAGTATGGTAGAGTGCGAGCCCCTCGGGTACATCGGAGACTTAGTAATTATGTGTCTTAAGAGTTGATCTTATAGTCAACTCTCAGTTGGAGCGAGACTTTTGCCATCGAGATTTGATGTTACAGCCAATCACAGTCACAACCATAATTGTAATAACTGCCCAAAAGAACTAACATTACTGAAATTATGGGATACAACACCGGGTAATACGATCAGTACAACTAAAAAATTGCAGAGAGATAAATTCATCCGTCTCTTAAAAGGTGGTACATATCCGAGCCGGGAAGAATTGGTTGCTGGTACATGTATGTGCGAGGAGAACTTGGTTCACATACTTGGATTTAAGATACGCATGTCAGCAACAATACATAAATATAATATATCCACATATCTACTTGTATGATAAGGGTTAATATGTGGTACTTTTCTAATAAGTCGCTCGCGTTTACAAGCAAGTTGTCAAAGGGCTGTCGCAAAAGGCCCATCATTCTCAATGAAAATGCCTGTGATACATTCAAACGAGCTTCGTACAAGAAGGTATCGAAGTTTTGGAGATGGCCTATTCGCGCATCAGTGCACCGTGCAGCTACATACTTTCTATCTACGCAATCTGTGAATAGATAGTGTATCTGATATTCATAGAGTGACTCATCGGATTAAGCAGCCCGCCGAGGAGAATCAGCCTCGCTTAGGGATATTGTCAGGGTTGGGATGAGTGCGATGACCCTCAACAATCATCTAGGTGTCTAGCATTTAAAATCTGGCCAGTAGACTGTCCTCAGCTCCATCATACAGGTAAGCCTAGCTGTTTAATCTAAGATCTGAACAACAACCATTCCTCTCATCTTTCACACTCATCTCACCATCAAGTACCCCTCACAGCGACGTAAAGTATTGCAGCAGTTCATGAACCTCGTATGCATATTACAATGACTGAAAATCGGGATTCCTTCCAATATCTGCTTCTCTTGCGCGTCGCGTGGGTAACGGATATATAATCAAGTGCGATTGTATGAACCGTCTTCTGCTTAGACGCTGGGTTAGTGCATATTGTTAATCGGTAGCCTATATTCTAACTCATGAAGCACTATACGTATCATACGAGTTTACTCGTATATGCTCCCTCCTCAACACTCCAGTGCTGGTAGGGAGAAAAAGGAGGTAACTGGCGTTTCGCCGGTAAGACAGCGGATAAAGGCAGAGCTGAATAAATCTCACGAACGATGAAAAGTCAGTATGTCGCAGTTCAAGAATCTCACTTGTTCTGTAACAGGCAACCCCCCGAATTCAACCCGTACAGGTGAGCTAAACGATCAGAAATGCAAGATAATAACTGCAGCTATACCCAAGATTTGAATGTAAGACGGCGCCACTGGGATGCTTTCATAAGGTTTATTTGTTGAGTGCTCTTGTATAGACTCACGAATATAGAGATTATTCAAATACTACTGTAGGTCAAGGGGACCTCAAGGTTATTCTTATTTCACTGCGTTTACTCACTTGTTGTTACTACGATATTCTGAGATATGAGGTGCTTCAGGGTGAGAGCACAGTCGTTGAAACTCACAAGAGAAAAAGAGAAAAAAAGGCAGGCTGAGGGTAATAAAGATTATTATTAAAGAAATAGTTCATAAAGACTACTCTATGATTAATTATAGGATTTACAAGTATGGATATTCCCAGAGCTCCATTTTGCATCTGTCTCAGCCCTCATCTACATCGGGTTCTGTGTGCATTCTCATGTGCTCTGAAAAGCCTGCAGGTAAGTCACTTGACAAAGGTAAGACATCTCGAAGTGGCTGTTATTGTAATAGCTGATCTCAATATGTTAGTGGTTGCGCTAGACGCGATAATTTTCCATTGGATTGCCAGTAGCTTTGAGGCTGAGCTAAGTGTTACAACAACATGTCTGGCCAGCGATCGAGACGCCAACCCAGCCATACTGCCGACCGCCGAGTCATCATGAAGTTCATATGTTCCGCTTTAGTAACATGGGCCGAGCAACAAGGCCGATATGTGACCATGTATTCACAGGAAGGTAGCATTTCATCATGGCGCTACAGACGTGGGCGAATTGAGGCGCCGGCATCTCTCCACTCCCGTCCGTGGCTATCGGTGAGGTGATAGCATTCAAGATCTATTCGTGGTATGTTTGAAGTCTATAACGGGAAACGACCAAGGCGTCTAATCACACGATGATATTCCGTGTTATGTAGGCAAGCGAGACGATGCCCAATACTACTTAGACACGGATTCGACACGGACCGGCGTTGCCGGGTTTAGTATACGCCCTCCCACACGACTCAAGCAATACAAGCACCCTACTGGCCGATCAACCCAGTAGCCACTTCCCCTGGGACAAAAAGCAATCGAACACGAGAGAGGTCGTCGCGAGGCTCAACGTGTGTGACACGTCAGGCGGTGATTTTCGCAGATCTATAGTGCAACCTAAGTCAACTGCGCCATTCAAGTGCCCCGGGCTGGCATCGAATCCCCGGTACGTGGACCATTTGTCTCTCGTCCGTCGGCTGAGGACGCGGCCACTCAGGAATAAGTTCCTATGCGGGCGTCCACCGTCGCGGTGGGAGAATGCAACATTAGTAGATCTTTGGGAAGTGGGGGGTTGGCGAGCGAAGCTCTTGTCGCAGACATCCATCGTGTATGCTTACTTAAGAAGGTACTAAGTAGAGAACACAACGTCGCTCGTTGCCGGCGAACCTGGTTATGCCAACGAAAGCATTTGCTATGCAGAGGGAGCGCCTAGCTTGTGCCAAACGGCCCGGAGATTTGCAAGCCACGCGTCTACCAAATGCGTGAATATGTATGCACATAGCAGGAGAGCAGAGACAGCGAGGAAATGAGTGAGGACTGCATTCGACGTAGCCGGCAGCGATCTTCTCGCCGCCATTTCCCTGCCGGAGCTTTACTGGATACGCCGGGGCAATCTGCAACTACCCGTGAGACAAGCGGCCGTCCCCTATCAATCGAGCCCGGCAGGCGGATTCCCCCTGGGGTCGGCATTGATTCGCCGACGCTTCCATCAGTATAATATGCTTTATATAGCCAAGGTCGAGCCCGCAGAAAGACAAGAGTGCCGAGTCGTCTCGGGTGACGGCGGCGAATCTACTACGATTTGTCAAGGCTTCCCGGCTGGGATATTGATGAACGACGGGTGTTCGGGCTCCTCAAGCTCCTCAAAGCGCTTCCCAGTGTGCCAATTGAGTCTGATCTACGTATAGCATAGCGCGCGTATCGTGGCGATGTAAGTAACGCATGTGTATATAAGCATCGTCAGCAGCCACGGTAGGTATAGCACAGATAGGTTAAGCATGAAGTTCGCTCTAAACGGGAAGACTTGGTGTTTACCTGCTGCTTTTTGGAGGCGACCCCGATTAAAGGTGGGTTGTATTGTCGCACGGGTACTTGAATGAAAGCTCATCAACTACAGTATCTCGTGGCACGTCGGTTTCTTTCGATCAAGATGGGGTCCAAGACACGCTGTCTATACCATGTACCCAAGGTTATTCAGGTCACAAAACATTCCTCTTTTTCTGATTTATCTTCCCCTCCCACTAATCTCACACTACGGGTAGCAACCTTGCATTCTCACCATGCATGTTTCAACAAACCCAGATCGGGTAAGGGGCTGACACCATTGCATGCAAGCCCAATCTTGGCTAGACGGACATCAAACTGCGAGGGAGTGGCTGTTCAGACGTGTAAGCTCAGGAAATAGTAAGAAACGACGAGGAGAAACTTTGATTTGGACTATGGGCTCGCCAAGGGTGGAGGTTCAGATCAATATTTTCCGAATCGCGTAGAGCCTCCGTTTGGGAATGGATATCGGGACCGAAAGAAAGTTAACGTGCAGGCGATCCTAAAGCCAGGATCAACTGGATCTCTAGTTGTAGACTAGACCTAATAGGAAGCAAAAGAGGTTCTCTTAGCATATACACCACCTTAGACATAGTGGGATCCCCCCCACAGACCATTACCCCTGTTTGCGAATTCCATGTATTTCTGTCTATAGTGTAAGACAGAGTAATATAGCACATAATCCAACGAGGAAGAACCATGAAAAGAATCCATGATGGAATGCGCTGTAACCCATGAATGCTTCGAGACCCATCCTGAATTGCAAGCCACTTCAAGGGTGCGCTCGGCTATACTCACTGGTTCGAATCTGTCTATCGTAGATGGCGTAGAGTAAGAGGCTTGTGTGCAGGTATACTGACACCAAAGTATTTAGGCTACATAGTACTTTTCGGATGGAGCTGTACGGCTGATGGGATAAACCGATAAAGTTGTACAGCATTTGGCTACTGACCCAAGGGATTCTACCCATTTAGTATCAAACGATCTGGTGCATCGATTTTAGACAGCCTGGAACCTTGTCGTATCACTCTTGGTTTTCGTCCGAGGTTTGTGGGTTTGATCCAGTTCAGGAAGGAAGTTTCAAGACCTGCATGTAGCTATTTTTTTTTTCTTTAACGTGGCTTGCGACAAGTCGAGCACTTTCAAGGTCACAACGGAATCGTAAACACTTTGATACTGGGCAGTGCTGATCAGAGCACATTTAGAATCAAACATCACCCTGGGTTTCCCGTTCAAGAACTTGTTTCCACGTGAAGTCTGGATCGAGCACTCAACGCCCGGGATTCAATGACTAGTATAATACCCTGTAGACGAAAGATTACGATGTGATCTGAGAAATATCATTCGTCGCCCTATCGTAGCCACTGTTTTTCACTCCCTCTCTCTTGGACCTGCCCCCCAAATAACCACGGGGGGTGATGGCGACCAAGTAGATCAATGTCTAAGCAAACCCAGCTAGTTTCAAACAGAACTCAATTCGATTGGCTCAACAGAGTCTTCCGATATTTCAAATCCCCACGTGAATATCGGCCGCCTTCTTAGGTAGAGCGGATCTTGTATCGACACGGAAACGTGCAGAGCTACCGAGCTTCCGCGTTCGAGAGTTATTTTGGTGACCCTATCAGCGCAGTAAGCGGAGAAATTCTAAGGGAAACTCGAAGAGCCTGATAACACACAAACACGCCTATTGACTTAAACATGCCGGTACATAGCATAATAATCCTGCTGCTGGGATCAGACCGTCTGGGGCTGTTCAACTTTAACTTGTTTCAGAGGCCAAATCTGCGTTGGATGCAATACTGTACAAGGGACAACCACATCCCCTACCCAGTATGTGCCCTAGCTATTGCAGCAGCTTTTGGCCGTGGATTATTTAAAAGACCTGGGATGTAAGCCTACAGCGGCTACTCGGAGGTGACATGGCCCTTGATAATCCCCTCCTGCTATCGAGTGGCAACACCAACAACAACTTAATCGGAGCCTTCGGCAACTGAATATCGAATCAACGATACCGCAGCGTGTCAGCACCAGCATCACAGACCCTCACGCCTAAGATGTGGAACGTAGGACATCTAGATCGGTCATACGATGATTCTGTCGTCCAACAGCTTCATGTACGTTGTTCCTCAAAGTCTTTTATAGCAGCCTCGTCAACATGGAAATACATTCTTCCAATTAGAGCCCTGAGTTTTGCTTCTCACACGGATATTACCATATATGGGCGATGGCAGGACATGTTTGTGTGCGTCGAGTGAACAGCGGCGTTTGGTAGAACAGGGTGTATCTTCGGGGGCCATACACATCACCCGAGGACTACTATATAAGTCTAATGTTAGCTAATTCGGAGACTTAGATGACATCGGGAGACTATCAACAGTCGACAGTTGCCACCGAAGCTCCCTTTTACACAACGAGGGAGCACAGTACGAACGGCCACCACAATACTCAAGGGTATTACACCAGCGCCGTATCAACAAGTGGTGCTACAGAAGATCTCTCCGGGTACCAAAATCACCCACGTGCGTTTTACAGAGCCAATACCAGCCAAGTGTACTCAACGAACGAGTATGGCTCTACAGATGGGAACCCAGAGTCATCAAGCAGCGCGTCGTTCATCGCATCCAGAGCAGGTTCTTACGACTCGTCGTTTCCACAGTCGGTGACGCCAGAGTCAGGAATCGGCAGCCATGTTGATCCCTACAACAACTACATGTACTCACAAGGCCAAGGACAAGCAGCGGGAGTGGTCACAAGTCCGCCTGAGCTGTCCCCGACACTTGGACACCATCAGCACCAGCAGCATAGCAAGAAAAGCAAGGCATCTTCCCGTCAACGGAAGTCCAAGCATCCATATCCGGGCTTCGCCCCCGAGAGTCTGACGACGTCGGCGAGCGGCGGCGGCAGCAGCAGTAGCAGGTCGAAGCTGCGCAGCGCATCCCGCACGTCCAAGAACACGCACCACAACCCGCCGGCGACGGCTGAGGAGCGCAAGAGCCGCGAGACGCATAACAACGTTGAAAAGCAATACCGCAACCGGCTCAATGCGCACTTTGAGAGCCTGCTCAGCGCCCTGCCCGAGAGGATGCAGAGCAGCGAGGGAGACGAAGGCGGCGATCTCGACGCTGGTGACCGCCGAGTCAGCAAGGCCGAGGTCCTTGAGATGGCCAGGAGACACATCAAGGCGCTGGAGCGCGAGTGCGCCGCCCTCGAGGGCGAGAGGGACGAGCTCCGGGACAACATGGAGAGGCTCCGTTGGCTGTTTGGTCGGTGTGAAGGCGGTGCTGGCGGCGCCGAGGGCTCTTCTTCATTCCTAGATCCTGCATCTATGCCCTGAGGATTTAGATGCTTGGCTTTCTTCTCTTGTTTCTCTTCATTCTGATCATTGTATGCTTCTGCATTCTTTCTCCTCTTCACCTTCTTATTGATGTAGGATTATTTTAACGCTGTTTTCTGGGCCAACCTTTTTGATGCTGGAGTACGGCAGGGTACGACTTAAGACGGATCACGAGGGAAAATGGTATATTAACATCGCAATCACGGTTAGGGAAAGCGTTTGGTATCACAGCTGGCTTGCTTTTTGTTTGTAGAAATTTGCGATTCTATTTTGTACGGAAAATGATTACAAAGTTGGTTTGCCCGAAAAACAAACCATCTCTTTCTCTAACTAGGTCTTCCTCAGGAGCTTCCTAGTTGCCTCTTAGAGGAAACATCACGGGTTTACATCGAGGTACGCGCCGTCGTGAGTAGGTCTAGGTTACTAATCGAAACCGAAGCGTGAGCTCGCTTAATGGTCGCTTTGACCCAAAGACATACCGGTAGTTCATGATCGTAAATTAACCGGCTGCTTGGAATGCGCTAACTGTCAACCGGTATCTACATCGAATCACACCCGGTATTGGACGGGCCCTTCTATTAATCCCGGGTCCCACCAAAGCATCAGATAGATGCTTCGTGTTCGGGAGAAACTCCACCTCGCTACCCAGTGCACAATTGCAACCTCGCAGCCCTATCATGAAGCGAAGAGGAGCAAGACTGGACCGCGTTAGGACTTACTTACATTCAGTGCCCCCTCCTGCTGCAACCGCGATCCTTCGCAATGCAGGTTAGCTCCCGCACCATCTAGGACATGGGGCGCCCTTCCCGACGAGTCTATATACTTCATACACCCAGAAAGGAACCAAGACTCTCTTATTGGACAGTGAGACGAGCCTGTAATCTCGCGGCGGCTCCCGGTCAAAATACTTGTCGCGTCGCATCTGTGTGGCCGGGATAAGTGGACGGGGAATTACCTAATACATGTCATTACTATTGCTAACTGCTGCAACCTGACGTGACATCTTGTAGACGTCTACATGGTGCTGCATACTGTCAAATGCTATACCAGCACGGCATATCCGATCGGATCGGGCTCATGCAGAGTTTCGAAATACATAGTACATAGCATATTCTGAGCACCAAGAAGCTCTTAACCATCAAGTGTGAAGTACGTTCACAAACACATGATCTGGCCGGACCTTACCAGAGCTTGATGAATGCCAAAAAAGATAACTAGAGTAGACCCAGGCAAACCAAGGATGGAAAGGATTTAACACGGATCTTGATGCATCTGTCGGGTGAGATTAGTGAAATCTTCCTGAACAAAATTCGGTTCCTTGAGGATGGAATCACTCAGAACAGCGCTAATTCCTGGTGGAACGGATGGCAGAATAGAGAATTGTGCGAATAGGTCAAGATGATGCGAGCCATTTAAGCCGTCATACCTACTTATACATCCTTCCTCCGACAAACACATAGCCCGCAGCATAAGGTAGTATGCGGCACAACTTGTTCATCCTTCCGCACTATCCCTGCTTGTCATGCTAGGGGTGCTTAGGCTTTACTTGGTGTTGGGACGAAATACTATAAAAATAGCCCTTGTCAGAAAAAGCCACTCGAATATCTGATGCAGGTCCACAAGCATATGAAAAGATGGGGTGAGGAGAACGAAGGAGAGGCGGAGGTGGCATCCCTGACGGGTATGACGGCGATAGGACTCGTCAACTTAGCTCCATATACATAGATATCAGGGCGCTACACTACTCACCATAGCCTGGCATTCACCCATTTTGGAGTATCTCGCTGTTTAAGTCCTTTGTAAAGTAGGCGTCGAGAACACAGCGCCTTGTGGATAAGGTCATCACTCAATACAGCACGAGAATATTGATTATATTAGTAACTATTCCGGAACTTATATCGCTTGTAAAACACATTGAGTTTCGACACAAACAAATGGGTATAGAAACGGCGCCTCCGTGGTGGCGAAACAAAAGCAGCGGGAATGGAAATGCACTCATAAACTCCTATCCAATGCAAGCAGCGCTCCCGGGATTTCACATCTGCGTAGAACTTCTATAAAGCCCGATGGTTTGTGAGTGGGAAGCTCAATCACGCTCTTGTTATTCGTGGCCAGTCGAGTTGTTGATTTGGCTTCCTTCAATCTCGGGATTTGAATCCCCCCTCCTCCGTTTTTTTCGGCCGAAAAACTGTCCTATTGTATTACTAAGACTGCGTGCTCTTCCTTCCTGCACTGTTTGGGGTGGCTCGTATTCGTTTGGGATATGACTACCCGCATGATTCGCAACAAGCAGTGGAGCAGACGCGCCTGCGTCGTCGTCGCCATCTGGCGAAACGAAGAGGTTGGGCCTGGTGTTAGGTCTTAGCCGCTTCGCCGATCTTCTCTTGATAGGGCTGTCTTCGCGCCTGAGTAGTGTGTCCGCGACTGCAACACTGACTGTAGACGACAATGGCAACGTTGATATAAAAGCGTTTGAGTAGTGGTGGTGACTGTGAGACCGTGGCGTGAGCGTGGAAGGACGAGGGGTCACTGGGCGCCCCGGAGAGGATGGGTGAGGATCGGTCGGCTGGAGGTTGAGGGAAGGTGCTGGTTCTGAGGCGGTAATAGAGAAGACTGAATTGATTGTAGGGATGCTATCTACTGATATTGTTTGGGAGAGACCAGGATGAGCAATGGGTTGGTCTTCAACCGAATTTCCCCAAGGGTTGCTAAGGAGGAAGGGGGATGCGTCAGTGGGTGTGGGTAGATTTGACTTGGAGTTAGACTGATCAGCTTTCCGGTTTGACGGAGTGCCTATAGGCTGTTGATTTCTGAAGGGTTTTCCACTGCGCGAAAAGCTACCTCGTGAAGTGTGTGATGACCTTCTCGATGTCGACGTGGGAATCGCCTGTGTCGAAGCTTCTCTCGCTGGTCCTGTACCGCAACTATTGTAGGGGCCAAAGCCTTCCTGGTCCCTCAATCCGATGGTCTCTTCAATATTCTCATCGTCTGATAATCGGTCATCCTCGTCCTGACGAAGCCGCCCACTGCTAATGAGAAATACACCGAAGAAGGTCAGAAAGCAACCACCGACAAACTTAATAGCTTGTTCTACAGTGGTGCGTTCAAAATCTCGATAGAGAACGGCGCTTCCAATAATCACGGATAATGTGAACATTACGAATTGAATCGGTATAACTTGGGTCGAGTCAAATCTCTGGAGGGCCTTATTCAAGTAACGAACCTGCATCAATGCAGTTCCAACGAGAATGATAACCAGGCCATAACTCACTGGGGTGGTGAACATTTTCAGAAAGGAGGAAGAAAACATGGACGAGACGCCTTTCGTCGTTAAAACAGTATAACCACCTGGTTTTCGATTAGTAACCGCAACGAAAGATGGCACAAGGCACAAACCAAAAAGCCCAACTAGACCCAGATCAATCAGGATGGTCCGATGCCCATATCTTGGACTCGCCCACATCAACACGACGATGAGGAAGACGGTTACGCCCAAGTATATCTCAAATGCCATGGTCGTGATGGCATTCCAGACGTCGTGAGGATCTAGCTTGGTTTCCTCCCCCTTGGCACTGAGAACCACGGTGATGGCGCCCCCGACAGCGATGAGCACGCCCCAGAAATCTCGCTTGCGGAATACCTCACCGAAAAAGATGGGTGCAATCACGCAGTTGGATATCAAAGCCACAACACCCAAAGTCGATACGATCGATGCTGGCGCAAACCCGTAGGCTAAGAAGTTCCCAGTCTCGCCAACACTCACTAGCACTTGGCCAAGCCACCAGGAGGGAGACTTCAAATATGTGGACGCGGCCTGGGGCGTATCGCCCGATGACTCGGTCCAGTTCGACCCATCAGACCGGAAAGACTGCGTGAGCGGGTTGGTTTCGGTGACGGTGACGTCGTCGTCATCCTCTTCCTCAGCCGGCGAGCTGTTGGAAACGGCGCCACCATTACGATGATTGTTCTGAGCACGCTTCGAGGCCTCGACACGTTTTCGATGCAGTTGGATATGACTGTAGCGCTGGACATTCAAGGCCAGCGCAATCAGAACATTTCCGGCAATGGCCGTTACGATGCCGATGAGCGAGCTCCATTCTCCCAGGCCCGAGCCACCGTCGTGGCCGGACTTGTCGTCCACCGTTGCAGCCGATAGTAGGTCGACAGTGCTGCCGGCTAGGGCCGTCAAGACAGGCATTGCGCTGGCTGGCGGGTTGTGGCGGCTTAGCGGGAAGCGCGCAGAGTCGCGGTAGATGGCATCAATCCCAGCTGGACATGGGCGCGCAGGAGGTGTCTGCTGAGGTCATTTACAGGCGTCCGATGTGGTTGGGGCGAAGACGGGTTAGAGAGCGTGGGTTTGGCGGGCTCTGGCTCGATGACGGATCGACCGGATTATGAACGTCTACTAGTATGTAGTATGTGCGTATGTGCCTGGTTGCTCAATAAGCTGTGAAGGTTCCTACTACTGCGTGGGTCGGATTAGTTCGGCTCGTTTGTCGATGTGAAGTTGATTGGAAGGTGACACACTGTACCTGTAATGTTGGAGATGAATCTTGAGGTGTAACAAGACCCGCTGATTGCAGTATGATGTAGGCTGTGTACCTGACAGGCAGGCAGCGCGAGGCTCGTCGTGTTCGAGTGTCGGGGGGTTTAATGGGCTAGGTCCCTTCAAGTTGGGGAGGAGGTAGGTACCTAATTTAGGTAGGTATTGCTGCAGGCTCCTATTAGGCGTGTATTGTCGAGCCCAGGCTTCTAGGTCTAGCAACTGAACCAATGAATGCACAGCACAGAAGCGAATCTAGGTACTCATATTGTAAAGGTACCTTCATTTTGGAGGTTTATCTCTAAAATTCCTCAAGAAAACGAGAGTCACTAGTATATTCGGATGGAGTGAAGAAACACAGTCGCTGGCTAGGTTATCATGAGCTCTTGTAAAGTAACTGCACTATGTTAAAAGATGTATGGGGGCTGTAGTGAGGTCTAGCTCCTCGTTCTAGTATCCTTTAGGTAGTTACTTACCAAGATAGGTAAGTACATGTCCAGTATGTACCGGTGCCTAAGTAGGTATGTACATATTAGAAGTGCTCCTCCATTTTGTCTGCCGAGCTTTTCTTTGATCGACAACATACGCGGCTAACCTCCTCCACGTTTGGATAGACTTCGTATACAACCAGAATGAGTGACGACGATAATGATATCCAAGTCGAGGCGCCAGAACTGCCTGAAGGGGACCCCCTGCGCGCCTTCTTACCCGCCTCATTTGGGAAGAAGTCCAAGGGCACCGATGTAGCTGCGCAAATAGACCGAAGCAGGAGAACAGCAACCCACCCCGGAGCGCAAGCTGAGAAGCTTCAACGTCGACCAGGAAGCTCGGGCTCCGGCCCTTCCAGTGACGACGGCTCAGATGATGAATCCGGCGATGAATCCGATGACTCCTCCGAGGATGGTTCCGAAGATGACGAGTATCCGACCTCCCACGAAATGGTCATTAAGACGCACGATCGTGCCGTCACCACTGTTTCGCTTGATCCCGCAGGCGGCCGCTTAATATCTGGATCTATCGATTGCACCGTCAAGCTTCACGATTTTTCTTCCATGACTCCGACCACCATCCGCGCTTTCAAAAGTGTTGATCCGTTCGAGAGCAAGCGATCGTCCGCTACCTCTGAAACACATCCCATAAATCATGTCGAATTCAACCCTTTGGCGGGAGGGGCCTTTCTATGCGTGTCTGCTCATCCTCAGGCTAAGATCATGTCGCGAGACGGGGATGTCCTTGCTGAGTTTGTGAAAGGCGACATGTATCTACGCGACATGAATCACACCAAGGGCCATGTTTCCGAGGTGACAACAGGAACATGGCACCCCACAGATAAGAACATATGCGTGACCGCTGGTACCGACAGCACACTGCGCATTTGGGACATCAATAACAAGCGCTGTCAAAAAGATATTCTTGTCTTCAAATCGAAAGCCGTAGGTACTGCAGGTAGGAGTCGCATGACAGCTGTTGCTTGGGGCACGCCCGTTCGAGGAGGTAACAACCTCCTTGTCTCAGCAGCACTGGACGGGACTCTAGTCATGTGGAGCGGGGACGGACCTTTTTCAAGACCAACGGCGGAAATCAGGGAGGCACACAAACCCAATACCTGGACTGGTGGCATTGATATTAGTTCTGATGGGCGTATGGTGGTTACAAGAGGAGGCGATAATCTCATCAAATTGTGGGATACGCGCAAGTTCAAGGAGCCGCTCATCTCGGTTGAACATCCATCAACATCCGATGAATATCCTATGACCAACATCAAGTATGGACCCAATGCGACTAGCATCATTACGGGCTCTAAAACAGGGCATCTTCATATTCTTAACCCAGGAAATTTACAACCCGGGTATACTACGCCAATCACGCCTGGAGTATCGTTGGTTGCTGTCAACTGGCATCCGAAAATCAACCAGATCGTTACAGGCTCTGCCAACGGAGAGACACACGTGCTTTACAATCCTACAATGTCTACCAAGGGTGCGGTAGACGTGATGTCGCGGGCTCCCAAGAAGAGACACGTTGACGACAACCCCGAGTTCACCACCGACATGTCTCTTGGGTTGTCGGGAGATTCTATTGTGACTCCTGGTGCCCTTCCAGGGGCCAGGAAGACCGGAGCGGCGGCTGCTGGAAAGCTAAAGGATCCCAGGAGGCCGCAAATTCCCCAGCAAACGCCGTTCATGCGCAGTCAACCGGACGAAAAGCACATCAGCGAGAATATACCCCTGAGTCGGATGTTGCATGAGGACCCCAGAGAGGCACTCCTCAAGTATGCAGATATCGCCAAGAAGGACCCAATGTTCACAAACGCGTGGAAAACGACGCAACCAGTTACTCAATATGCGGATGTAAGTGATGACGAGGAGGGTCCCGATAAGAAAAAGATAAAACGATAATAGTGCAATTTGCACCAATACTCGGCCTGTACCTCCTAAACACATCAACGCACACGACTGCTCGAACATGGTGAGATGGGTTCTCTCAACCGCTGGCCGCACATTGCTGACAGGTATTGTAATTGGGACTACCTATCTTTTTCTAATAGAATGCGTAGAGACACCCAAGCATGCACAGCTCTCAGAGGTCGTGATGACTGCAATACGACCTGCTCTTGGTGGTATCCAGCCACAGGCGGGCACTGATAACTACCACTCAAGGACCTATAGGCGCTGCTTTCATTAACTACGAAATGTACCCCGTAAACGAGTTTCATAGGACGATTGGGTTCGATTTGATTAGGCAGTCATCTACTAACGACCTGTGGACAAGCACTAATGCTGTAAATTCAATGAGTACCCAGAGTTACACTTTAAAAACATGTAGATAGATGATACTGTTTTAATCTATTCTACTTTGTAGCTAGCAGTGATTTGGCTACAGGTATTTAGGTAATCACCACAAGAGCTAACAACTTAACCACTGATGTTGACTTTTAATAAGTACTTTAATTGTTAACTTGCCTTAAGGGATAGGCTGCGTACGGCCCGGTGTAGGTAGTCCCTAGGTAGGTACCTAGATAAGATTATTTGCTGGTCCACTTCAATGGGAAAGGGCCATTTCATTGGCCAGACAAAGAACGCCCCGTTTTTCGGTTTAAGGTTCATCCGTGGTCCTAGCGTCGCTGCTAGGCATTGAACGCAGAGTGGCCAAAGTCACGAGCTAGAATGGGGCACGGGTCTCTTGGGGGAGGAGTCTGACGGTCTCCCTTGTGCGCATTCCTCTCATCAAACCATCTCCTTCCACGCCATCAATCGCGCATCCCAAAAGCGAGCCGCATCGCATCCCCCTCTAATCCATCAACATTCATCCGAAGCTACCAACACCTTTTGTTCTACGCGAATTTTTTTCGCACCGTCGCGCCTACTAACGGCTTTTTTATGCGCCCGTCCCGGCCAACCACACCATCATTTTGACTCGGTGGCCTCTCACCCAGATTCTTCCAACGGAGACCGCGACACGGAAAAGGCAGCTTTCGCATCCCCACCAGCTGCCACCTCTGCACCATCCCCCACGGAGCAACCAACCGCTCCCTAACCCAGACCTTATTTACTGCATCCATGGTAATTCGCTCTAATCTGATGCTGACTCCCCCCGAAGCCATCTCAGAACTGATAGCCGATTTTCAACCTGGGCGCAGCCCCGTCCCTTTCCTTAGCTTTTCAATCCGTGTAATTCGCGACGCGACACTTTCATCATCGACGCGATTACGACTCCACGAGCCATCCTCTGCCACATCATCGACACTCCTTTACTGCCAGTGCTGCCGCCCCTAGCAGGTCCCGAAGGCAATTCGCCATTGCTGTCGCCGTGAGATATGATTACTTGAACAATAATTCTGGGTGATGTTAAGGTCTTGCCGCACTTACATAGATACCTTGTGCATACATAATCCAACATGGCCTCAGTCCAGCAAGCACCCACGGTGCAGCACATAGGGCCGCCACCCTTCACCCAAGCGCAGGTGCAGGAGATGTTGATGGTTCGTTTTCCCACGCCAGCCTTCCCTCTCTTGCGTTACTATGCTGATCTTCGGGTTAGAAATTTCAACAGATGAAGAAGCAGGGCGTTGCGCAAACTGATCCGGAATTCATTAAAACGAGTCAGTTCTTAGCCAAAGTCCAGCAGCAGCAGCAATTGCGAGCCCAACAACAACACATGCAAACACACATGTCGAGGAATGCTCCGAATGGCCATGTCAACGGAACTCAACCAGCGCCATCTACCCAGCCGCCTCCTGCCCTGAATCCCTCTGCTGTGTCAAGTGTCTCTGGCCCTTCTGGTCAGATCAACACTTCTTCAACCGCTCTTACTGCTGCTCATTTCTCTCCCCCGCAACTAGCCCTGCTGAGGCAACAGATATCTGCATTCAAGCTGCTCAGTAAGAACACAGGCGTGCCATATCAGATGCAAAAGGCCCTCAATGCACAACGGCAACGGCGACAAGCAGTTGCTGAACAGTCAGCACGGGCCTCTTCAGCATCCACAACCGCTACCACATCAGGCCCTGACGCCACCAAGGTTGAAGCTGTTTCACCAGACCGCGAAGTCGAGAGTGAAGCCCAGAGTGAAGCTCAGACCACTTCTATGACGAAGACATTGAAGAGTATCAAGTCACCGTACGAAACCGGAGTTGTACGAAAAGATATCAGCTATTTCGACCATGGCCAACGCAAACATCGTCTCATGATTCCCAGCATCTTCCCTACAGGGGTTGACTTTGAGCAGCTGATGCATGAACGCGAAATCATTGTATACAATCGTATGGCAGCCCGGTATGCTGAGCTGAAAGCCATGCCCGGTAATATTGCTCATTGGGACACAACTAAGGAAGCCCTGGACTCGGATGACACTGTTAAGCGCAAAGCAATAATTGAGCTGAAAGCACTCAGCCTGTATTCGAAGCAACGAGCACTACGTGAGAAGATTGGTCGCTCAATGATGCATTACGACAATCTGGCCATGACAACTAATAGGAGTCAGTACCGCCGAACTAAGAAGCAAAGCGTGAGAGAGGCTCGGATTACAGAAAAGCTTGAGAAACAGCAGCGGGACGCTAGGGAGCATCGTGAGAAGAAGAAACATATAGACTTCCTCCAATCTGTCCAGCATCATAAATCTGATATCCATAATACCGCGGCGTCTTCTAGGAGTAAGATGGCGAAGATGGGCCGCGCTATGTACGCTCACCATTTCAATATCGAGAAGGAAGAGCAGAAGCGGATTGAACGCACCGCCAAGCAACGTCTGCAAGCTCTTAAGGCCAACGACGAAGAGGCTTATCTCAAGCTCCTTGACCAAGCCAAAGACACTCGTATCACTCACCTGCTTAAACAAACCGACGGGTTTTTACACCAGCTCGCCTCGTCCGTCAAGGCCCAGCAGCGCCAAGCTGCCGAGCGCTACGGCGAAGAATCACTTCCTGAAGAAGAAAGCGAAATCTATGAAGAAGAAGAAGAAGCTGACCGCAAAATTGACTACTATGCTGTTGCTCATCGCGTTAGGGAAGAAGTCACCGAACAGGCTAACATGCTCGTCGGCGGTACTCTCAAGGAGTACCAAGTCAAGGGTTTACAGTGGATGTTGTCACTGTATAACAATAACCTCAACGGTATCCTTGCTGATGAAATGGGTCTTGGCAAAACAATCCAAACTATCAGCCTGGTCACCTATCTCATCGAACGCAAGTTGCAACAAGGCCCTTATCTAGTCATTGTTCCTCTAAGCACGCTAACAAATTGGAACTTGGAGTTTGAGAAATGGGCTCCTTCTGTCTCTCGAGTGGTATATAAGGGCCCACCAAATGCACGAAAACAACAACAAGAAAAGATTCGGCAAGGCACATTCCAGGTTCTTCTCACGACTTATGAATACATCATCAAGGATCGCCCTATTCTGAGTAAGATCAAGTGGTTCCACATGATCATCGATGAAGGCCACCGAATGAAGAATTCAAACTCAAAGCTGAGTGCAACTATATCCCAATATTACAACACTCGCTTTCGCCTCATCTTAACAGGCACCCCCCTGCAAAATAATCTGTCGGAGCTTTGGGCCATGTTGAACTTTGTCCTTCCAAATATCTTCAAATCTGTGAAGACTTTCGATGAATGGTTCAACACTCCCTTTGCAAATACAGGTGGGCAAGACAAGATGGAGTTAAATGAAGAAGAGCAAATTCTAGTCATTCGGCGTCTCCATAAAGTTCTACGGCCGTTCCTTCTGCGTCGTCTGAAGAAGGATGTAGAAAAGGACCTACCAGACAAGACAGAAAAGGTCATTAAGTGCAAATTCTCTGCCTTGCAAACACGCCTCTACAAGCAGATGGTCACACACCAGAAGATTGCTGTCAGCGATGGCAAAGGCGGCAAGACTGGAGTTCGTGGCCTCAGTAACATGATCATGCAACTCCGAAAGCTCTGCAACCACCCATTTGTCTTTGACGAGGTTGAAAATCAGATGAACCCTATGAATACCAGTAACGATCTGCTGTGGCGCACAGCCGGCAAGTTTGAATTGCTTGATCGCATTCTGCCAAAGTACAAAGAAACTGGACACCGAGTTCTTATGTTCTTCCAAATGACTGCTATTATGGATATTATGGAGGATTTCCTTCGGTTTCGAGGTATCCTATACTTAAGACTAGATGGTACCACCAAATCAGAGGATCGGTCTGACCTACTGAAAACCTTTAATGCACCAAACTCACCCTACTTCATGTTCCTGCTTTCGACTCGGGCCGGTGGACTGGGCTTGAACTTGCAAACAGCAGATACTGTTATCATTTACGATTCAGATTGGAACCCGCACCAAGACTTGCAAGCTCAAGATCGTGCTCACCGTATTGGACAGAAAAATGAAGTACGTATTTTACGGCTCATCAGCTCCAATTCAGTTGAGGAGAAAATTCTCGAACGAGCGAGGTATAAGCTTGATTTGGACGGCAAAGTCATTCAAGCTGGTCGATTCGATAACAAGTCCTCGGAGACTGATCGTGACGCCATGTTGCGGACGCTTTTAGAAAGCGCAGACATGACAGAGTCAGGGGAGCAAGACGAAATGGATGATGAGGAATTGAACTTGCTCCTGGCTCGCAACGAAGATGAATATGGTGTGTTCCAGAAAATAGACGAAGAGCGAGCAAGAGATCCCATCTACGGAGCAGTTTCGGGCTCAAAGCGTATTCCGCGTCTAATGGCCGAAAGTGAACTTCCCGATATATATCTCAACGAAGGCAATCCTGAGCCGGATGAGCAAGAGGAAACCCTTGGCCGCGGTGCTCGTGAGCGTACCCGCGTGAAGTATGACGACGGTCTGACAGAGGAGCAATGGCTGATGGCGGTTGACGATGATGACGACTCACCGGAAGCTGCTGCTGCCAGGAAGCTAGCAAGGAAAAACAAACGCGAGAGCAACAAAATTAAGCGACTTACTGTTACGAATGCGTCTAGCGTAGGCTCGCCCACCGCAAGTCGTGCTAGCACCGAGGAGGCTGAGACACCCCCGAAGAAACGGGGCCGCAAACCGGGAAGTAAGATCGAGAAACGTAAAGCAGAAGATGACGACGTGGATCCCCCAGCCAAGAAACGTCGTGGACCTCAGGGTCGCGCAAGGGCGGCAACTATTGAGTCCCGCGTTCCTGCAGAAGTGCGCCCTATACTTCAAAAGAGTCTTCGTAATTTATTTGATGGCCTGATGGCCCTGGAGGTTGACTTCCCTCCAGACGAGCCTATTGAAGAGGACGAAGACGAAGAGCCACCAAAGCGACTCATCATCGGTCCTTTCGTAAAATTACCGTCGAAGCGAGATTACGGTGATTATTACGTCCTCATCCATAACCCCATCTGCATGAATCAAATACAGGCGAAGATCAAAAAGGAAGATTACAATAGCATCAACGACATGCGTAAAGATATAGCGTTGATGTGCAACAACTGTAGAACCTACAATGAAGATGGCAGCCTGCTTTACTCGGATGCTAATCTCATGGAGGTAAGTTTTATCATTTCTGACCTATGCTTATGGTTACTAATTGCTATAGAAATTCTTCAATGACAAAGCTCAAGAGGAGCTCAATCAACACTCAGAGCTCGGAGACCTTGAGGATCCCTCTAGTTCCGCACCCCCTACGACTAGCGCAGGGACTCCACAGCCGTCCACGAATACTACTAGGATAAAATTGGTGACCAATGGCTCCAATCAAATCAATGGAGGCACCACTGCCGGTCACAGCGACGGGGAATAATCTCTTGCACGCATAGACGTCGTCTAGCTCGCTGAGTTTATTTTGATTGTAAGTCACGGGACTGTTGCCACAAGTACATGTATGAAAGGATACGGCAAGGGTCATTTTTTCTGGGAATCTTATTTGGTGGCGTTCAATTGGGGGGTCTCATCGGAACCCATCCTGGGGCATGGCTTGCTGTGTGTGTACAGAAAGCAGAAAATCGAATTTTGGCAAGGCAAATTAATACCCTGGTAAACGCCTTGTTTTAGTTACCAAGACTAGGTACTCTAAGCCTGAGACTGGGACGGAGTTTCAAATCATGGTGTGTATTCAGGCCCAGGCGTTGATGAGGATTTATATTGTATGAACCATTAGACCACTACGTTGGCATCTTTTCTAACAACCGGGCCGGTTTTACCCAGTCCATAGCTAGCCAGTGTTGCGAATATTCGGGATCTGCATCTCGTTTTGACAACTCTACGTAATAACGACTGGTTTCTTTTCTCTCTGGTGCCTTGAGAAAAAAAAATGAAGAAAAAAAAGCAAGACTACAATCATAACGTGGAAATCGAGAAGCGTTGCCTTAACCCATCCTACTATCCATACACCTTGGTCGCAATGGAAGTTAGACAGTGCCAAGAAGCGGCTCATTAACCGAACGCTTCCATCATTCGGCCAATCAAAGTTGTCTCTTTTTCACTCACTTGGCCGCATCGGGTAATTTTCTCTTGATCCTATTTTCGATGGCCGGTCTATGCGGACGTCCAGTGTAGTCCAGAGATGCGCTCGATTTTGGGTGCTGGCTGCCCCGACTTTTAGAAGAAAATACCGCCAGGGTAAAACACCAAGAACCTGATACCTGCTAGCTAGCGGTACTGGCATATGAGGTTCTTGTCGGTTCCAACTAATGAGACGTCTCGGTCTAGCCGTGGACCACCAACACAATCAATTTCATTAAGAGCCATCACCGCTCTCTTGGCGACGTACTTCGGCGCTAGCAACAGCCGGTACGAAGCCCTGTGAGGCGAATAGAGAACATCTAAGCGACGCGCAATGGATGTTATACGGTAGGCCATGTAGGGACGGCCCAGTGCATGACAGTGTTATGATACTAGACCGAAAATAGCTTTGCCTGCTTCAAGGCGAGTTTCCTCGGTGCCACTCGGAATAGCCGCGGATCCAAACACATCCTTAGTTTGTCTCGGGCTGTACCCGAATCTAAACTGATTCTCTTTTGGTCTTTTTTCCTCTACCCCGTCGCATTGCCTCGTCGGACGACGTCAGTCGGCTACGATTGGCCTGCTTTGCTCTCCCTGGTGTAGCACCATGGTCGTTTGTGTACAGTAGGGTGGCGCAATTGATCACACCGAGAGACTCGTTACGCTCAGCCTTATAGAGAGACTACTGATAGTCTCGGCTGTTCTTGTGTCACTTTGGAGGCTCTTCTCTTGTGCTGGATCAAGAATGCCTGACGCTGTTTATTGAAGCTAGGATGTCCTGAGCATCACAGGCTATTCGTTTCCCTTTCGATAATCTCCAGCTACCGGTAATGTCGTTTCCACACGCAACGCAGGAGCACTGCAAGTTACCCATATATCCTCAAAACTGATATACTATCTACTTATGTTGGGAGTTAAATGGCTCACATGAGCCCCAAAAGGCTAATTCCGTTATATTTCGTCTATATATAGACAATATGCAACACCAAGCCAGACCGTGAGGAGAATCATAGTAGACTACGCTTCGCTAAGAATATTGGAATCAATGTGTGACAGCGCTTTTTAGTTCTTGAGACCAATGGTTCAGCTGCTCTAGCCGCGGTACACAAGGCAACGCGTCGTTCGTTTTGATTGTCACGCACGCATTGCTTGGCTCTACGCGATTATCAGTATGCCACGGAAGTATAAAAGGTCCAACGGATATGCGTCGTCTTTGAAATTTCGCCAAATCAACAACGCACCACGCGGAGGCCCATTGACGATACCGTGTCTCTTTCTCGTCTCCACCTTATAACGCTATATAACTGCAACCATGCGTATCGCCATCGTCTTCACTACCCTAGTCGCTGCTGTAGCTGCCGTGGTCATCCCACCAGTGATCGATAGGGAACACGGACCCCAGGCGAAGCACGACAGCGCGATCCCGTACTGCCAATGCACGGCACAGCTGATTCTATGTTGCTCGGACTCAGGTTGTCAGTCCCTGGGGCGGTGCTTTGGCTGAATGGTAGTAAACCGTAAGAAATATACTTCATTAGAGCACAGAATATCATTAACTAGAGTCAGAGACAATCACCTCACGAGCCACGCATTTCCGTCCAGTCACTAGGACAAGGGTTGCATTTGTTCGCATTTGTTTGTTTTTCCCCCGCGAGAGGAAACGGGGCCAAATCTTTGAAGGTGTCAGCAAGTCTGCTCAATAACTATGCTGCATTCTGTCTTCGAGGTTAATAATGATATGTGTGCACTATGGGTGGTAACGTCATTGTTTCGGTAGATATTTACGATAATATCGGGTGTTAGTTAGACAATTGGTGGTTAGTTACACGATGCTATGGATAGCCTCATTGCCTTAGGCAGGTAATTTAATATTGAAGAAATACTTTGCAATGGTATAACGTTCTGGTTTAGCTCTTGCGCAATCACTAGCAATATACAAGCGTAGTACATGATGGATTTGACAGACAGCTAATTATCACCTATGTAGTCAACCAGCACGTCCCGGCCGATACCTCGCAGACCTATGTTATGAAATAGGAGATTATGTGGGGAAATACTGACAGACTTTTTTTCTCATGCTCTCTACATCTGTGATACAGATATCTCACACACGCATTACACGCGCTGGACGCGAGTCTCGGTTATATTGCCAATATCTCGTTTAAGGCTATCCAGCCCGCCTATATGAGACATATTAGGAGTAAAGACTCAAGAATCTGAGGGGGATCTAGAAAGCTTCTTAGTATCTCGACAGGGCCGAGTCACCCCCAGTAGATTGTTGCTGAATTCATTCTAGCCTTGTTATAAGATCTCGTCGTCGTCATAATCGTCACTCCTTTATCCCGGCCCGATAGGCGTCCAGGGCAAACTGTAGCACTGTATTAGTAAATTCCGGAATAAGTCTTGAGGCACGAACCAGCCCGGCTTTATTTGTGAATCCCCGACTGCTTACGATGTGATTAGCCTTCTGAAAATAGTGGGATGTATCATGTGTAGGCATCGCTGATAGTTGACCTTCAGAAAAAACTACATTCTATTCAATTTACCCCAACTATCTGTATGGCATAGCTGAAATCCTGATGACGATGCCCAGGCCTATCTTCATTAACCTGTGTCAATCTATTGTCACAATCTCCTAACCCCCTCTTCTTATTATCCCATCCAAAACATAGAGTTTGAATGCCTTATCGCACTGAGATTAGTCGAATGTTCTGGGGTGTAACTCATTTGGCTCGTAGGAAGATAAATAGACGTCGCGTTGAAAGCCGAGGTATTCGCGAACGCTAACAAGAAGCAAACGCTTAAAGCACAAACGAAGTGAGGCACTATATATCATTCAAGACCCAGCCCGTGAAAGGCATCTCACATGATTGAACCCGAGCTCCGGAATAGGTCAACAACCACCAGGAAAGAAATCTCCGCATATCTAAGCGCATTATACTTTGACGCTAGTATCGTGATGAAGTCTGCCGCGGTCATCAGACAGCCGAGGGCCATGAACGGACCTCGTGCCCTTGTATTATCAGAGAGTCATGTCACGAATTAAACAGAACATTTAGAGGCAATACTTCGTATGGAGCTTTTGTCTTAGTATAGAGAACGGCTGCCGATGTGGGGGACGGTCAGGAAATTCTTCCCTTTCCAGATCAATGCTATCAATGATGCCGGGATATTACAGTATATTCGGGCTGACGGGGGAGATAGACGCTTCTTTGCTATTAGATGAAATATTCATTCGGCAACCCGGTTGAAGGCATTTAGGACATGAATGAGTTCAGCAACAACGGCTCGGTGAGATTTGCCGATTTAAACGCTGCGCTCAGATCATTCTTCATAATGATCCTGAGCTTCAAGGTTTTACTGATTGATTTTTAGAGAATAGTGATTAGGCGATGGGTCTTTGAGCTCTTTCTCAAACACGCTGCTTCGACACGTATGTTGGTATTTAAATTCATATAAATACATGGTTTACAAAGTTGGTGTCTTTGACTCGATATAAGTAGAAAGGTACGTTCGAAACACGTTACCCACCCACCCAGCTGACTCAAAGGCAACGGCTGAAAACCCATGATACACTCGCTTGTTGAGGACGATGGGTTATACTGCATCTCGCATGCATGGTCGCAGCAAGCCTTGGGGTTACCCTTCAGGGATCTAGACCCAGCTCAGCCAGGATCGCTCCATTATGCTCTCCAACTTCGGGAACTTTGTCCATTCGCGTGTCTTCCAGACTCGCGATACCAGGAGGCAGCAACGCTGGTATCCTGCCCCTTGACGTCTCAACTTCAGTCCACCTCCCGCGTGCTCGCAGTTGTTCATGATTCCATAGGCCCTCCATGTCCTTGACCTGTGCGTTGGCAATCTGGGCTTTATCAAGCCGACGCAGAACTTCTTCGGGTGACAGGTTAGCAAAACCATCGCATATGATCTTCTTGAGCTCTTTGCGGTTTTCCGATCGGAGCTCGTTGTTGATGAATCGAGGATCCTTTGTCAGGCCGGGCAGCTCCAGCACCTCTACACAAAGCTTAGCCCATTCCCTCCCATTCTGGATTCCGAGCATCACTGTGCCCCCTTCGCCGGTTTCAAATGGCCCATACGGGTATATCGATGCGTGCGAAGCGCCACTTCTTTTGAGCGCTGACTGCCCCTTGTACGCATAGTACATTGGGAAGCTCATCCACTCCGCCATTGCCTCTAGCATGGAGATATCTACCCGAGAGCCTTCACCGGTTTTGTCCCGCTTCATCAGCGCAGCTAAAATGCCTGAGTATGCATACATGCCAGATGCAATATCCGCAATCGAGATGCCGACCTTGGCATGTTCTGTCTCGGTGCCCGTGATGGAGAGCATACCGGCCTCACTCTGAACAAGCAGATCATAAGCCTTCTTTTCACGGTATGGCCCACTGTCCCCATAGCCTGATATGTCGCAGACAATTAGAGAGGGATGCTCATCTTTGAGCTTCGCATATGAGACACCTAACCGATCGGTCGCGGCCGGCGCAAGGTTCTGCACCAGAACATCGGCTTTCTTCAGTAGTTTCTTTAGAACATTGATATCCTTCTCTTGTTTCAAGTCGAGAGCTAGACTCTCCTTGGAGCGGCTTGTCCAGACGAAGTGCGAGGCCAGTCCATTGACTCTCGTGTCGTACGCGCGGGCAAAGTCCCCCACCACCGGTCGCTCCACCTTGATTACCCGGGCACCTAGGTCGGCGAGTTGCCGGGTGCAAAATGGAGCGGCGATGGCTTGCTCTAAGCTTACGACGGTGATACCGTTAAGTGGCAGGTGTTCCCTGCTCCGTGTCGAGACATAGACTCTTTGTTTGGCGCATTGCCGTCCTACCTCGACATGTTTCCTCGCACTTAATGATGAGGGAGGGGCTGAAGCTCCGAAAGACTGAAACATCCTACAAGCCATTGCTGTTAGGCGATTCGGCAACCAAAGAGCCATGGTTAACAGTAATTAAGATATTTCACTAAACAAGCAACGCGGCTAGTCGATAATCACATACGTCCGTCAAATCGTGAGAGATAGGAGGCTCACGTTCGTCGCAGACGGCATTATCTGTCCTGGTTACTGGAAAGCTCGCCAACTTGATAGATACCTTTCTTCTTTGACCGGTTGGGATTGGCTCAGATTCCATTCTCCCGATACTGCCAACACTGAGCACGTTACTTCCGGTATCGGGTAAACGCATTCTGTGCATCTATTTGCACACGTATGAAGACTGAGCAGACGCAGTATGACGCTTACTCCAAGTTCGAAGAGCTCCCCCACACAGTTACATATTTTAGCTGTGGAGAGATGGTATATCCGCAGCATTTCCGGAGCGGCTGTCTATTTCTCCTCATACCATACGGGCGATGGCCCCACGATGGCACCTGCGAGGCTATTCGGTCTACCTAGAGGCTCCTTTTGCCTATGGAGAAGAGATGTATCCGCTCTATTTCCGAATGGATCTGATAAATAGATCTTGTACTAGACCATTTTTTATCTAGAGAAGAAGGTAGTCATACAGAGCTGTGGGGAAGAAAATGGTATACCCGCCGCATTTCCGGCTCTCAACGCCATGGTATCAAACACTGTTCCTCGGGTCGTATAATCGACTGAGATGTAGGCTATTCATTTTGAATTCTTTCACTGTGACTCAAAGTAAATTGAAAAGGGATGATCGGTATTGTCTTGCATTTCCCCCTTTTTCCTTTATCTCTGAGTCTATCAAGGGAGCGTTGGCAGTCATGTCCAGAGTACTTAGACGTCAACTCTGTAAGAAGACAACAGTCGGCAGCCCGCTAATAACCAGCAAAAGAGTACACATACCATCACCCTCGAGTAGCCGCCATGGATTCTCGTCCACGGCTCGCCGGGGCATCATGGAGATGTCCGGATTCACCGAGAATCAACTGACAGTTCGGGCCGCCGTGGGTGCAGTGTGCTCGCAGTTTCCCAATACATATTGGCAAGAGCACGATCAGACCGAGGAAGATCCCAAGGACTTTCATACCGCGCTAGCCAAGGATGGCTGGCTGGGAATCGCGCTGCCTGAGTCGCTGGGCGGCTCCGGCCTCGGTATATCCGAGGCCACCATGATGATGCAGACCATCTCCGAGTCAGGGGCCGGCATGGCTGGTGCTCAGGCCATTCACGCAAACGTGGTAAGTAGCCAGATAGATTTCGGGACAACGTGTCTGCTTTTGCCATTCTACTAGTATACAGATTTCTCCTCGTGCCAAAACCATGTTTTAGAAGCCTGCTACTTTCCTGCGTACTATACTCGTAGGGCATCCTCAAAAACGCAAAAACTGATTGTGAGGGCTGCAGTACGCTACACAGCCCCTGGCAAAGTTTGGGACCCAGGAGCAGCTAGAAAATACGATACCAAAGATTATATCGGGCGAATGGCGGACGTGTTTCGGGGTAACAGAGCCTAACACGGGGCTGGACACACTGAGACTGCGAACGGTGGCGAAGAAGCTGGATGACGGTTCGTACAGCGTGACGGGGCAGAAGATATGGATCACGTGTGCGCAAGTAGCGAGGAAGATGATCCTGCTCGCGCGGACGACCGCACTGGAAGAAGTGAAGAAGCCCAGCGAGGGGCTCTCCCTATTCTGCATCGATCTGGACCGGGACGCGCCCGGTCTCGACATGCGGAGGATCAAGAAGATGGGCGGCCGCGCCATCGATGCCAACGAGGTGTTCTTCGACAACTACAAGATCCCCGCCGACACCTTGGTCGGGGCCGAGAACCAAGGCTTCAAGATTATCCTTCACGGCATGAACGCCGAGCGCTGCCTGCTCGCCGGCGAGGCGCTTGGGCTCGGATACGCGGCGCTGACGCGGGCCGCCGAATACGCGCGCGACCGCGTTGTTTTCCAGCGGCCCATCGGCGCGAACCAGGGTATCGCTCACCCTCTGGCAGATGCGTACATGAAGCTCGAGGCGGCGAAGCTCGCGACGTACCATGCTGCGCGGCTCTACGACCAGAGCAAAGAGGACAAGGCGGTGCGGCAGGACGCCGTCGGCATCGCTGCCAACAGTGCCAAGTATCTAGCGGCCGAGGCGGCGTTCACGGCCTGCGAGAGAAGTGTCATGACCCACGGTGGCATGGGCTACGCGATGGAATACGACGTGGAGCGGTGGTTACGAGATTGTCTGGTGCCTAGGATTGCGCCGGTCAGCCGGGAGATGATTATGAATTACATTAGTGAAAAGGTGCTGCAGCTGCCTCGAAGCTATTAGATTATAATGTGATGCAATATCTTTATATTATGATACTGGAAAGAATCAACATATGGTCTCTCAACAATAGGAAACTTGAGAGACAATTTGGCGCTCGAAGATCAGGAAACGCAAAAGGTTGGTCATTACGACTGTTTCTCAAGTTCCCGTGGTTTCTCATATGAGAATCTGTACATATGGAATTGAATGCGAGTTGATACTGGTAACGGCTTGTAATTAGGAGTAGTCCCTTGACCTGTTCTCTTTTTTTTCTTTTTCTTTTTCTTTTTCTTTCTTTTTTTTTTTTTTTTTGAACCTCATCGTTTTGGTGTAAGTACGGCAAATATATACGGTATCGGTCTACTGGAAATGCTCTGTGAGTGGTTGCTTCATGTCCTAACAGTATTAATAGGCTTTTAGACTTCTTAGTTGATATTTATAACGCACATGGATAGAGAAGTGTGGACGGTGAGGTTTCCCCCCAAGCTTAGCTTCGGGTCACACTCACTGTTAATTTACGTATTGAATGCTTAATTTCTCTCACGAGTTGGGCATCTTATTTGATCTGCCTCATGGGCTCCCTGTAACTATGGGGTGATCGGCATACCCTATTCAATAAGCGCCCTGCACAATGTTTATCAGTCTCGTGTTTCGTTCTATGGCATGAACAGGCTTGTTGATTGATGAGTCAGAGATCATAATGACGGTTCAATTTTTTAAAGTATCGGCAGGAGCTAATCACACTCAAAATCGACTATGTATCGTATCCTGTCGAGCCTGTTTTGTGTTACAGCATCTCCCCAAGGCTGAACTCACTAGATTAGACAAGTATTTCTTACTGTAGACCGTTTCACCCACATCATGTGTTACTAAGGAAGAAAAAAAAACGGAAAAAAGGAAAAGCAACTTCACCGAGCCAGGGTGATAGCAATGCTGAGAGTTGTGTTTCCGTACCGCTGGAACACCCGAAATTGAATGCTGTAGTCGACACAGTTGCCCGCTTGTGCTCGTGTAGCATGATGGCAGATGATCGCGTTAAGGTCTGTACACGTGAGCCAGTGAAACGATATAATTAGTTCCTCAGAGAGATGCTGTCCGATCATACACGAGCGACCCAGCGTGCCTGTGATGACAAACCAACTGGTCATGATACAGGAGATTGCATGTCATCCCGGTTATGCAGAAAATACGAGGATATGGCGTATATTGATCTTGTTAGAAGAGGCGCCAGCTATTTCTGCATAACAAGCAATACGTAGCGAAGCTGCAAATGGACGATGACGGCAAGACCCCCGAGCTCAGGGCCTTACATCAGGTGTGAACCGGCCGCTGTATGTACAGAGAGTACGTGTAGCGTAGTATAAGAGTTATGCACGGCATGCTTCTGTACACTGCCATAACAAAACACGACAGCGCAGATCCATGGCAGGTGAGGTGGCGGTGGCAGTTGCATAGCTGGTCTTTAATTAGTTGGCATGACGCCACATGTCCATCAGCTATCATTCAACAAGGTCCAGGTTGTTGGTCCAGGTTCAGCGGTTCGGTGACCTTCTGGAAAAGCTCGTCCCTGGGTCCCTGCCAGCTACCGCCTTGCCGGATCGTTGGTGGGTGTGCCGTGGGATTGGATCAAACTAGCAACAATAGCTGGACCTTGAAAGGCGCTTGAAAAGTCTGAAATGACCAGGATCCCGGGCGACTCTTCGCGCGCGCGCGCAGAGCATAATGAGCATAATGGACGTATTTCGGTTTCGCCGGCCACGTTGAGCTGAATTGGGTGCTCATGACCGGCCGAGTACGTACCGGCGGAGAGATGGACGGAGGATCCGCGAAGGGATATGAGCAATAAAGGGACAGGAGACAGGGGGTCGTAGCAAGAAGGATTTTATTTTTGTGTCCCTCGCTTTTTCCCGTCTCCTCCCCTCCCAGTCGGGATGATGGTACTTGGTAGGCATGAGCCTGCAGTTGACATCATCTTATTCTCAGGCGCATAGCCAGGCTCAAGCGATAATGCGCTGGCGTTAGAGGTGACGCACGAGCCAGGCGCTATACCTCGCTGAGCACAATTAGCGAGGAGCATAATAGGACCAGCAAATTGCCCTCGTCAATGCACCAATGCACGCTACAACAGAGATGCGCCATGGTTTACATAGGGCATCTGTGGCCGAATCAGCGCAGATCTCTAGGTACCGTCCAAGGAAAGACGAGCCGTGGAACTGAGCCACGATTGGCTAAGCAGCCCCGTGTAGTGTAGATGCACACCACACACTTACATTAGTATACAGATCCAGCGCCAGCACTAACTCAGAAGTACCCGTTTCTGCCCGTGGACATGTAAGCCAGGCGAGCCAGGCAGGGGAATCTTGCCCTAGTAGGTATACAAGTCGTCGTTTGAATCATGGCCCTGCAAGCTCTCTAAATGCCTGCGACTCCACCTGTCAAAAAATCATCGCTCTCCCTCCTGGTGCCTAGGTGCTGCGAGGGTGTGCATTATAGACAGGGGCGGTTCCAAACGTTTTTCTGTGTCAGCCAATATCGGCCTGGCATTGCTGTGGCGGCCCAAGAACTCGGGAATGAGGTTAATCTTAGAACTGGACTAGTCAGGTCGAACTGCTGTCGAAATCTGAGGTTATGCAGGCAAACAGGTCTCGAACCACGTTCGGTTAGTACCTAACCCTACTTACTTTAAATGGACGGCACTGGAGCAGAGACAGCCGCCCGCCCGTTTATTTGGCCACCGATCCGAAACATGTAGGGGGTTGAGTGTTGTCGGTGTCAGAAATGACCAAGATAACAAAGGAGAAGGAAAAGGCGAGGTGGAAAGAGAAAGAACAGAACAGAAAGCAGAATACCCCGCTAAACTCTAGGCACGAAGAAATCCGTTCATACTTCATCGTATGATGCCGGGTGTGATGCTGTCGAGGCGTGCAGCTCAAACTAGGGCGGCCGTGATCAAACGAACGTGCACAAGCGCAAGACGATGCTCTTCGGTGCCGGCTCCGTAGATCAGGGACTCGGAACTTCGGCCGGAACGGTTTGCAACGTCACAAACCCGATCGATTCCCAGAGCATGCGAGGCGCGTCCTCGTCGCCTTCGTCACCTTCGTCGTCGTGGCCTCATTCCCATGGCGCTAAGGTGACCGAACGGGCGCCGTCCCACCTCAGACGACATGCGCGGTCGAGATGAGCTTCATTGGTCGTTGACAGAGATCTTTCGCCCAGCTCGATGGGCAGAGTAGCATTCCATATCCCGTCGTCCCGCAAACGTGCATATATGATCTGCTCAGCAGTTATCATTGGAGTTTGTGTGTGTTGTTGGAGGTTGCAGAATGGGCCATTGCCTGCTCTGCTCTGCCGTACATGTACTGATGAGATGCTCTGTAGCTCGTCCAGGGCGTCCAATGGGTTGGCTTAGATGGCGGCATGGTCGTCATGCTAACAGGGACCGGTAGGGTGCGCACAGGGCCACAGTTCTAGTGTAGAAGACTACGTACATACTAAGTACATACCTATTAGTAGTAGCGTTAGGTTTAGATCTCACGAACGACGATTAGCAATCGCCTTAGGGTGAAATCCATCCAAAAGGTACACATGCTTGTCTTGGCGGCGCCCAAATTGCTACGCTGCCATGTCCTCTCGTCGACAAGGTCAGTCGTACACACTAGGTATATCTTATTATACAATTATCTATACAATTATCTATAACTATACAAGTATTCAAACAAACTTATATTACAGCGGTAAGGCAGGCGAGGTTAGACAACTCACCCATGCGGCCCGTTACTCTAATTATAAGCCAATCAGCCGCCGACCTAACCTACTTCTTACTTACATGTACCCAGTAGTGCAGATGTAAGGTACCCTACTTCATAGTACACGCAGACTTAGCTAGCCTGATCTAGGTATATCCCTAAGGGTTAGGTAGTGTTGTACTAGCCTACATTTAAACTTTGTTAGTTCATGTAGGTACATGTTGAATTCGACTTAGACGCTGGAGCCGTGTTTCAACGAGGTCTACCAAGTATGGCTGAGTTTGGCTGCTTGCTCGATGATGATTCGCTGCTGTGCCGTCTCTGCTTTAACTCTCATTTCTCCTCGGCCTCTCCTTTCCTCGACCTCAAACATAGTCCACTCACGCCGTAAACGCAAGAGGCCCGGCGACAACGTGCTCCATTCACATGATCGCGAAGCACGCTGTGGCTTGGGGACGTGGGTGTGTGAGGCTCGCGATCCCTGTCACGCCCTACCAAGTGAACACTAGCTAGAAGCCCTTGAGCCCTTCTAGAAGCCCGAACCCACCCGCAAATTTCCCCTGGTCGTCCAGCATAATACATCATTTAATTGCTTGAATTGCTGAGACGCGTCTGATTCATGCATCAACTCGTCTTGGGATACTCTGCTTTCAGCTCGGCAGCCCAGATGCCAGAAGCGTCGCCCGCCATGCTATAACCGGCCTCGAGGGCTCCATCGCATTGGGTTGCGCAATAACAGAACACAGCGAATGACATGGGTCACGGCTCCTCCTCTTCCAGCGCGGCTCGCTACCTTACTGAGTCACGGCCAGGAATAGTCATGGACTCATAGGTAGCCATGGCTGGGATCGCCATGTCCGATGATGCGGGAGGGGCAATTGGCCGACTGTCACGATGTCTACGTCTCTCCGTCGACGCGTCGCCTACGCCTCGCCCACTGTCGAAGGTGTTCATACGGGCAGGCCTAAGGGGCTCTAAGGGGGTTGTGGGCTTCCTTCCTTTCCGCGTAGGAAATTGTACGTCTTAATCTCGCTGCCGAAAGGCGTTGTTGCCTGTCTCGGCCGGTTCTCCTCGTAATGTATCCTGTCCACCGCCACAGTATCCCGGCGCCTCTATGTACTACCGGGTCTGGATCCTTTGCGATCGCATTGGAGACTTGGGCTCACACAGGAACCAGACTTCCACCCAGAAAATACTCTATGAGCCTTGTGACGCGCCGCGCATCTGCACACAGAGGGCAAATTTGCCTCGCTAATGGCTCGAGGACGGTTTTCCTGGCCTTGCGTCTTTTCTGCTCGGCAATCTACCTGGCATAACCTGGGGCTACTACTTTGCAACCTTGCTGTTCCCACTGCCCTATGGCATGTCAGCATCAGAGCTCTCTGCTTCCTTATTATACCACCCTAGTCGCAACTATATCCCTCCTAGTGGAGGTGTGTGAACGGCCCAACTCCCCGATACTTGTTTCTCATTTGCTTCCTTAGCAGCCGGTCTTTGTTGCGCCACCCCATCACGGCAGTCTGACCTTTCAGGGATTGCCATCGCCTTGGCTTTCCAGCGTGTTAAGCAGGGACCTGGTTGCTATGAACTGAGGTGTGGAACACCTGTTATTGCTTGTCATGCCCTCTCTACACGCATGCCCAACCGCATGTTAGGGCTTGTTTCAGCTTTTCTCCTCTCCCTTCTCCAGTCTTGCTTTGTCTTCCACGCCATTTTCCAAACTCGAGTATCGTCGGGCCACACCAGTCCCGCCGAGATTAGCTTGGGTACAACCTTGCAAGCCTTGGTCGCGGCGCTTGACTCTATTCGTGATCCCCTGGTCTCTTACTCCCCTACCGGCTATACCCTGAGCTCGATCCGTCCAGGTGGTTGTCCGCCCCTAGTTGCATCATCACCTCCGGCCGGGGCCTTGTCTCGTTTCTATATCCGGCCAGGCAGACCATGGCATAAGATCCCCAAATTATGCTAACGTCGTTGTCCGCCAAGGTACGCGAACCTGCACACCCGTTCAGGAACCATACTCGTCTCGCACAGATCAAATCCGGTCAAGTGCTTTGACTTTTGGATCAAAGTGACCTAGTCCAGGTGCTTGCTTGTCAATCCTAACCGTATCCTAGTCTAGGATGGTAACTAAGCGGGAAATCGGACGATATAATGCAGACCTTTGCCCGCGTGCCCTAGTACTCTCTGACACTTTGTCACCATATAATAGAGCATTTAAGGAAAACAAGAAAAAGGGCTAATCCCCAAACTCGAGCGCTGAGGTGGCAACGAACAGCGTACCTTGACTTTAATTCATTTTTTATTCTTCCTTTGTGTTGGTAGAAACCTATCACTCGCAAAATACCACCACCACCACCACCACCACCATCGTGACGATCCCACAGCATCACACTCTAGAAGCCTTACCTACGAGAGTCGCCACGCGCCAACACATGTACAAGGCTGTTAGACACGCAAGATATCGCCCGCTCTTTACCTCGACGGCAAACTATCACGACGTCTGCTCTTCTCAAGACAAGCGACAAACGCCCACCTGGGTTACAGCTGCCTGCGCATCAGAAACCCCGAGGGGTTTCCATCCTTCAGATTCTCTCCGTTCAGAGTCCGGCGACCGTTCAGAGCGGTTCGCTCTGGCGGGACCCATGTTTCGAGGACACGCTGGCGGGCAACTATCGAGTAGGACCAGACTACCATGTCGAATACTCTCCACAAGAGTCGCACCCGGGGGAGCAAAGCCAAACTCCGCACGCATACGACTCGCACCATCATCATCGAGCTAATCCAATGCAGCAACACACAGGACACGGCGGCTTACATGAGCAACCCGCATCACACTCTCACCACACTATGTCACAACATCATCCCGGCCACCACCACCACCACCAGATCTTAATGGATCCGGGCCATCTTGGAGGACACCCGGCCGCCCGGCACATGGGTCATCAGCCTCCGCACTACGGTGCAGGTCCTTCACCTCATGCCGTTGTCGGGGCACCGTTGTACCCATCCTTGACACCAACTCAGTCACATAGCGCAGGTTCGAAACGCCCACGTCCGGACGACCTCGACCTTTCTGTTCCTGGAATCCCTGACCTCGAGCAAGGCGATCTTGACCCCATGCAGCAGTCTTCTATGGGAGCCGCGTATGCGCAAGCGGCTGCCGCCACGGCTCCGACACACCATCACCACAGACTTCCGGATCAAGGACCACCGTCTAAAATGATGAGGCGCGAAGGAGAAGGAAACATGGGCAGCGGGGTAGGAGGCGCGCCAAGCGTGGTAGGACAGGTTGGGATGCCAGCACCGGCCCCTCGGCCAAGGGGCCCTAAATTGAAATTTACACCGGAAGACGATGCGCTTCTCATCGATTTGAAAGAGAACAAAAGTTTGACTTGGAAGCAAATAGCGGACTTCTTCCCCGGGCGCTCTTCCGGGACTCTCCAGGTTCGTTACTGTACGAAATTAAAAGCCAAGACAACCCAATGGACAGACGAAACGGTAAGGCCACCTTTGAGGAGTCTCTATTCACCTTCGTTGGATGAAGTATATTTGAAATACTAACCTGGGGGAAAACAGGATCAAAAGCTTCGAACGGCGCTTCAAGATTACGAAAACGAGAAATGGCGCTACGTCTCGAACAAGGTCGGGCCAGGGTTTACTCCCCAAGCTTGTCGCGAGCGGGCTGCACAGTTGTCCGGAGAGATGCCAGAAGAGGTGGGAGCAGAAGAGGGCTTATAGCAATCAGGGTCCCCAGCAGGCGCTTCGGTTCCTACGTCTGGGGACATCATCTATCCTCAGCAGCTGAAGAGATAGCAGCAACTTGGAGCCGATCCACTATCGAACGACTATTCACCTGATCTACCTACCGAGAATACCTGACCTAATTTTAGTTTCGGCCCAACGGTGACAGCAATACGCAACCAAAACCTTTAATGATCTTAAGAGCAACTTAATTACGAGTATCGACCTTAGACCGAAAAATCAACGTTCTAGCCCAGCAACTGCCGACGAGGCTATCTACTTTTTTCATTCTTACAAGCAAGGCGCTCAGAGTCTGCCCGCGCGCCCCTGAGCTCCCACTTCAGCACTCTTTGTACAACAATTTTGGCGGTGAAGGACAGATGGCTCGGTGCATGCTTTACATTTCGCGGTATATAAGATGGTAACTCTTGGTTAGAGGTGCCTACAATACGCTACGAGGCCTACGTTCTTCTTCCCCACTTTATTCTTCTTCTTGATGACACGGCGGATTTTAGACAAACGACGGGGACGAAACGAAAATGGGGTGTTTTGATTGGCGTTATTCACTATCCCTTTGGCCCAATAACCTTCAGTATATATAATGCACGCGTCTGGGACGTCACATAAACATGAAGCATTTCCTTTGTCGTTTTTCATCTGTTTATTTCATGAATCGTTGGTTTATTAGTTGGGTACTATGGATGAACAGAAGCAGACTACTTGATATATCTCTCAGGGGATAGCTGGATTTTTCATTCCATTTCTTGCATTGTAACAGGGGTTGCCGGTAGATTGGGAAAGAGACACCTTATGTATTCTAATAACTGGCTGGGCGTGAAGGAAAGATACCCCTCAAGCGATGATGATGATGGAAGGGAAGAAAATGCTGATTAATGGCAGTCAACACAAGGACGGCAGAGAATGGAGCACACGGCATACGGAGAAGATTCAGGTCTGATGCAGGTACCATCAAATTACAGGCGATAAAATACCAGCAATGCGTTTCAGGCAAGATATGTGTCTCAGAGGGCTCACCTTGGACCCAGTCAATCGATGAACGGGAACAAAGAGTATGTGTCGTTAAGTCTACAGACAGCATCAAGAGATCATCGCTAGACTAGGCCAGACGCTCGTATGAGAAACTGAAGGATCTAGCACTTTTGAAGATGCTTATTTGTCACGCTTGCCGTGCCGCTCCTATCCACAAAATTAATATCTCCCTACACGACATACACTGTTGTCTATTATGACCCACTGATCCTGGTATATCGAAGGGTGAGTTTTCTTAGGTCACACTATGGTATTCTGACTGGGTGAATAGGCGCCTTAGGTAATCATGTCGTCCTCTTTCACCTGGATAGAAACGACAACATTACCCGCTGTATTAGGTAGATGGCAAGAGTGCCGAGCATAACGCTCGGCCAGCCCCAGCCTCATTCAAGTGCCAAGCCCCTATACTATGTATTTTCCCATTGTGCCGATAATACTCGTCAGATACCCTGCGTCTAACAAATTTGTTCCCTCACCTCTAGGTAACTATAGTAGGGGTAGTATTGATCACCAGCCACTCGAATTTCTCGTCATCAGGCGAAGACCCTCGAGGCATGGGAAACCCAAGGGGTCAGTGACCGCCTGTTACAAACATGTCTATGCGATGGCAAGCAAAGAATATAATTGGTCGAAACGAGCTTTCGCTTCAACTCGCTAGACGACACAGGGTATTAGACACAACGCACGAAAACGTGGAGACGGGACCGGGGTAAGCTGTTTTCTGAGCTGACCATACATAGTAGTTGATATGCCTTGGCTGCAGACTAGATACAACGAGGACCTGCGGTTCTTCGAGCAGATCTTGCTACTGTATCTGGGTGCTAGACACCACACTACACTGCGGTCTGCATAGTACTGCTCGAGGCGGGCTGGGTTTAGTGCCGCGTGAAGATGCGCGTATGCGCTGTCATCGTCACACGCTTAATACCGTTCTACTATAGCCTGAATCCCCCGGTCCTCGAGCAGCTATAGCAGCCGAGCTGGGTTGAACTTTTTTTTTCACTCCTACTCTCATCCGCAGTTACTGAGGCAACCCCCTGTTAGGCCAAACGGGCCGCAAAGCAGAACAGATGTAATATATAGCAGGATGAGAAGAGAGCCGAGGGATTATTTACCATGGTTCGGACAATTGAGGGCACGGGAAGTAGTGTGGGCATCGTAACCTTGTAATAAGCTCAGGGACAGGCATTTCTATACCTGTGTAGACGATGGGGGGTCATTGCTCTTTTTGCCCGGCAACCCTAGCCTCGCCCGGAGAATTTTCGATCGACCTAACTACCGATTCAAGTCGGTCTCGTTCCCTAGAGTGGGAGATTGTTGGGTCTCACCCCTTGTATTCTACATACTGTAGTGCGGCATACGTACGGTATAGTGTGCTGGGTGCGGCATACTTGCCAAGCCAACAGAATGCTTTCTCTCGACGAAAAGCTAAACGATTGTTCATGCAAGAGGCGCACAAGCGGCATTGGTAACAAATACGCTGAGGCGATCCAATCAACTTACAGCGTATCATGGTGAGAGCTATATCGTTCTCCATCGCGACCACCACCTTAATGCTTCCTACGGCCGTCGGTTTCTCGGCTGATAAGGAGAATAGGACGATGCGAGTGAGTTCGGGCACACAAATATCTACTACACCACATCTGGCTTTTCACCGCTATGCATGTATGTCGGATGATTAGTGGCGATCTGGCAGCATCTTCTCACGTTCTTGGTAAAGCTCAGTGGTGTTTTGATGTCAGCTAGTGAGAACCGGTAAGTAAATATGGAGTGAACTTATGTAGAGCTGCAATGCTACCCCAGGAGCACCAGATCACACTCACCCTGGTCACTGCACTACGTAGTGTACGTTACAGAATCTCCAAGCTGGCCCGCTTTCGCGTAGCATTTCCCGCCTAGTATCTCCTTAGTATCTACCCGGAGAGATCAGGGACAGACTTCCCCGGTGCGACGACAAGCGCGTTGTTACCGAGTCATGCGCCCCTCGAGTAGCAAGTTACTACTAGTGTATCTATAGCAAGAGCATTAATATTGTTTTATTCTGTTTATCTTTCGCTGCCTGGGGGACCGGGCATCTACGGCACGGTACGTGGATAAGGCGCTCCCCTCGTTTAATCTTGCCTAAGCTTACTCTTACTCCGTCTCTCTATCTCGCTCTTGTCTACCTCGATTTTTGCTCCGGCCTTACGGTGAGGGGTCATGCCCGCACAACGGCTGTTGCACAGCATGTCTTGGGGAATTTGATGGCGCAATGGGGAGTCGCTTACGGCGTAATATCATGCTTGCCGAGACCAGGTACCCTGCAGGGCCAACGGTGGGAGAGGGACTCTCTCGAGCATCGACCAGACGAACAGGGCCTGGTGCAAGGTCCCTGCGGGCGACCAAGCTGCAACCAGCACGCGTTCATCACCGAGGTGGTATCTGTTCCCACCTACAGTACAGTACCATACCTAACCTCACGGGACGGGAGGGGACGATGGAAAGACGGACAGGCCTTGTATTGGTCTTCATTGTACCTCGGAAAGGTCAACCGACCCGTTTCGAGCTCGGGTCATGGGCACTATACACTATAGTGCAGTACCGTAGCATATCTGCGACCGGATCTGGCCGCTACGAAGGTTCGGTGGTCTAGGCTGGGTTGTCATGCGCGAAATGCGTCCTCGATCGATCTAGATAGTGTACGCAGTAGTCTATCTACTTGCCTGCCTACATTGCCTGGACCGTTTCGAATAGGGAGGTGAGCCACCAGCCGAATTTCTCGTTCGATTCACAGATGGTATGAGCCAGTAGAATCATAGAGGTGTGGTGTAGATCATCTACACCTAGGTAACATCGTCTAAACTGCTCTTAGCTACTTATTGACATTGGTCGCGATCACTCCGCTTTACAAGCCAAGCCAGGCCAAGTAAGCCAAAGAGACGCCGGAATGCCAAAAAAGAAAATCCAGGTACGGTGTATCTGTCACATGTAGATATCTTACGCGCGTGCAGATTTAGTGTATGTGTAAACATACATGCATACACATGCACATAGGCGCTTCTGCCGGCGTTGCCCAGACGTGATTGAATCTCAGCGAGATAATTAGCCCTCTCAAGGCTGCTTTCTGGTGAAATGCAGGTGTCGTTCGGAGGGATTCCCAAGCGGGCTAGACGAGACGATCAGCGGTCTGTTGTTATGCGACCATTTCTCCACGTTCATGCCAGATATCCGCAACCGTTTTGGATGACGTGAGGCTCCAAATCTACGGAACCTCATCCGAATGCACATGTATATAAACATATATCGTCCTATGCTCGGCAATAGGCTGTAGCAATGGATTCTTTGCGGTTGAGTAGTACTACGTTGATACAATACAACTAACACATTCTTATTAACATTTATTTAGATTAGCTTATGATGGGCGTTGTTCGTCTCTAATGCCGAGATAGATATCTCTCTTACCAGAATAGGTGATTCTTCCACAAGAGCGAAACGTGTTTCTCTCCGCACAGACATTATTGAACAACTCGGTTAGCTGGGTCTACCATGATTGGTTTGTTGTATCCATTACTGTCTGGTCAGGCAGAGAGTATCGGTAGTGTAATGAGATGTATTATAGACCGTAGTATAAACGCCTCAGTCACTTCGCTTGAGCCAGAATGGTTGAAATTTCACTCGCTATTGATGTAGTATGATTCTAGAGCGGGATTCTAGCCCATATTTCGTCTGCTTCGCGAGTTGGGCGTGACCCTGGTTGATCGCCCTAAACCAATCGGGAGTTTTACGACCGTTGGAAACGACCGAGATATCCTTGCTAGATGACGAGATGGACGGTCAATTTGGCCTGGATGGATCGCGCTATTGACTTGAAAAGGTAACGGTGGGTGGAGAGCTAATTTCGACTCAACGGCGTGGCTCGAACTCCGGAGTCCACTAGGTACACTAGGTACACTGATATCTATAACAGCTTGATACTAAGTACACTGATTTGAGCAAGGTGAAGAGGTCTGCACAGATGACTGTTCATTAGGCGATTTACGGGACTACTAGTTTAGGAAAAACCATTGGAAATGTATGCGTGAAAAGAAACTATCTGCTGATATATAGGTGTCTGGGCTCTTCTATCGATGTAAACGAATACATACGCCTTGCTGCTAGGTTACGATATACTTAATTCTACAGATATAACCCCATAACCAAGGAGATACGCGTGATATTTCAATAACTTGTATCTAGTACAAAATACTTTACCACGTTTATTTCTACGAATCTCCGCTCGAGAGTCGACGCGCACTCGAATAGTCTACATGATAAGTTGCACATGCCAGAAAACAACGAGGCGGAGAACCAGAATCCCAAACTGCTAAGCTAACCGCCACACTTATGTAGTTACATATAGTTTTCTACAAGGATCTACGTATGATCGCACAGAGGGACGGGACAGACGCTGTGGCCATGCTGGTTACGCCGATTCTTATTAGTCGCATGGTCCTCAAGCGTCGGATACCAATGTGGATGGGAGGAAGGCCAGGTCAAGGTTGCAGATTTGTACCTCTGATCACGATATAACAACTCATTTCTGTTTCGCTACCGTGCCTTATCGGTGCAAGCTCATTGCTCCGTCCACACACTCACTCGTTACAATGGCGCATACTCGGATATTGGGGGTTTTCAGGCGGTTGGTAGGTACTGAACTAGGGGTTAACAGGACTCATATGATCAAGTCGACCCTGTCAGCAGAAAACAAGCAACCAAGCAAGCCCCTACCTATATCGATGAGGTATTATAAACACGAAGGCGCGAATGGGAAACGCGAAAGGGAAACAATAACAGCTGTCGGATAAGCCCCCTCTTTCCCCGGTGTTGGTGATTGTGACGAACCTCTGCCCACACACACATACGCACGCATACTCACGCACGCACGCCTGCCGAGTTAGCCTGCTGGCCTGCTTACTTACAGGGGCTGGGTGGAATGGTTGGACACATTCGAGACTCGCGTCGACAACGAGAGAAAAGAGCGTATCATGCGAAGGAAACAGGTCATCCCCCATCATCCCGCCAACAGCATTATGCGAGAGGAGTTGGCGGTGAGGGGGAATAAACGCCCTGCCATCAGCGAATCTTCTAGTTCCGATTTGTAAGTCTGTGTGTATCGAGATCCTGTTTGTTCCTTCAAGGCGGCCCAAGTAAACCTGTCCCATCTACTTACCCAGCTAACTCCCTATACCTACAACGCGTATAGTCATGGCTTCGCCCTAGGCTTCACTTGCCGGTAGATCATAACAGTAACAACTAAATTTCTCTACCATGAATGTCGGGTAAGCGTGTGATACGGAGAGACGGGGGTGCGGTTTCAGAATAGCTGTAGTATCTTACGGCCAAGATCAACTCCATAGGATTCATAACTCCCATGCCACGTGAAGAAGTAAGGAAGCTATACTATCCAATAATACCAAAGTGGTCAAGCAACATCTTGGTCATAAGTTTAAGCAGTTGACGATGTTCATACATACTATCTCCTGTAACTATCACGGCTCGTCATAATCGCAACGAGCTGAACTAGGACAATTACAGACGGCATATTCCGATGATTGACAAAGTCTCAATTGAACCCCGGCTCTGCTCTGACCTCACGAGCTAGAGACGATAGACATAATGGCATTTTGGTGGGCATAGTTCCGGTAAGGATGAACAGCTGTAGCGCGTGTCTCGTTTATACTTGTTACCGAGTCGTTCGCCGTAAAATACAAAATTGCGGTGGCCGTCAGGCTCCGTCTACCCATGAAACCGTTATCTAGTTACCAACTGGTTGTGATGTTCTACTCCCCCCTCGTCTTTTCTTTTCCCAACATCAGGGATCGCCGTTCGTTGGTTCGCATTGTATGCCCTTGTTGGACTAGGTGATTCAGAAGGTGTAGACAGCGCTGACAAAATTCCGGTACATTGAATCTCACCCAAGGCCCCCTGGGCCATAGCTGCCCAGCCCATGATGGTTCTATACGTGCGCCTAAAAGAACAGGTCTCAAACATGCTACAGCCTGTAGATTTATGCGTTAACTCTAGAATTCGCAATTGTCTGTTCTTTCCATTGACGAGCACTTGATAACTATTTGTATAGCCATTTATGAATGCACATTAACTGGAAAAAGGAGAAGAAAAAGGATCTACAGGTCATAAACGCTAAGCATGGCTTGAGTATAAATCGAGTAGTGTATCAGAAAATTTATTCCCTAGAAGAAGCCGACAAGAAGCATTGCACATCTAATGTAGAGAGATATTGATATTGTATGCTTATGTGCTAAACCAGCGGCTCGGTCCGCATGGTCTCTCTCTTCCTAATAATGACCTACCGATATGTACTATCAAAAATAGCAGTCTTATGATATTTTATTATACCACGATAGTAATATCTACATCGTACGCTAACTATTATATAGAGGACATCGTTTCTCTCGAGGGTTAGATGTATAGATATAAGGTTATTGAATCGATCCCCGCACAGATTGGAAGCTATATAGTATGGAAAGCAGAGTGCCGTAGGGTGTCAGCGGGGTCGGAATATTACCATTTCTTCTCGTTTATTTCTCTCGATGAAGAGGCTGGCAGCAGACGGGGACACAAAGCTCGACATGTGGTTTCTGCGCTTTTCGTTGTTAATACACAAAGCCACAGGGCTAATAGAAGACTTTCAGAGGCAAAGCCTCGACGCCGATAATAGTTCCCTCATACGAGAAGCGTAGCGCAGAGTTCAGCCCTCGTGAGCGTGGTCTTATCTTTCACTAACTTAATGAGTTTCTCGTGTGTCGGTAACTGAAATCCCTTGCCCAGCAGTCTTGCCGTTTCTACTAGCCAGCCATTGAAACCATCGATCTCGGTCAGTTTGTCTGCCTGCACATCCTGGAGCATCGAGCTCGTGTTGGCGCCGACCTTTGCCCCGACGCCGAGCACCATGGCCCGAAGCCGAGTAAAGACGAACCGCTCTAAGAGCTGCCGGCGGTTCTCAGCAGTCGAGTTCTCTGGATCTGCATCCGACCCAGAGAGCAGGATCTCGTCAGTTCTCGAGTCTGAGATCAGCGCGCAGAGCATCTCGCTAGCCTCGCTCAACAGTCTGTCAATGACTGCCGGCATGGCGTCATTTCTGGCTACAAAAAGTTCACCGTTCTTACACCGTAGAACAGCCGTCAGCGGGTTGATGATGGCGTTGACGACGAGCTTTTCGAGCTGCGCGACCCAGAGCTCCTTTCTCGACACCTCTCGCGCATCCAAGTCGGGAGCATCCGCGATCAGCCGCATCAAATACCGCATCCGCTCTCCACCCACGCCGTCTGCACTACTCGCCATCACCGGCCCAACCAATGCATTCGCCGGAGAGGCGTGGGTGCTCTTGAACGGGCCCTGAGATGTGACGCCATGCGTCGTGACACAAGCGACAAAATTCGGATGAGTGCTGTTCGGGAACCTCGCCCGCACGTACACGTCCCCAAGAGGCGGCCAGAGCTTGCACATTCCATTCTGCGCGAACGCGACAGTGGATTTACTGCTCAGATACCTACGCACCCTATCAACTTGCGAAATAGCATCCGACGCCTTCGTCGCGACGATGAGGTTGGCAATGCTGCGCCCACCAGCCACCTCGGCCGTACGAGCGCCGCACGACGGCGCCACATCTGTCCACCACTCGATATCGAAGGCGGCGCTTTTGTGCACATGTCTGTAGCGCATGAGCTCGATGCCAGGCTCGGCAATCCACCTATCGAGGAGCTCCTTGCGGTGCACGACCAAGGTGATGGGAGGGCGGTCGGTGAGCTTGAAGAGACACATGGCGTATAAGCGGCCAATGTTGCCTACGCCTAGGATGTAGACCCTGCGGCTCTCGTTCCCATCACGACCACGGCCGCCATTGATCCCCGTCTTCGAGCCGCGAGCGGACTGTGATTCTAGTCCGCTTCGAGGCGATAGGTTCTCTGGTGTCCATGCGTACAGCCTTGGTGGTTGGGCGTCGTCTTCTATGATCCGCCGCAGCCATTCCGCGGGAATTCCGCGCGGAGTCCCGACGCTTCCCATCCGAGCCGAGGAATGCAGAAGCCGTGAGGAGACACGGTGCGCCTCCTTAAACGGACACCCGAGTGTGGAAGCCAGTGTTGTTGACAACCTAGCCGCGCGCATGATTGCATTTAGTGATATGGCAGCTGATTCACGTCATTCCCAGGTCAAGCATGGGGTTCCTGAGCCATCCATATCTGGTCGCAAAGACGAGACAGAACAACTCGCTTTCTCCTGTGAGGTGCTACCCGTTCATAATTTCCATGTAACTGCTATGAGATGTTGTGGTCGAGACGGCGCGGCATCAACAATGGCCCAGCGCTACACTACTTAATCCGCGGGAAAACTTCGGGCATATTTTTATACTAAAGTACATGGGAGAGCTTAGAGAGAAAATGTCCGAGGTAAGTTTATATACTGTAGCAATATCAGAAGATAGTAGGGAATATACACGGATGCGATGAAATGGCATAAGAAGAAATGTACAGTTATCCTAAGGCCTCTAGTTGGTACCACTGACAAGACCATTTGAAATTTATCTACTTCGTCCTTTGTACTTTCTTCCGAATTTTCAATCACTCTACGCTATCCTTTTTCTTTTCCCTCCTCTTGAGTCATTCACGGGGAGGTTATGCTGAATTTACCCGGAAGACTACTACAAGGAATCATAGTAGTTAGTTCTACAACTACAGAAAAGATGCTAATTAAAGACTACTCACCGTCGACACCTCTTTATGCCCCTGGCCTAGCATTCTACTGATTACAAGAATAGACGTTATTAGATTATTATGTAAACAGTTTTAACGAGTTGTACATACGATGAATGTTGTCTCTTAAACCTCGAAGACAGTCTGCCTCCCCCACAAAGAACCCCAGGGTCTGTCCAGGGATCGGCATTATACATTCAAGATCCATTTCCGCTTCCATCCCTCCATCATAAACAAGCATGATGAAGATCTCGGAAACAAAGGACTCCGCTGCAAGGTCAATCTATTGTGTATTGCGCGCATCTCCAGAATAGGGCAATGAGGGTCTAATCAACTCCGTTTACCCGCCCGCCGTCGATTTTGCCGGCGAAATGAAAAGAAGAGAAGGAAAACAGAAAAGAAAAAAAAAGTGTCCAACCACTAATCATGGATAGATTGCTCTCTCTCGTACCTGCCGATACGAGTCCCTAGAGGGAATAGGCATACACACAGACGCCGGGGTCTATATTGCGTTTCCATATGGCTGGGCAAATGAGCCAGACGGGCGACGAAACGGAAAGGGCTTTTCGTACAAAAAGGCATCGGCAGTCCCGTCGTCGAACTGGCTCGCTCTCTGTGCCCATGACCTTGTGATCGGTAAAGCAGAAACGGATAAATCGAAGAGGAGCGATCGACATCTGCCCATCCAGCGAAAGCACGGAAGAAAGGAGAAAGGCAAAAAAAGAGAAGTTTAACTCAGCATATCATTTCTCATCCAAAGATGTTCACGACGGCCCTCTTCCACTTCGCGGCCCTCGCGGCCCTCGTCCAGGGACACGGGTACATAGCCACCCCGGCGATGCGGATGCCGGGCAACGCGACGACGTCGGCGTGCGGCCAGTCGGTGGTGGCGAACATCGTGTCCGACAAGACGTCGCACGTCGAGGGCCTGCCGGAGCTCGCGGCCAAGGACACCGGGTACCACGCGGCGCAGTGCAACCTCTGGCTGTGCCGCGGCGTCCAGTTCGGCGACAACGCGGCCAACGTGCAGGCGTATCGGCCAGGGCAGACGGTCGAGATTAAGGTCACGCTGACGATACCGCACGCGGGCAGCGCCAACGTCTCCATCGTCGACACCAAGACCAATGCCATCGTCGGCCAGCCTCTGCTGAACTGGCCCTCGGGCTATGCCGACGAGAAGCAGTTCTACGGCAAGACGCTACCGGCTAACCAGACCGACTTCAACATCACAATCCCGGCGCTTGGTGGCAAGTGTGCTACAGCCGGTGACTGTGTAAGTCCGGGTTTCGATTTCAAAGTCAAGTTCTTTGGTATGATGTACTAACAGGAATGCGCGTTAGGTGATTCAGTGGTGGTGGTATGGCACTGGGGCCAAACAGACCTACGAGTCTTGTGTAGATTTCACGGTTGCTGACGCTTAGATGCTGTTAGCAACCGTAAGCTGGAATTGAAGACAAGTTTTGCAATGTAACCTTTTTTTTTATGTAGTCAGAGTCGCCATGGCGAAAGATGAACGAGGACTTCTCTCCGAGTATCCATCATTCCCCACGTAGATATACTTATAAGAAATACTGAACATCGATGGAAAGCGACAAAATCAACTATACAACTGTAAATATTCCTGAGCGTGATAAGATCGTTTCCTTTGACACACCCCAGCCTCCGCGCCCAGAATCCACATAATCTAACACTACATATTGTTCCGAAAATATATTCAGTGTCAGGGACATTTTTCGATATTTACCCAGTACTAGCCTTCTTCATTATACAATATCTCTGTCAGGTCGCAGTGCCATCTAGTAAGGTGGGTTAGGACCAATAGGGGGGTAGTCTTCGGGTCGCTGGGGAGGGGGAGGGCCCATGGACGTGGGGCGGCCGTCACCGAAGTGCTTCTTGCGCAGGGCGGCAAGCCTCTTCCTCTTTGTGATAGTGTTGATATATGTACCGATAACAAAAGCGACGAAGTTGAAGAAAGGCATCCAGGCGAACTCGGGCAGGAACTGTTGAGCAAAGGCAAGGCAAATAGGTGACGTGATCCAAGAAACCTTCATCACTTTCATAAAGCCCACACGAACGGTGGCGCGGACTTGATGGTACGTTCGGGCGCCAGCAATGAGGGCCATGGCCACGAGATACACGGAGTTCTGGATCGGCGCAATCTACAAGGCAATCCGTGTCAGCGAGGGTAGCCAAATCAAAAGGAGAGAGCTGGGTCCTTACCACCAAGTTACTGACGAGAATCTGTAGGATCTTAGCCCTCAGACTTGTGCGACCCTTGAAAGCCTTCTGCAGTAACCAGATCAAGAAGTGACCGAGAGGCGCGCTGACGAGGGCACCGTATGCGGCCATCTTGGGCACCCGCGAGGTGAAGTAGTTGCCATGCTTGTTACGATCCTTGGCAAGCCACGAGGCGAGGAACTCTTGGAGGCCCGCGAGAGTACCAGACGTAAGCATCTTTGTGCGCAGAGGGTTCTTCTCGAGCTCATTGATATATGCCTGCATTGCCCAACGTCAGCTCGATACTTCCGATGGCCACTCTAGCAAGCGTGAACAATAGGGGGCTAGGACAACTTACCATTAGGTAACCTTTGGTGCCGGCATTCTTCTTTCCGCCGGTGAGAGCGGTGCCAATGGCCTCGGCCAAAGGGTGTTTACCACTGGTGCCCGGCAGAGGGCCATTGCGAGGAGCGCCGGCAGCAGCGCCGGCAGCGGAAGCGCCGCCACCAACGTTCTCGGTCACCTTGCGGACAGTGTCCCGCTCGATCTTGACCGACATGGTCGCGAACAATCAGTCAATTGATCAATGAAGCAATCAATCGCACAGGAAGTCGCTGTAGGAGCCAAGCCAGAGAGAGATCAGCGAGAGTCGCGCGGAGCGGGCGTGTCAATTCGGGCGTGTTCGGTCGTGAAGAGGCTGCGGTGTGGGCCAATGGGTTTGTTTACACGGGCCAGGAAAGCCTCGGCAAAGATTGGGTTTGGCCGTGACAACGAGTCAAGCGCCCTCCGGCACCCGAGGGAATTAATCTTGCAGTCGCGACACAGAGCTATCGCAGTCAGATGTGGCGAGGCTCGATGATCATCGGTATCGTCGTGCTCGTCGTCGTCGTCGCTGTCGTCGTTGGGAGGAAATGGGCCCGGTGGTGGGTGGAAGGGGGAGGCTGGTGCTTGGTTGGCTGGCTGGCTGGGCGAGGTTGGACGATGGCCCAGGGCGGCTGGGGCGTCGCTCGCTACCTACACCACACTACCTTCCACCAGCTGCCTTCGTTGTCGCGCGCGACGTGGGTTGTGGGTCCGTGTAATGTTTAGGGGCCAATCTGTTGCTGCACAACAACCACTAGCCCGTCAGAGCTAGCCAAAGCTGTCAGCTTCCCACCCTTTCCATCTCCCAGCTACCGTACCCCAGTTTCAGATCGCCGAGTTTCATTGGCTGATGTTCGCATAATGTCCCTCTTACCACCAGAGCTCCCTGCCTCCAATAGTACGAGTCCTAGTGTGTACTACTAGGAGATGTGTATGCCTAGGGATCGGTACCTGCACGAACTATAACCCACTTACATGTGCTACCTATTGAAAATCCCTATACTCGAATCTGCAGTCGGAACAGTACCTAAAAATTCCAAAAAATTTTACACTTTCCAAGCTCTTCAAGGCGACTTGAATCGGGGAACAATTGAAAAGTCTTTCAGAAACTTTCGATAAGAGATGAAAGTTCAGCTTAAATCTGTACAAGGCCCAACTATGCTTCCCATTTGGGTTAGACCGAACGCATGTAGGGAGTTTTGATGGCACGTACAGGTTGCTTACTTGCACTTTGGAGACTCCACTTATCAGAATTAGAAGCATTTGATTGGTGTTTGTGATTACACCCTTCCGAGGCCATCTTCAGCACACTTATACACAGACAGCCTTGTATCTACACTACCACATAAGACGTAATCTCAGGTTTTACCCTTTCTTACTTTCTTTGTTGAAGTTGAACTCTATATGAGAAATTTAAACGTCTGTTTAATTCAAGATTAGTTGCTACATTATTTATTGGTAGACGTATCGATCCTGCATGTTTTTATGGGAACTGCATGAGGCACCTACATACATGTAGGTACTTAAGCTTAATTTAGGTTGCCAAGGGTGCTCTGGCTTCAAATTTGTTTCCTAAACAATGGCAAGAACAGCCTGCACCGGCATAGTACTTGTTTGTTGACTGTCCCTCAAACTACCTACCTACCTTTGGTATTGTAATTATTCACTTAGGTACTGCGTTGTAGAGGCAACCGACCAACCTCGGCGTTATCCGCGCCAATGCATGATGTTGTGAGCTCAAGCTGATGGTTTTAAGGACTCATGGTGCTCCCTCAATATGCATATATCTTAAGTCGCAATACTACGTAGCGCTTATCGTCGCCCCGGAGATTATTTTCTTCCAGGCAGCTCGCCATGCAAGGCTAGTTGCTCTTAGTAACATACGCAGACACCATAACTACATTAAAGAACTGCATTGGAGATTTGCGGAACCACGAAACACTGACGTCGGAATCGGTTAAACCGAGCACATGGGAATACACATTGGCCATATGGCTATGGATCCGGACCAGCCTCGCCCGCCGTCGACGGCGCCTCTGTCTGTGCCGGTTTCGACCTTTTCGACCTACAAGCCAACAACGTTCCAGCCAACATGCACACACCTCACCATGACACGCATCTATGACCTGGACTTGACCTGTTCCCTGTGTCGTCGACCTGGCCAGTAGGGATGGCTGTATAGATGCACGCAAGACCGAGAACACTTGATTGTTGACGCCCTGGGAAAGAAGCAAGTGGTAAGCCCATCCATCTCCTCTCTAGACCATCCCAAGTATCAGGAGCTGACATGCAGCGTCCACCATCTAGGTTACCTTTGACTCTCTGGGTACTGTGTTGTGCGACGTTGTTAGCCCAGGCCTTCGGAGTCCGGAGAGAAGAGCGAACAAGCTCAGTTTCTTGGAGGAAATCACCGCTGAGCAGTTGAGCACTTACTCGCCCTCTCAAGTGGTAACCATACTAAAGCAGAGAGACAATGTAAGCACACGCCGAAATGCATCGAACAACACAAGCTGATTTGGACAGCTGCTTAGTCGTATCTCACAGCAACACCAAGCTTCGGGCAAAGCACAGCATCTGTATCGCCCATCGGGGAGCTACCGTCGAGATTCATCGGCTCCTCCTGCTTTTGGCTGTCCAGTGCCATCAGATTCGAAGCCCTGGGTCCCTCGTAAAGATGAAGAATGCCAAGCCAAATACTGCCATCGTTGTCGTCCCTCCTGTGAGCCGCGCACTTACCTCAGCCTGGATGGGATTATGAATGGCGAAATCCCCCCGACTGCTGCTACCGGCTTCGGATTTCACCGGCTAGGTACTAGACCGGTTGTCGATGCCAAGTATGTGAAAGACATCGGACTACGACCGGTACCATTGGTATTTGCACTTACATACATATCATGAAGCAGTTTACTAACCGCGTACAGCCCCGAGCCGGACCGCACATATATTCGTCATCGCCCTCTTCGCAGTCCACGTGGACTTTGTCTGATGTACTGGAGGACCAGATTGTCGAGTCGGATTTTGTGGGTTCGGAACCCTGCCTTGAATCGGGGGAGGGCTCTACCATCGATAGCTCCATTTCCACAGCGCCGCAAGCCAACTCTTTCAAACAACACCGACCAGCCTTCACTCCTCCGTCTACTCCGGTAAGCTGGACGGGCATGGCTCGGCAAGAAAACGGCACATTGAATTTCGAGCAATGTCCGTTCGTATGTGACGGTAGAAGGTGGGTCGTGTTTTAACCAGAGTCGATACAATTTACTAATCACCTCAAGTCCCGAATCTCTCAAGACAAATGATCAAGCCCGTCGCCGAGTCATCGAGTCTATTGCTGGTCTCATGGACCAGGAACTAGACAAAGATGAGATTGAAGAATTTCAGTCCATTTGTTCGTTCAGGCTAGCAACCCAATCTGTACTCCTCGGGGCCAGACTCAATTCGTTAACACCCCAGGTGTCGGGCGAGAATGGTGACCAAAGAGATATCACGCCGATGATGATGGAGGAGCTAGAGGAAGGCCGCTTCCATCATGACCCCTTGAACGTCCGAGACGGAGTTGCGATTTTGGAGGAGAGTATTGAACTAGGGGTCCCTGACTTCATTACTAAAACGTAAAGCAGTGAAGAAAACTCACCTACTGATGTGGTTGGCTACCTACTTGCTAGGAGGGGATGCGGATGGGGGGCTTGCTGGATACGTTGATGTCTTGGTGGCTAGTCGGCTATTTGAGTACGAAGCGACTAGCAATGCGTATCATCGTGACTTTATATACTGAAACCATTCGATCGCCTATGTCTTAGATGTGACATGAGTGTAATTGCTCTGGCTGGTCTGTGGAAAGCACTAGGCGAATTTGCATTAGAAGGTGTTCCTACGTTTAGAAATTGAGCATTGACACAGGAGCAATCTCCATCTTTCTCCTTCGTCTCGACAGGCCGAACATAATGGGCTGGCCAGTCGTATACTCATTCTAACCGCAGTGTGTGGTAAGTCTTCTCGCTTTACTAAGACCACAGCCACGTGTCGAAGACCGTTCGGCCATAGCGCCTCAGTAATCCCGAAAACCTTCTTCATCCGAAGTCTCGGATTATGACCAATATGATAGTTATTACAGTCCCAATATCCTCCGAAGACTTTATTTCGCCGAAGTTAAAATATGCGCTCTTGTCTGGACTAGGTTGAATGACTCCCGAAACTAAGCTTGTCGCCATATATACACATCTCGTCCGGCCTATCCCGTGCATATTTCCTCGAGTCTAACCTAGTTATTAAGCTTCGCCCACTCATACGTCTATGTAGGCCACCTGCTGTAGGTATTGTATACCTAAAAAGAAGAGTTTTAATGGCTTACGAACTCTATAACCCTAAATGCGATATCCCGATAGGTTTTCCGTATATTAGGAGGCCATGGACGGTATCCGTGACTTGCTCCCCTTCTCTTCTTCCTTACTTGCTTTCTTGTACAACAAGTTGAAGTGTTTTTCCACTAGGAATATCAAACAGTGTAAAAGAACCAAGTCAAAAATCGCCAAACCCCAAATCTGGCCGAGAAGATATCGTCAACTTTCAGTTACACCCAAACTGCCCGCCTAAACGTCACAAGATGGCAGAACCAAATTTCAGAAAAGACCAGCCCTACTTGATGCAGCTCCCACTCGAGATGATCCTTGCCATTGGCGAGTTTCTACCGACTGCCGACCTCGCGTGTCTTGCGATGACTTGCAAGAACATGTTCACCATATTAGACGACATGGAAAAATTCAGGGATAAACTGAAGCGCGACAAAAAGGAGAAAGGGACCTTTCTGTCCAGGTTGGAGCAGAGCCTTCCCGGGCTCGTCTATTGCCCGTTCTTGAAGATGCTCGCGCCCTACAACTACAAGGGCAAGGTGAACATGGAGGGCAAAGTGAACATGAACCGCTCCAACGGAAGGAGAGTGATTCGGCAGGCCTTGCATTTCAGCGTGAGACCTATATATAATCCCAACGAGTTCATAAACAGCTGGGCAGCAGCGACTTACGAGCAAATCCGGCTTATGCGAAACTACCAGCTGTTCGGACCTCAGCATGGCTTGGCCCCGTCGAGTCTGGATCGCCAGTACAGAACTCGGAGAGGACAAATGGTCTGCATGAAGCGACAGTGCCACACGCGCACCGAGGGTTCACATCAATTCAGGTGGATCGACGGCGAGCTTTTTCTATCGCGCACGAAAACTGTCTTCTTGACCGGCCTGAAGAAGAAGAAAAACGTAAGCTTCAAGGGTGTGGAACAATTTATCTCTGAACATAATGCGGTAATGTGCAGCCATCGCAGGATGGCTAGTCACGTCTTTAAGCCCTGGATGAACGCCGCCTCTAGGAAGAGGGTCTCCGAAGTCCCCTCAGACCTATTATACAACTCTAAGTTCAAAGTTCGACGCTCATGCTTCTTTTCCGACACTGACGCCAAGATTGATATTTGTCAACATGTTCCGGGCGGACTGCAGTTTACGTTTACGACATGGCATAACCTCGGCAGCTGCTCTTTTCCCTTTGATTTGAAATGGGAGAGGATGGTTAACCCCAGGAATTTTCGAACCTTAGGTCAGCGTGAATCGGCCTTTCGCGATGTGGAACGAAAGTGGTTGCAGGCAATGACGAAGGAAAAGAGAGAGAGAGAGCATAAGAGAACCAACCTTCAACACAGTGAGTTATTGGTGAAGAGGAGATTGATTGAGGGCTGAGAAATTATGTTGGCCTAGGGCCGGACGAGTTCTCGCAGCTCTCGGCACCAGGTACACCAGCAAAATCCCGCCTTTTTTACGGCAAATTGGAGTGGCATAGTCGTGGACAGTTGGAACGGCCGGGTTGTGTGTCGAACTGGGATTGTTTTCTGACGTTCGGTGTTTATGTAGACAAGGTCTTCATCAAATCCTTGGTGGATTTGGCAGGCTTCTGTCATGTCGGTGGTTTTGCTTGCAGGTTTTATAAGTCTCTTATATACCTGTTGGTGAATTTGTTTCCCTCTACAAGGTAGCAGATATGAGATCTGTGATTGGAGAAGCGGTCCTAGACAGGGTGTATCCGAAGCCGATGTACCGAAGAGTTATATTCTATGATGTCGATTCTAGATGTTGTTAAGCTATCTCTGGTAGTTCCTGTAATACTATTAAAATTTATAACTTGAAGCACTATGATCAGAACGTGGTCCGGTGATGGTTGTGGTCCAAGTTCGTTAATATACCTACCTGGTTCGTATTCCTGCCGTAGTAGCAGTGTGTCATGATATGCTTGTCAGTCAGCTACATATAACACAAGTACCTGCAACGTGGGAAAGACGAGACGAACGAATAGCATCCTACTTTATGGAATAGGTATGGTATGGGTGTTTAGAAGGTGTTGTAAAAGCCCTGTAGCAGCTATTCATTGAAGACCACCTACACTAGGTACCTAGAAGGTAGGAGGGAGGGGTAATGATCCGCCGCTCATACCAGTGTTCGTTGGTCGTGCCCTCCTGTTTTAGCATTTGGATATGCAGTCGATTCTCAGACATTGAAAAAGTATTCCCTTTTAGGTCTAAATTGGATCTGGATCTGGTATCTGCCTCTTAAATGCTTCCTAATTACTACCTAGTGCCTTGGTGGGCCCCATCCCAAAGCCTGGATTTGACATCATCCCACCTCCAAAAAATAAATTAATAAGCTTGGAAACCATCATCCAACATTTCTCTCTTTTATTTTCCCTTGTCGTAATCAGCCACCAAGAAAATGCGCCCCATACCCTGCGCAAACCCTCCGTCAGCTGCAAAGCTGTTCGTGCAGCTCTGCTCGCGCCGCTGCTTCAATAATACCTTTTCCTCCGCCGCAACGCCGAGCTCACCAAGCCCCATCCTCGACGTCCTGCTCCCGCCGAGAACTCAGGCACGAGTCCGCTCCGTCAGCGCAGCGCGCAGTAACAATGTCCCGCGAGCCATTACCACGCCGATAGCGAGGCGGATCAGTGCGACGGCGGATGCGCGACGTCGGGCCGTGGTGGGCAGCCGGACATTCACGACGTCCCGACCACTGGCCAAGACCCTCGCCATCCACAATCCACAGGCGGATGAAGACGGGAACGACATGGTACTAGACATCACGCCCCGTGCCGCCAACGTATGTGCTATCCATCCATAATATAACCTAAGGTAGCTGAGCCTGTCCAGCTAACGCACTCGACAGCGCCTCTCGCAAATCATGTCCAAAGACAAGAACCCGTACCTCGCGCTGCGCATCCAGGTCGAGTCGGGCGGGTGCCACGGCTTCCAGTACCTGATGTCGCTGACGACGCTCCCCTCGTCAACGTCGCCGCCAGGTGCAGCCCCCGGCGCACAGCAGCAAGTAGCCGACGACGTCGTGCCCTCGACGACGACATCGAGCAGCCCCGCGCCCCCCGCGCTCAACGAGGACGACACCATCCTCGCCTTCTCGGCAGAGGACGAGTCGTCCGCGCCTCCCCTCACGAGCCCCAAAATCGTCTTGGACCTGCCCAGTCTGGAGCTCCTGAAGGGCAGCAAGGTGGATTACACCATGGAGCTGATCGGCAGCCAGTTCAAGATCGTCGACAACCCCCTCGCTACGAGCAGCTGTGGGTGCGGAACGAGCTTTGACATCAAGATGTAAAGAAGGTCATGCATACCCAGCCTAACCTTGTTTTATGTCACTCCCTCTTGACAATTCGCGATTCGACTTATTTATCCCTTGTTCGAAAAGGAGCGGAGGTTTCGGCTATAGATGAACCGTTCTTAAATATTTAAAGCGGGATTTGCTGTTCACTACATTTCTAGTAGCTGGACGTTTGTACACTGATTACTGGGGTATTTATCAGAGAGAGTATCCCATCCTAGGCGCCTTATTACAGTAGAAGAGAGTTTTTATTCGGTTTCGACACTAAAGGAGTCGGCCGTTGAGTCAGCAGACATACCGGTTAGCCCATGTATTATACATATACCGTACGTGGGAGGAAAATCTTTTCCATGATTCCTACTTAAACATTCACACCTTACCCATTAATTTGTTCTTGCATCAACACTAAGCATTAATGTTGATAGGTGTGTGATGGAACATTTAAAGTCGCATATCATTTACAGGATAGATACCAACCCGAGCAGTCTCTTTGTAATTTTACTAATGACTTGGTTTATTACTAGTAAGGTTTCACCTACGGACCAGAGGAGTAGCAAAGCAGAATAGAATTGAAGGGAAGAGCAATGATTGAATGTAATGATCATGGTATTGTTGCGACTAGGCATGAGCGTCTCAGTACAGCACGATCATCATGTATGGGGACTGAGAGGTCGTAATCGTCACAAATCTCAATTCATTGATAGCTTCCGAAACCTTTTATAACGCCACCGACCATGCAGAAACAATACCCGCCATTACCAGACCCAATAACCCGCGAGAAAACCAAGTCCCTTAGTTCATCTGTCGGATCAGGGCGTTGATTTTCTCCTCACGGTTACCCAAGTCACCACCCTCGATGAAGTGCTTGAATTTCCTGGGGCGGAAACCACCGTTGGGGTTGCTGAGCTTGAAGGGCCACAGGAAGTTAGAGGCCTGCTTGAAGTTGGGGCCGACGGTGACTATCTCGTGAACCAGATCCTCAATGCAGATGATACCGTACTTGCCAAGGCTCTCCTCGATGATGGCGTTGTCGGTAAGAGGAATGCGCTGCTTGTTGACCTTGCCGTATCCACGCTTGTAGATGAGCTCCTTGACGCTCTTGAGGTTGGGGTAACCGTAGGCAACCCAGGGCTCGACGATCTTGATCATCTCAGCGGTAGCCTTGGTGACACGGACGAAGACGCCGTTGTTGATCTGGAGGAGACGGAGAAGTTGGAGGATCTTGCGGGGCTTGGGGGCAATCTTGTTGATACCCTTGATGCGGATGACGAAGATCAACTTCTCCTCAGCAGGGACGTGGAAGTTGCCCTCCTGCTTGGCAATGCGGTTGAGGCGAACCTTCTCGCGCTCGGCATCGCGGTACTCGTTTACGTACTTCTCAGCACGCTTGAAGATAACCGATCGCTTCTCCTTGTTGGCCTATAAGACTACTTGTTAGTGCAAGCGTCTTTCATACGAGAGCCAAGCAGAAAACATTTTCTCGTCGTCAATCAGACCCGAAAGATGGTTAATTTTGCAACAGCATTGACGTTGTCTAGTCGCAAAAAGGTTTTATACATCATAACGATCACCACAATGAAAGTAAATGCAAAAGGGATACGAACCTTCTTCTTCTGCTCGAGCTCAGCAGTCTTCTCGGCGCGGGCCTTCTCCTGGCTCTTGCGCTTCTTGAGGAGAGTCTCAGGGACCAGGACCTGGTCCTTGGTGGGGACGGTACTGTTGATCAGATTAGTGCATAGTCCACAGCATACATGTCGCCATGTATAGAAGAGCGCCGGTTGGAGAATTGCCGAATGCGTGCGACATTCTCAGCGGTGGCTAACTCGAGGATATTCATTTAATCGGTGAGATGCCGTTGGGAAAAGCGTGTTCACATCTAAGATGCGAACACAAGCTCTCCACAGCATATCCCTCATCCGACAACACCTCGGAACAAAGTCCAAGACAAAATGCACACGACACAGCGCAGCCGTCAGAAGGTGGACAAGGTCCATCCAGCCGAAAGCGTGGTGTGTACATGGCAACTGAATTTAAGAGAGAAGAACAAAGTCTTCATCTCCAACGCCCCAATCAACATCTCTCAGTCTGCAAGCTGTATCTCAAGCCTAGAGAAAGAGGGAGAAGCTCAGGATAGATCGAGCTGGTTTGCGAAGCTTCTCACACCATATCTCAGGTGTATAGCGAGAAACAGGCCATCCAGCCGAGAGGACCACGACAATCCGCAACAATCCAGTGACCGGGAACGAATACAACCGCGTGCATCGAAACGTAGAACAAGATCATGGAAGGGTAGCATACGTGGAGGCAGCCATTGTGTCGGATTGGCGAGAGGCCGATATCGTGTTGTCGACTCGGGTGTTGGGCGTTGGGCGTTGAGTATTGAGAGAGGAAGGGGGAAAAAAAGTTCGAATGCAGGTAGATATTAGCTAGATTGTGTGAGTGCGGGTCTGGCAGGGCGCTCGGACCACTACGCTATCTCTTGGTTTTTAGGCTGTGGACCAAACAACCCTCTCAAGCGAAGGCGCCGTAACTGAAAAAAAAAAGGTTAGGGCTCATCTATCGCGCCTACTGCCAGATTTCTGCCCCTGTAGATAAGCTGACCGCCTGCCGCCTTAGAAGACTGCCCCACCAAACATCACCGCACATCACCGCACATCTTCAATTGTGTCCGCGAAACCTTCATCGTCTTCTCTTCCGCAGTACTAACGACAAACATCCAGAGAAGCCGCCACCATGCCTCCCAAGACCAAGACCGCCGCTCCCAAGGTACGTGACGGCTATAATCCCATCTAAATGAGGCTTGTTTACTAATGTGGATTTTAGGAGAACATCTCCATCGGCCCTGTATGTGAACTCATTCGATAACCGACCTTCTGTGAAACGACGATGGAAATCTAATATTTATTTGGGTGCATAGAATGCCAGAGAAGGTGAGTTGAAACACCAGAAATGCCGGAAATTTCAGTCTTGGAAAAAGAAAAAAAGCTAACATTCGTCTTCAAGGCGAGCTTGTCTTCGGCTGCTGCCGCATCTTTGCCAGCTTCAGTTAGTACACCGTCTCTCGATTTGCCGTCATGTAGCCTCTCTACGCGCCGACTCAATACACGAACCCCCAGCTCTCGAGCCCGCCCCATACCCATTGAATCGCGATCCGAGTTTTTTCATACACGGCTTGTGCTGTTCGGGCTAACATGGAACCTAGACGACACCTTCATCCACGTGACGGATCTGTCAGGTCGCGAAACCATTACTCGTGTAACTGGTGGAATGTGAGTTGGCCAACCCTCCACTGCACTGTAGGCGGCAGATCGATAGCTCGATAGCTCGATAGCTCGATAGCTTGATGCGGCCGGACGAGTTTCTGCCTACAAGTCTTTCCTTCTCGAGAACCAGAGCTGACTAGACAACAGGAAGGTCAAGGCTGATCGCGACGAGTCTTCCCCCTACGCTGCCATGCTTGCGGCCCAGGACGTAAGCTCTGCAATTTCCATTGTGCAGCTTGCTTGTCTTCTGGCAAATATGACTAATCCCCGCTCTCTACAGGTTGCTCAGCGTTGCAAGGACCTGGGTATCAACGCCCTCCACGTCAAGATCCGTGCCACCGTACGTCCCACATGAACACTACAGTCCTGGACGCAGCTAACAACGATAATAGGGTGGTAACGGTACCAAGACCCCCGGCCCTGGTGCCCAGTCTGCCCTCCGTGCCCTGGCTCGTAGCGGTATGAGAATCGGCCGTATCGAGGTTAGTACTTTGCAGTCTTCATACTCATTTCCTGTTTATCAGTCGGAGTGGCCGAAAATAGAGTTTTTCACTCTGCTGTCCCTCTACGACTTCAAAAGTCATTGCCATACTAATATAAAATTCTTCACTAGGACGTTACTCCTACTCCCTCCGACAGCACCCGCAGAAAGGGTGGTCGCCGTGGTCGTCGTCTGTGATCGCCCCATATCCAACCCTCTCTCACCTATCGATCTACCGTTGGTATGGGTTTGGCTGTGGTCTGGGCAGTTCTTCAGGCGTTCTCGAGAGGATCACGCGGTTTCTGGCACATTTTGGGCTTGAAATAGTCCTCGTCTCTGTGGCGTTGACACTTACGAGGAGAACGGCGTGCATCTCTATGAAGAGAAAGCATGCCTGGTCTCTAATTTCCCGTTAGGGTATGGCTCTGCTAAAATGTCACATGATGCTTCTGGCACGGCTACAGTAGATAGATATGAAATGAAACGTTGAATCACGAGGACCACCCAGGCATGCATTTTATCCCGTTAAGTATAACAAACCTGAAATCAGTGACCCTTTTGCAGGAATGCATCCTGTTAACAGCATATGACTTGGTTATGACTCTTCATAGATCCTCTCTAACCGACCAAGAGGGCGAACTAGCCGCATAAATAAAGATGCTCAAACTGGATAATGAAATTATGTATGTCGTTGGAATCAAGTGCAGTAATGCCGATGTATCTATCTATCAAAGTTGAGAAATCAACGCCAGCCACCTGTGTCACTGCCCCTATTTTCGCTAGAGTTCTTGATACACAGCCTAGGTAAACCCCAACGCCTATCACGGATATCAAGGCAATCGCATATATAATAGGATTAAGCAGTCCTCCCATATCAGAGCACCTCGGTATCGTCCGCATTCTTTCCACGAAACAAAACCGATTACATTCCAAACGCCCCTGACCCGCCTCTGAATTTTCTGATTCTATACATTGCTATGTTGTTAAGTCAGCGATTTCTAGAATTAATTCGATCGCTTCGGACCTCGCGCTCGATTGATCAGACTGGCTGTCTGTATGAGTACCACCCTGCCTTTTTGTCTTCCTCATCTTGTCGTCCTCATGATCATGATCGTCGTCACATCTACCTGTGGAAGCAAGCAAGAAAACAAGCTAGCCGTCTCGCAAAACCCAAATACCACGCATAGAAGAGCCGCGCGCGTCCATCTTGGCGACGCGGTTCAGCGCCTCCTTGAACTCGGCTGTCTGCTCGCGGGTCTTGCAGTGCGGGTTGAAGTGGTCGACGATGGATTTGGTGGGGACCCTGCCGCCGTGGCGCTTGATGAACTGCGGGATGGCCTTGGCGAAGTCGTTGAGCCGCATTGTGGGGCGTCCGGGCGATCCCGAGGGCGAGAGGCCCTGCCGGTTCGAGAGGTTCGACAGGACGGACGCGGAGCCGGGACCGCCGCGTCCGCGACGGATGTTCGAGGGCCGGCCGCCTTCGCCGATCTCGCCTGTCCATGTCACTGTGCCGATGGGTACGTGGCGTGCTTGCTCTTTGGCGCGGCGGAGCACCGAGGCTGCCTCGTTCGCGACCCGTGCCGCTTCGTGCTGAAGCATGGCGCGGTCTGCGCGGGGTTTCTGCCGGTCGCCGACGATGGCATCATGCTCGTGCGCCGAGTGAACACCTGAACGAGCAAAGAGTCCTTCCATAATCCGATCCTCCTCTTTATTACTGGATTTTGCCTCATCACCGGCCGCGTAGTCCTCTAGGCTAGCAACACCGTCGATGCGCTGCAAACCGCTATGCTCGTCACCGCCAGACGTCGCGTTGTGCCCGCTATCGGCCACGGTATTGCGATTCGAACCCGTTGCGGGTGGTGCTGTTGCTGCTGCGTGAATGTCCACCTCAGTGTTCTTGAAGAGTCTTGATGTTTCTGTCCCTGCTTCATCCGATGAACCCAATGTAAAGAGATCATGCAAATCATTGAGGTTGAAAGTCGTGCGGTGTTTGGGATCCTTCAGTACTTTGTTACTCAAGAATTGCTTGTAGATTTGTCTATGATAGATCTTCTCCTCGATCGTGCCAGCGGTCATCAATCGGTAAATTGTCACTTCTTTCTTCTGTCCCAAACGCCATGCCCTCTCGCGAGCCTGTACATCTGTAGATGGATTCCAGTCAGGATCATAGATGATGACGCGGTTAGCTCCAGTCAGATTCACTCCCAACCCGCCCACTTTCGTGGTGAGTAAGAAAAGGTCTATATCCGGGTCCTTATTGAACTTGTCAACGAGTACTTGTCTCATTTTGATAGGTGTCTTGCCATCCATTCGCAAATATTGGATATTGCCAAGATTTCGAACAAATTGTTCGAGAATGTCAAGCATTTGCACTGTCTGAGAGAACAAAAGTGTCTTGTGGCCCAGTTTTTTCCACATCCCCAGAAGGGCCTTCAGAACCTGCATCTTTCCAGACTTACTAGGCGCTCCCCAATCTTGAGGATGCCTGGCTTTCATATTGGGATCGATCAAATCAGGATGGTTACAGATCTTGCGGAGCCTGTCGATCCCAAAGAAGGACTGTGTTTTCCCCTTAAGAACATCACCCATTTCCTTGGATTCGAGAAACACTTGGTAGTTCTCATACTGCAATTTGGTAAGCTTGCAAAAAAGCACCTGTTCCCTCTTTTTAGGTAAGTCTGCGGCAACGTCAACCTTGAGTCGCTGTAAAAGATACGGACTAATGTTTTCTTTAAGCGCCTCGGCTGTTTTCTCTGCCGTCATGATTTGCAGATGAGAGGCATTAGCGTATCCGCCAATTTTGATGGGAATTTCGATCTGCTTTCGAAAGTCGACGAGAGTTCCCAGTCGCATTGGATAGATGAAATCGAACAGTGACCACAACTCTACTAGATTGTTCTGTATTGGCGTTCCGGAAAGAATCACTCTGTTCGGCGTGCACAATTCCTTACACGCGATAGTGACTGCGGCATTAGGATTTCGGATTTTATGTCCTTCGTCAAGCACTGCATAGCCCCAGTCCGTGGTAGCTAATATGTCGCCATAGATCTGGACACTTGCATAAGTGGTGACGAGAACATGGCCATGCCGTACAACACGATCGATGATTCTTTTCGCCGCCTTGTTCACAACCTGAGGCCCATCTTTTTTATCCCAGCTCCTGTCTTCATCTTCAATCTCATTCTCTCTACTCATATTCAACATACCAGATCCGGATGAATGCAGCATTGAGACACGTAGCGGCGGCCACCAGCGATGAAATTCGTTCACCCATTGCTGCAGAAGAGTGGCGGGCGCTACCACCAGGACGGGCTTCTCCAAGTGTTTGCTATAGTGAAGTGCTGCAATGAATGAGATGATTTGGACTGTCTTACCAAGCCCCATTTCATCCCCGATGATGCCTCCAACTCGTTGAGAATACAGTTCAGCGAGCCACTGAACGCCGGTTTTCTGATAGTCAAATAAGGCAGGGTAAATGTCACCTGGCAATTTTAGCCCATGTTTCAGACGGTGGTCTGGTTCGTCGGGCGATGGCTTGAACCATTCGTCCTCATCTTCCGCCTGGGTTTGCTCTTCGGCAGTTTCACTTTCAGGACGAGCATGCTCACGCCGCAGTCTTGCACGACTTCGTCTGTCGACCCAGTCTGTGAGCCGCCTTTGGTAATTAGCTTCGATCCCATCATCGAGCTTGCTCAGATCGACTTTTCCGTCGTCCTTAGGGATCTTCTTTGCCTTTTTTGCCGGGCGTTCTGTAAGATCATAGTCTTCCGACTCTTGACTTTCAGAAAACGTTGCCTCGGGCCCATGATCCACTTGGGGAGTGTACTCATCTGATGATGCCTCGTCTCGTGTAATCCTTTGTCGCTTTCGAGGTCTTAATGAAAACTCACTCTCCACTGCTGTGCTGGTTGTATCGGTCTCCTCGGCAAACCCAGGGGCACGTAAATTCTGATGTGACCGAGGTTCATATCCAGCCTCTTCTTCTAGCTCATCTGCCGCAGCTTCCTCCTCCGCATCGGCCAGGACCTCGGCCAGCTCTCCTCCAACGCCTTGTGCCCGCGCTTTAATATCAAACGGCGTTATCTTTCCGGTTCGTATCAGGAATTCGCGGTAGGTTTCTCCAGGCAACTTCTTATTGCCCCCTGCAACGTGATCTGCCTCCTGGGTTTCGTGGTGCCTTTTCTCGATGCGATTCTCGAATTGGGTGATATCATTCCTCGTTAAATCGAGCTCTGAGTCGATTCGAGAAATCTCCTCCCGAATCTTCTGCTTCAGTTCCGGTCTGCCGATAGCCTTACGGAAACGCTCCTTCTGGGTTTTCTTCTGCGCCTCTAATTTTGTGATGTTGCCCCGGGCCTTCTCGATACGCTTCTCATCTCTTTTGTCCTCTGCACTGTTAAGTGCCAAGCTGGCTTGGTATGTAATGTCCCGTTCCAGGTCATCTTGGTCGCGCACATCTGCAGCAAGGTCTTTAAGGGCAGATGCCTCGTCTAGTGTATCAAATGGTTCGCCATTATCTTCTTCACCTTTTTCACTCTTGTTCTCTTCAATTTGTGTTTTATTGTGCTCGGAAGGAGCCGACCGCGCCGACGTTGCAGGTTGATCTATTACAACAGCTTCCTCCACACTAGCATTGCCTGCGACTTCCGGAGCGTTACCACCGGATTGTTGCTCATGGTCCTCCTCCATTTTCAGCAGTAGTATATTGAACAGCGGTTGTATATTTAAGAGGAAGCTCGAAAGTGCGGCATTCGGGTCTTGAATATAGATAGGTAGGATCGGCAAGTCGAGCAAAGCGGCAACGAGTATATGTATCGGGAAAGGATGGCTTTATCGGTTTCGCCCCACGATCAACCTAAAAGCACACAGCCACTGTGTATTGTCTGATTATGAATGGCCTCTTAGCCTTGGGCTTTGTACCCAAAGAACAAGGGAAAGAGCACGAGCTAAACAATGTGAAACGTGGAATGCAGACTGATTCTAAGTTAGTATTGCGAAGGGGTGGGTGTCGAATTATTCTGGTAGGTGTTACGGCCTTATTCACCGTCCCAACCCAAGTCAAAGAAGGTAGAACTCGGCGGCGCACAAAGTAGCGCCCTTGAATCTAGTTTGCCTCACATTAAGTATGCAAAGAAGGTCAAATCTATTAGAAGGCCAATCCCGGTAGGTGACAAACATTGGCCGAATGACGCATACAGTCTGCTAATTAAAGCCCCTGCGATTAGCTAAGTTAGTGGGGTATAGCTATTATGGACCCTTGTCACTTGTCCTGGATAGGCAATCCTGATGACCCTAAATTATATATTGTACCTCAAGGTAGCTTACATATACAAGTACATGTAGTCCATGTTATAAAGGTCTTAAAATCAGCATATTATTCTCGTTTATCACTGTTGGGTATCTAGCTTATAGGTACCGACTGGGTGCTTTCTCTTGCATACCAATCTTCCATTAGAAAATGGATTCCAGCCTTGTGTACAAGTGGGGTTACCTAGGCTATTGAAATGTTCGTCACTCGCCTTCTACTTATATTACCGTGTCGCCCTGTGACCTAGGTATTACTACTGGCTGTCCTCCCACCACAATCGAAATATATTATAGTAAAATAGCGGGCTATATTGGGGGTCCTTTGTTGCCTAAGTTCCATGTCTCGTATATCTTACTCCGTATCGCCTCGTGGCCTCGGGTTCTAGGATGGAACGTTTTACCGTAGTATGTGGGGACATACCACATCGAATTCAGTGCTGAAGCATCCTCACGGGCGCGTCGGAGACTCGGGTCACGATGTTTTGCCATGGCCATATAACACAGAGCGAGCAAACCCCAGTCACCAGACCTCTGAGCCGGGGGTAGGCATGACAAGGGGTTGACCAGTGGAGAGGTAGGGGAAAGAGCCTTGGCATCAGACACTGGGTCAGATTCAGTGCCGTTCCGTGCGTTATCCGATCCACCCACGAGGAAGAACCACGTGTCAGCACGCTCGTAGTCCGGCTCCGTAACATTCGGCTCGCAGAAGCGGTGGCCATCGAATGCGGCGTCGTAGTCGACGAATATGACCTTGTCCTGGGTGAAGCCGGCGTCAATGGCACTGATTGTCTTGCGAAGCTTGGCGTTGACGGTCAGCACGAGAGTATTCATCTCAGACCGTAGCTTCTTGGTAAGTTTCGGGCCGTTCCACCAGACACCGAAACTCATGTCGTTGCACTCATCGGTAAGCTCGTTGAAGAATCTCGCGTAGCCCGTCATGGTGATGGTGAACTGCGGCTTCTTCTCCCAGCGGATCTTGTCGAGGATTTCCATGATCACGATCCGGAGTCGGATCTCGAAGTCGTCGCTTTCTAGAAGCACGCGCGAGTGGGCAAGGGCCGTCTCGCAAGTCCCCGAGTAGAAGTTGTAAAAGCGAAAGACGCACGAATTGATCACCTCAAAGAAACCGAGGTCGTTGCCGCCGATGGACAGAAGCGCAAAGTCAGCAGGAAGGGAAGTGTTGAAGAGATCGAGCTGGCTCTCCTCGCCTCCCGTCATGACATTGCTTGTCATTGCGCCTGTGCACGATAGGAACTGAAATGCCGTCGGACCATGGTCGGCGGCTATTAGCTGAGCATAAGCATGTATTCCTCGGCGACAAGCATCCTCCTGGCCTTCTACGGCCGTTCCAATGCCTGCGCTATACGAATCTCCGAACGCAACAAAACCAGTGCTGACATCGGGGTCGTCATAACGAAATCCCGGGAACACGGGTGATGCAGATATCTGTTCACTTTGGGCGCCAGGATTTTCGAGCACATGCTGGGTCTCCGAGAATTTGAGAACCTGCTGTTCAAGGGCATGTATTGCCGCCTGGCACGACAAGACCACAGCGATAAACGTGATTTGGGCATACATGTTGAGACTAAGCTCGACTGATACTATTCGCATTCATTGGAATTTTGGCTACCACGAGGAGAAACAAGCAGAGCGATCGAAGAAGCTGTCGACATCTTCGTCAAAGGCGAGGAGGATATGGCATGCCCATTACTTGGTAGTTACTCACCATGTAGTTGAGCAGGCAGCATCCTTCTAGATACGCTTGGACCAATCACTCAAGCACATGCCCTAGTGCTAACTTGCCCCGGTTGGGACTAGCTAGGTACTGAATTGGTCGTGTGGCTGTGTGGCTGACCTACCTAGCATTCATCCTACCTACCTTACCTTATAGGTATCTCCCATACATCTATTACGTAGATGGCTTAGACGATTGAGCGGTGTCTTTGCGAGGTAGCTGTAAAGTCTCCAAATACGAACGAAAGACACTTTGAAAGGAACGCCCCCTGAGGTATAATCAATTCACTTCCTGCAACCCTATGAAAAGTGCCGACCAGAATACCATCCTTGCATAACCATGCTTGTTAACCACAGGGCGGGGAAAGTCATGTAACATCGACATCCCTATCAATAACAATGTGAGAAGCAGATGAGAAACAACCCTTTTCTGATCTCACTGCAGTATGGCCAAAAGAAATACCCGTAAATCCTTTACCAGGCACGCGGGTAACACAGTTGGCCAGAACAAGAGGTATGATGGCGTACGAACAATACTGACGCCAAATGTGGTGGTGTTATGTGTCCACCTAATGGTGAATATGAAGCTCCACCAGGCATTTAGTGGATGCAGAATAGGATCTGGTACTGGTGTATCTGATTCCGTACAACGATTCTACGTGAAAGCCGGAGTCCCAGATCCAGATGTTTGGATTTTGGGGCACTGTCGAGAAACTACAGTGCACAAAGCCGCTGAGTTCGTGCTTGATATGTGTAGCAGGCGCGAACAAAGCCCGGCTCATTGAGTCCCAAGTTGGCAAGGAAGAGCCAACAGCACCGAATACGAAATTAGTATGAGCATACTACTCATGCCTGCTGATTAGATTACTCGCCTCCCTAAGGCGCATCTGGATCATTCATAACAGCAGGGGGAGGGCCTTGCTGCTGTTCCTCTTGGACCGTATCTTCGTACATGGCAATTTGGAAAGCAAGTTGGCGGGCCGCCGCCTCGATCATAAGCATATACCGTGTTTTCTTATCAGCGCCTCGAACTTGTGCCATGGCCTGCTCAACTGTGTATCTAACAACCGGGTCGGATGACGCCGGAATCGATGCGAAATTGAAGGGGGCCATAGCTTGAGGCGGCGCGGGAGGTAACTGATACCCCATAGCATCACCTGCCATGACCTGTCCCCCGTGAGTGGCAGGATTCCGTGTTTCTAAGCCATCAGTTAGGACTGCAGTTCAGGTCAGACTGGATCGGGAGACTCACCGTGGAAAGAGCATCTGGCTCCCGAGGCGTTGAACCAACAATTGGCACAGCTACCGCACATTTGGCCGTCCACAACAACACACGTCGTCCACGGGCCATGGCCCTTGTGGCAGTTCTTGCACGGTATAGGAGCCGCCTCGCCGGCTATGTGGGCGAACAACGCCTCGACATTGCTGCGACGTTGCAGGTTGAGGGCCTGCTCCGGACGCCGTTGCTGGGCGAGTCTCATGCCGGGTTCCCGCGCTAGACGCTTGGCGAGAGCGCTCTCGACGACCACATTGCTATAGCCAGACTCTCGAGCCAGGTTTTCGGTGGTGCTAACATCGGTTGGGGGGCCCTCCATGGGAGGCCCGTGGGGACCGCCAAGATCTGGGTGGTGTGGATGGTCGTTGGGGTTGTTGACGCTGCTCGCGAGAATGCTGGCTGCGGTCAAGTCGAGCGGCTGGTGATGCTGCTGTTGATGGTGTTGCTGTTGCTGTTGCTGTTGCTGCTGCTGCTGCTGTTGGTGATGGACGGCAGCGGCAGCGGCAGCAGCAGCGGCAGAGGCCTCTGAGTCGAAGTCGGTATGATGGTCGGCATGATGGTCGGCTTGGTGGTCGACATGGTGCTGCGGCTGTAGGTGCTGTGGTTGGAGGTGCGGTTGGTGTTGATGCGGGTTATGCTGCTGGTGCTGATGTTGGTGTTCGACGTCCTGGGCGTGGTCTTGTTCGTTCTCAGCGTCCACGTCCACGTCCACGTCCACGTCGCCGTCAACGATCTCGTCTTCGTCTTCTACAATGGGGTCCTCGAGATCAGGGTCTTGGTTGGGGACGGTGTCGCCGCGGCGCACTAGACGGCCTCGCGGGGTGGCGGTTGACTTGGTGACCTTGGCCGGACGGCCTCGCGCAGGTGTGATGATGCCTTTCATCACTACCACCCAGCAAGTATTGGTTTTGATGTCGCCTGCTGGCCTGCTGGCTGACAGTTGGTCGTCAGGTCGATGAGGGGATTTGATGGATGGCGATGAGCACAGCTGGTTGCAGCTGCGGAATCTACTCAACATGAAGAATTCCTAATGTGCCCTGTCTGTGGGTGCAGGTGGCTGGGGACTACCCTCGAAGCTAGGCCTTTCTTGGTAGCCTTGGGTACGTACCTCAATTACCTGCCAATGCGGATGATGTGTTATCGATAGCGGGGAGCATACTCAGTAAGTGATTACCTAGAGTCAATGGCTTGTAGACAGCCTCTATGGAATTGCCATTTGTATCGTATTGTTGCTGTAGAGGTGATGGAGGGGCCTAGTGTCCTAGCACTATAGCTATTCCATATACCTAGGTATATACACAGCCTAGGTCATACCTGCCTACAAACACGATCATCTTTATAGTTTATACATTATGTATCATGCCATGATATAAGCTAACTACCTAGATAGCGAGTTTCTATCTACTTTATATTGAGTCCCGATCTTTTGTCTAAAGATTCTGACAGGCGTTGTCCTGACGACCCCATTGCTGAGAACTCATCACCCAAGCCGCTGAGATTATCTTTTTATTAACGTGAAACCAGAACAAGTCATATCCCATGTCGAAACTTGGAGTTTCAAGTAGTTTTCCCCTTGCCGAATAAAGCTAATGGCGTCGTCCATTGGTTATTCTCATGCTTGAAATACATCGGAATTCCGCCGCTATTGTTTTCTGTCTCAAGCTTACGGGGCCAAACCTAGCGGCGAGGCAAGGCATTTTGGTGATTGCTTTACCAACTGGTCGATCAGTGCCAGACAATCGTTGAAGTATCCCCGTGTTATTTTTTCCTCGTATCTCTTCATAATCATTACCCCCATCGTTACATGGGCGACAGATTCTGCAGTAATTCGAAGTCCGGCATCCATACCAAAGAGCCCTCGGGCTGATCGATCCAGTTAGCCAACTCAGCAACGACTTTCCAGGCATCTCCTTCTTCGCCATCGGCCAAGCTATCGAACTGTTCCGTCGTGAAATCGGTGTTGCTGTTCGTCACGTTCCGCATCTGGACCGCGGCCGTCTCGGCCAGGTTGTTGACGCCGTTTTCCAACTTCTCCATGGTCGCGTTGACGAGGACCTCGAACGCATCGCGGTATTTCTTCACCCACGGCGCTCTCTCGCCCATGACGAAGAGCACCAGCGAGCACGCCCGGATGTCGTTCGACAGGCTGTAGGACCAGATGGCATGTTGCTGTGTCCACAGCCCGTAGAGCAATGTGATGCCCGCGACGAACACGTGCTGGACAGCAATGAATGAGTGCCCGTATTCCAGTGACTGATGCAGTTTCTTGTGTGCTTGACAAACGCCTCCAGCCGCCCGAATGCAGATCAGGTAGTAAGGATCAGATGGTGGTAACAATGGTAGAAACGGCTGTATTAGCAAGCGGACAGCGCGATGGTAGTGCAGCATGGGGTAGTTCAAATCAATATCACCGAAGCGTTCTATAAGAGATGTTTTCCAAGACTCCAGGTCCTGGTAGAGCTGGTTCATCTTAGATGTGAGTGCAGATAGAGGCTTATCTGCTCGATAAATGGAGAATTGAATTCGCGACTCAATCCTCCTCATTTTGAATAGCCAGATCGCCATGGAGAGGGAATGTTTTCTGGTCGGATTTACCGTTTGTGGGGTTGCTATCTCGGCCCAGGCTTCATCTTCAGGGTCCAGTGGCAAGTCTACGTCAATCTGTCTATCCGGTATACTCAGTGGTCGCCCCAGGCAGATTGCAATGGTTCGTTCCAGCGAGTAGACGCTCCAGAATAGCCGGCGACGCATTTGAATGGTATAAAAGTCCAAGTTACTCTCGTGTCGTTTCGTATGCAATCCGAGGTCAATACTAGTCCGCATAGCTAGACCGATCATGTACCATATGCCATAACTTGAGCTTCGAATGTGGTATAAGACCAGAAGTAGCATAGCTTCTACATTTTGGGTTGTCTTAGATTCTCGAGCGTTAAACAGATGCTGTAACGCAGTCATGTAATAGTCCTTGCTTCACCTATTAGTATGTTGTAGCGAGTCGTATCAATCTGGCAGCCATACCTCTGGTGGGGTTGGTGTATTTCTTTCTGTGAGTTGTATCAACATTGCGCCAATAGCATAAACCATGTACAATTTAAATAAACCAAAGCGTTCGGGTTTAGTAAGCTCTTGCACTGGGGTTGTATTCAGCGTCATGCGTTTTGCGTGTAGGTCCCAGATCTCTCTCTGATCAAGAAAGGGATACCGTGTCCTATTCAAGATATATCATTAGAAACATGCTTCCATCGAAGAGCAATGAAAACCATATCAATAGTGAATCCACACACATTATAAGCTTCTGCCTCTCAGGCGTCGTACATGAAACCTCCTGACAGAGAAAATGGTTTTCTTAAGTAACGAGGAGCGTGCAGATACGTACTGTGGCTGGTTCAAGTATGCATTCAAGAGGGCAGTTCCGTGTTCATCGCCCGGCGGCTCGGCACTTCGAGCCACCATTTCTTGTCTATTGATAGCACGAGCTCCTCTAGAAATTCCAGAGCTGTCAGTAGTGCCGGGTCGAGACCCATCGATATCGAGAGGCAACGCCTTGTTCCAGACAGTTGCTTGAACCATCTCACCTAGGGTTAATGCCAGATTCAGGCCTGAGGAGGCACCGACGTAGGCAGGAGCCTCGATATTCCCGAGAGCAAGCAGCTCGACAGCCTCGGCGAGAACATTGTTTCTAGATTGCGTGCGCGGGCCGCTTGTATCTGATACTTCCTGGCGAACCTGGTCGGAAAGACGAGCTTCCAAGAGAGCAACCCGCTGCTCCAGTGCGCGAGTGTATGCTGCCGGGGGCTCGTCTTCAGATACAGCGGACTTGTCGCATTCCGTCCCTGCCTTGCTACAGTTGGAGCACGTTGGCCATTGATCATCACACTATACGCCGGCACCATTGTCAGCACAGTGGGGAGATGCGTAGACATGTAAGACTCCGACCTTCTGTTTCCTATGTTTGCACCTCGAGCAAGCAGTCCGGCCCCTTTTCCGCGGGTTATAGGCGCCCTTGGGGTCGGCGGCGGAAGAAACAACAGGTGACAAGCCTGAAGGGGGTGCCGACATGATAGCTAATAAGCCAGCAAAAGGAGGCTGCGGCACTTCAGCGGACAACGAGAGGGGATCAACGCGACGGACGTCCGACTTATACGAAGCCTATAAGTAGTGTTGTGCAGTGCTCTACAGATGCGATGTCGAATAGGAGTGGGCTTCCGCCGAAGTATCGGTTGCTCCGGAAGCGGTCGGCTATAGCCTATTCTCCTTCTATTTTATCGGACCCTCCGTTCCGCTTATGTAAGCCATTCTCTTTAACCAACTTCTCCGAAGTCATGTAAGGGCACAGCAATCCCGCTTTTAGCCGCTGTCCTGTCGAACGAGTTAACAATCATATGAGTGCCACTATCTTGGACGGTCGGCGAAGGTTTAGGTTGTCTCTAATAAAATCGAATAATCTGAGGAATGTATTAGTTATCTCTTATTTCTCCTACTAGAGCCTGCAGTTGTGCTTATAACCATTCGCTAAGATCTGAAGTCAGTGACTGCGCCTACTTCACTAATACTGGTGTAAGGGATGGTCACAAGAGTGTGTCTCAAATGAACCGAATGCCGACGCACAACTATGCCAAGTTAAATGAATTCGTTGCATTATAGGACGTGGTAAAACTGTGTGGAATTGATATGTACACTAGTTTGATATATACATTTGTGGATTTTATTCCATTTTTCACTTCATCTTCTGTGTGCCGGGAGCTATATACATACTTGTCCGACCTGGAGTGCTTGACTACCATGGTATGGAACGTCACCTATCCTCAAAATCCAGATTCAACCATCACCCGAGATGCGAGCAAATTAGGCACGGCCAAGGATGTTTGCCTCGTAGATGCTGGTCATCTTGCCAGTATTATCGTTTTGAATCTGTAACTCATAGTGTTAATTGCTGCCACATGTGAATGTGTATTGGTATAAGCAAGTGAATATATATGATGTTCCAAATAAGAAGAACTAGATGAATAAATAATCACGAACCTCATAACGTGGCTCTCGGGCTGATGCTTGGACATTGCGGTCGGCCTGTCTGCCGGGCTCGGTAAGGACATTCGTAATCACTCCCGTGCTCTCCGACGAGTTGGAGTCCGGCCCTACCGCACATGATCATGTCAATAAAAGTAAATTCCAATCCCAAACCCCCTTAAATGGTAAAATGCTCGAAACAATATATGATCTCGTGAAATACAGATGCAACTTACCACCCACGGGCTTGTATCGGACAATTTGGCCTTCTGAGTATTTAGCCATGGTCAAAATGCAAGTTGAATAGGTCGTAATAAGATTTTAGTTGTGTAAAAATAAGCTGAATTGATTGTGTGAATTTTTAGAGCAACCGTAAGTGTGCAAGTCGACAGGTCCAATCGAGAATGTAATGTGTTTATATAAGTCTCCATATGTCGATGAAATTAGTAACCCCTCACAGGAAGCTGAGTCGTAGAGTTTGGCGTCAACGTCACTAATGCCTCCTAATAGCACACATGAACAAATCGTCCGAGGGGATTGGACAACAAGGTCAATTCAACAACAGGTGCATTCTTATCCATGATCTAATCCATGATACAATCTTCACATGCTACCATTCCACATCAGTCCAACATCGAAATCTTTCATTGGCGAAACTAGCCATAATGATGACGAAAGCCAAACCACTCGCCCTCTAACCGCCTAATCCAGCCCACTTGGCTCGAATCTTCTGAATCTTCTTTCCCTTCTGCTTTCACCACTGTTTTGTGGGCTGGTAATGAACAGCCTCAATATTATTGCCCAGCGGATCCAGGACAAAGGCAGCGTAGTACGGCTCGGAGTACTCGCTTCGAAGCCCCGGCTTTCCATTACAAACACCACCAGCCTTTCTAAGAGAGAGGGAAAAAGTTAGATATCGTCAATACCACGTCATGTATAACTCCCTTCATCGAGCCTGCCACACGATCGCATTCGATAAGTATGAATCGAATCTTCGCGATCGATCTGCGAGCGTGCGACGGCGGATACGAATGAAGATATGAATATATGACCGAGATGTGATGCCAGGGTAGCCATAGATCCATTCCTAGATCCAACATCCATCCACCATCTACCCAGCCAAGGACAACAGCTAAGGGTATAGCCAAAGTCAAAACAAAGAGGGGAAAAAGAAAATAAAAAAAAGAATTATGCTTACATAGCTGCAGCATACCACTTATCCACAACATCCCGGGACTCCGCATCAAAAGCGACATGAGTGCGCCCAGGCCGCTTTCCCACATCGCCGTCGGCAGGGAAAGCAGTCTGCGCGCCGCTTCCAGCGTGAATCCAGAAGTCGGGGAATTTCCCGGCCGGCTTGAGCCCCAGCATGAAGCCGGCTTGGTCGAAATAAGTGACGTAGTTGAGCGGTGCAAGGGCTTCGAGGTAGAAGGCTCGCATACGAGTGAAGTGGGCGGCGCCGGTGGCGAGTGATACGTGGGAGACGGGCATGGTGGTTTTGATATATCACACAGAGAGACAGAGAGAATGTGTGTGTGAGAGTGAATGAGCGAGTCGTCAAGTTGCACCGGTACAGTAACCAATATATTCAAGATGCTAGCGGAGAGGAGAAGAGGAGTCAGGTATTGTCTTGTCTTGCACACAGATATAAATACTACAAGTTGAGCTGAAGGTGATCAACATGTCCGTTGTGGGCGTTATTGCCGTGTTATCCTCTTCACTCGGGATGTCCAAAATATAACCTACTCGCCGCTTGTGGCATAGCTAATTGGCTGGGAATCCACAGAGTTACTCATACGCCGTCGTCTGGGGTATGCGATGAGCAAAGATCATGGAGTTCCGGGTTCCATCTCACAGAAGTTATACTGCAAAGATGATTGGTGACTCACAGTCATCTTCGCTGTATCGGTCTGTACAGCTTGTTTAGAGTACATCAGTATCAACTATCGTAGATATTGTTCTTCCCAATTAAGCTAATTTTTGACAAATCCCCTCGCGCTATGATAAAGGGCATTTAGGTCAACTACTAAGCTAATACAGATGAGATCAAAACCTATCGAAGCCAAACCACCGTGACTTGCTGTCGTATCGAAATTGGATGATCCTAACTGTATAAAAAACCAATATGGGCATTCAGAGATTGTAGTTACGGTCGTCAGTTTCAGCACAAAGTGAGAGATGTACAATGACTACGGCTCAGAAGGCAGCCATTATATACAGCTGGGTCGTATATACGCGTTAGAGTTACAATGTCCCAGCAGACTAAGGCTTTCCTAGTCATCCTCCTCCCTGTGAGAGATTGCGACAGCTCCACGTTTCAAATGTGCCATCAAGACAAAAAAGCATCGTGCGTTAGCAATCATGCTCGTAGATCGTTCTAAAACAAAATAGATCGAAAAATGCGTGCGAGCGCTCGACCCCGTAATTTCGGCTGCATCCCGCAAACCGCCCCTATGTGATAGAAAGCCCGTTTCACTTCACCAGTGCGCCGCTCCTTGAAGAAGGAAGAAAGAAAAAAAAAAGCTAAAATGCTCCGTAAAAAGTGTCCGTAAAAAGTGACATAGACGAATTGAATTGACTCTCCGATGTGCTCCGACCCGGCCGGCTATGACCGAAATACAGTAGACTGATGGCAATAGCGCGCCGTGAATTCACACTAAACTGTACCCCGTAGGCGTTGTTTTCGAGCCAACCAATCTCCTAGCATATTGTCCAATTGCTAAAAGGATTTTAGTCAAACTCAGTACGATAGAAGGCGACCATGAGACTTACGGTTGTTATCTCAGCAAGCTTAGCATTTTGCTCGCGAAATAAGGAGTTTGCAATGGGATTATTGGGCCCAACAGGAGGTACATCAGTCTTATCGTCATATACCACCACTAATAAGTCGCGGATCTCTGATCCAGAGTCAAAGAAAGCACGAAGATTAGCATCGTTCCATGTTGAATTGTTCGTAGCTGTAACTGAGGGAGCCACGGAATCCTGGTTTCTGGGCGTACTGCTATCTGCGTCTGCAAGCTCTGGTGACGGTGAGGATACAGGTGAAGAGCGACCTTCTTGGCTTGAAGTATCGCCCACGAGAGCAGGAGGGTTAGAAGGCGTAAGAGGGGATACTTGAACAGGAGACTCCGACAAGTCTTCTGCTGATGGCCGAACCTCTGTTGCTTCGCTCTGCAGTGGTATGCTGGTGGAGCTGTCTGGAAACGAACCTGGGAGACTAGGCCGCGGCAATTCTTCATCCGTAGGTTCTCTTTTCGGTTCAGCAGGAGGGGCTCTGGTTGGCGCTGGCACGGCCTCTTCTTCTGCGGAGAAATCGAAGTCGTCGAGTTCAACTCGTGACTTCGCCTTCGTGACATTTAGAGGTTTTGATTCTGCATCTGTCAATAACACCTGGGGTGCTCCGGGATTGCCGTTCTCATCCTTTTGTCCTTGTGGTCCTTGATTTTCCGGTTGCTCAGAGTCTACCATTCTCACAGTCGCCGGAGGGACGCTGGCCACGTTGTTTGTCTTAATTTCTGCAGCCAACGGAGCAAACCGGTCCGGATCTGTTGAGACGGTGGAAATGATACCTGGGTTGCGAGTTGGTGATAGTTCAGTCCGGGGTTGCTGCTTCTGAAGCTTGCTTGGGTTCCGTTGCGGGCTTTTGGGTGGCGAAGCTTCCATTTCCTCCGGCTCCTCCGCCATGTCCGCATCCCCATATCCGGTTCCGGCATCCATAGACCGCTTGCCAAATGATTCGTCGTCATCATCAAGGGATTTCTTCTTATCTTTCCGCGAGAAGAAACTCCGAATAACGCTTGGCTTCTTAGTATCTTTCTTTTCCTTCTCTTTCCTCTTCTTGTCATCTTTGCTTTTATCCGGAACCAACTCTTTTTCGAGGCTGGGTCGCTGACGCAGATCTTTAGTAGAATCATTGGATACTCGAGCTTCATTATCATCTCGTAGTAATCCAGGAGTAAGGGTGATCTTCTTAGTTTCAATGGTCTCATCTCTGAAAAATGAGTCTGTATTCCTGACAGTTCCGTTTTTCGTAGTTCTTTCCGTCTTACCGTCAAAAATTTCGTCGCTATTTCTAGAGGCTGGTTCTTTGGCTGATGGTTCACCTTTATCGGCTTCCTCAGATCCAGCGGGTTCTATCTTCACTTGTTTCTGAGTCCGAGGCTTCAATGGCTCGACCTTGGCAGATTCATCTTCTTCTACAACATCGGCCGTAGCTTGCTCAGAGTTAGCTTGTTGTTGCTGGTCTTCTTGCTGCGAGGCCTGCTGTGGATCTTGGCCGTCTTCCTCTTCACTTTCTTCATCGGAATACTCTATCTCAGCATAATTCACTACAGTGGGTGGTGCAAAGGAAACATTCTTTGCCTTGCGCCTCTTCATGGCTGTCATGATTGGATTTCTCGCCTTGTCAGACTGGTCACCAAGCATGGTTGCAGACAACTATTCAGAAGTTAGAATGCATTGTTGACTGATAGGATCAGGCATACTTACGTCGATATTCCTATGTTTATTGAGTCGTGCCAACCTTTCAGTAGGCGTCTCAATGTGCTCAGCTGGTAAATATCCTGGGGAAATCATGAACTCATGCACTTTGCGAGGCGAGAGAATATCGTACCGATGCTACTATCTTTAACAACCCGAACCAACCACCAGTAGCTATTGCTATCGTCAAGCAGAACCATCGTATCGCCTTTCGTAGCATTGGCTTGACCTTCAACCGTGGCGACAAAAGTGTGTAAGGCATAAACGAACTCGAAATCGATATCCTCTGCATCTTGTAAGCACTCGCCACCCCAGCCAGAATCAATGAATCTGCAGTCATCAGTGAAAGAAAAGTCATCTTCTTCCTCTTCATCGTCATCGGAGGAGACGTAAGGTATCAGGAATTCGTAGGGGGATATAATCTCGTCTTCGGCGGGTTCATCTTCGGAAGTAGCTGGTCGACTTAGAGAGAAGTCTTCGATCCTGAGGTCAATTCCAGAATCTCTGTCCTGGGTCAAGTGATCCTGTTCATGAAAACGTTCTATGGTGGTGTCTTCAAAGTCGTGATCTTTTACCTTCGGTCCGGGATCGGACGGCATCTCGTGGTTAGGAACATCGCGGTCGTGGTCGTAGTTGTAGTCGTAGTCGTGGTCGTTGGCTCCGGTATACCCACCAGGAAGAAGATGATTAGGGTTCAGTGTATTAACAGAAGCCTTGCTTAACTGTTGGCACAAAGGCTGAAGGGGAAGGTGTTCAGGGGGTTCGAGATATGGTGAAGAAGATCGCGCCTCGGTGACTACCGGGGAGCTGGAGAAATCACGGCTGGAAAGAGAATTGCGCAGCGAATCAACGCGCGCAGGCCACACAGGCGGAAGGGTGCACCCACCATCCTCAATTGAAGGCGAACTTGAAATCTTGTCCATCATATCATCGTCTAGGTCTTCGTCGTCCGTATTGACATCGATATCGCCATCGTCATCGGCATGTCCCACGACACCTCCATTCTGCGCAATGGCCAGCGCATCTTGCTGCTGCATCTTGCTGCCATTCAAGGAATTGACGATGCCGGAAGCAAGTTCTTCGGCGTACAGTTGCAGATCGCGGTCGTTGTCACCATCACCATTGGCCCACGAGACCCTCGGGCTCCGTGCCTCTTCCTCGGCTCGTTCTTCTTCTACCTCACGTATCGTTCCGGCCTGGTGCGGCGCGAGCGAGCCGTTCGCGTTCGCGTTCGAGTTCGACGTGGATTTCGAGGGGGTAAGTTTGTGGTCTTTGGCAGAAGGAGCGTTGTGATCTTGAAGATCAATGGAATCTGTTTCGGGAGGCAGCAGGGTTAGCAAGCGCACGAGACGGGCCAAGGCAAGTCGCACGCGACAGGTATGGATGGGCAGGTGAGAAGGAGGAGCGGCGGCGTTGGTACGAGGCGCAAGTAATCTAATCCCCCTTGGTGAAACGGCGACAGGTCGATCAGCGATGTAACGGGGCTTCCAGGAACATACCGGCACGAATAATCTGGGGCCTCGTCATCTTGGCCAGCAAGTGATAGAGAGAGCCAGTGGCATGAACCTAGACTAGAGCGGATAGCCTCGAGGAAAGCGAGGTCGAATGAATGGAACGCTTCATTAATCGGGAGCGCGAGTAAAATTTGTTTCCTTTTGGGCTCGCAGACAATGCCAACTACTAAGTAACGAGCCCCTGTCGTTGGCCGGTGCTGGGGAGAATTGGGAATTGGACGGCTTGCAAGGGGCTGGGACTACCGGGATTGCTGGGACTGGGACTGGGACTTGGAGTTGGGAGGAGGCGGAACGGGACTGCGATTCGGGTCTTGGGAATGCCGCTTTCTTTCTTCCCTTCTGCCCTTCTTCGCTTCTTTCTTCCTCGCGCGACGCTTGGGAGACCTGGTACGGCAATGATCTGTCCAGCATGCACTGTCCAGTGATGTCCTGCGCAGGCAAATATTAATTACTTCGCTGGCCAGGATTCGAGGATCCCCGTGCAATTCAGTGCTAGATGGGCTAGTGCCCCTAGTGCGAGGTGCGAGGTGGCCAGAGGGTGGTATTGAAGGCACGGCCCCAGTATTGAGATTGGGTTGGCGCAGATCTCGGCAGGTCTTGGATGGCTAGTGTACAGTAGCGAAGCGAGCAGTTAAACTCTCAAGACGCATTCGAGCATTGCATTACAAGGACTGGGGCGACTCTCTGTGGCTGGCTACGCAGCTGCCAGACACGAAGAAAAATGACACAAGAAAAACCGTTGCCTCACGCTGTACAGACCAACAGGCGGCAGTCGGCCAATAATGTATTCCCAGTAGGGGCTTAATTCTTTTGGGGGGGCGGGCGTTATTGGTTCTACAAGGCAGGCAGGCAGATAAAAATATAAAATGTCCCATCACCAGCCATACTAAAGGACTGGGGGGGGACGAACCAACGAATGTGATGTTCGAATGGGGATGAAGGGTGGGTCCGGGTTGGCTGAAACAAACTGGGGCGAAATTACCTCTGTAGAGGTATCTTATAGGCATGTACAATGTACCATACAGCACGTGGACGCCTCCTATGCTGATATCTACGCTAACACGCTAACCAAACAGAGGAGAGAGTGCCCTGATTAGTCTTCTACAAACATGTAGGTAGGTAACATCTCTTATATTTTAAACACCCGACTCCTACAAAAGCACCACTCTGAAAGTAGAAACATCTACCCTACATGAGGTAGGTAGTCAAGTACCACTGCGCTACTCAATATTTGAGAGAAGAGACGCCTTGAGGCTCACAAAGCCGCTGCCATATTTCGTAAGGGCTGGGGAATGCGATTGGTCCTAGCCGAATGAACCGTCTCTATTGGTTAGCGGCATTCGTAGCATTGTGGCTGATGCATTGATGCCACACCCGAACTTTTATCAGGATGAACCCTGTCGAGGTCCCGGTCTCCGTCCGGGGACCAAAGCAAGGCCGTTAATTAATGTTTTACGAAGATAAGGCAAAGGGAAAAAGGCAAAGGAGAAAAACCTCCCTCCGGCCTCGAGTCAGACAAACGTGGGTGAGTAGATTCAACCCCTAGATAGGGACGTCATGAACAGAATTAGGAACTCGAATGGCATCAGGAGTCGTCCGACAGCTCCTTTGGCTTGAAACGCCGCAGAAAGTCAGCGGTCCAACGGACGCTGGTGGGATACGAAATATGCAATATCAAAGTCTGCTTTCAAGAAGTCTGAATTCAAGCCTCAACAAAGTCAAAATCTGAGGAGGCATACATCAAAATTCTTCCTGTCCCTGCAGAGGTACCCCCATTCTACCTCTCGGCACGAACGAGGAGGCATCCCCCATGATCAACCAATCCGGCGCCTTACTTATGCGATGTAGTTGTGGTACACTTTCTTGGCCTCGCGACGAACCCGACGACCCATTTTTCTCACTCGCCGCCAGAGGGCCTCCGACGACGATACCTCTCTTCTTGCCATCTTCTTAGCGGCGACCAGGTGCTCGGCCATCCACGAAGCCCACTCCCAAGGAGCAGCTGTGCCACCGGGGAGCGAGTTGAAGTATTCCCAGTTGGCGACGCCGCCAAAGGCTCCATTCTCCGTGATAAGCTCCTGTAGCACGGGAGCCTCTGAGTCAAGAGCGACGAAGCCACTGCCATTGTCGGGATTGCTTAACACTGTAATAATTGCGGTTAGCGACTCCAATGTCAAGCAAGATATCTGAATATCTTAGAGCGTGCAAAGTCCTCTAGGTATATCCTTGACCGAGCAAGACGTCTTTACTCTCGAACTGGACTGAAATAGGCAAAGAATGCCTGCGGGGAGTACTTACGACCCATCACAACCCGGTCAGCAGCGAAGCCATCGTCAAGAATGCTCTCATAATCGCTTGCGCTTCCAGCGTTGCCCCAGCCGTAGTAGAACTCTGGGTGCAATAGGTCAGTACCTGTTCACGAAAACAAAGTAATAGCATAGGAAATACTAAGTATCACATCCTGCAATAGCAATATAGATCAGAAAAGGTAAATGGGGTCGGCTCACGAGCGTTGTAGAAAGCAATCGAGCTGGCACGCTGTGCCTCGAGGTCGAAATAGCTGAAGCCACTGAGGTTACCACCACCCTCTGTGAGCGCAGCAGCAACGGGTGCGAGCGTGATAACTATACGAAATGAGGTGTCAGAAACTGCCAATAAAACAAACTGAGCTATATCTAGGGTCTCCAGTTGCATGATAAGAGCTTAGGGCAGCAAATGTCATGTCAGAAGGGAGTTTGAAAACGTGAAAGTACGTACTGAAGTCGTCGCCGAAATCCGCCTTCAAGCGATCAATTAAACGGATGACGCCGCTCAAGGAGAAGCTCTCCTCTACGTCGAGATCCAAGCCTTGAATGTTGTGGGCACCAATGAGATCGTGGAGCGGCCCATAACTAGTGTGCCAGTCAGAATTTACCGTAAAGAAGAAGACATGAAGCAATGTTTCGGGAGCATGTAAGAGCAATGAGGCCCAAAATTCGCCAAGAGGGGAAATATGACTCCAGGGGACTAACTATTTCTCGAACGAAGTATCGTCCCCATCGAGGCGCTCGTAAGAGCCTGCTGCGGCACCGCCAACCATAACCATGACTTTAACACCTGCAGTCTGAAGTTGCGCAGCCTCGCTCCACAGCGTGTCAAAGACGGCATCATCCGGGGGTTGGTCATTCAAATGGAGGCCGCCATCGTCGTCGATGATATGTAGAGCAGCAATCAGTACATGAGTTACTGAGACTGTGTCTTCGGCCTGGATCAGAGGCAGCAACGAGACATGGGTGGTATCCGTTCCCAGTCCAGTCTGATAGTATATAACCACACGGTGGTCGTCGGCGGCAACGGTGCCAGCGAAGGGTGCTAGAAGAGCGAAGGTTGTGGCTAACCAGGTTGCAGGTTTGAAGGCCACCATCTTGAAGAACTGGGCTTTCGTAGCTCGAATCTACCTACAGATGCCTAGACACAGACAGCCGCACCGATCAGATGGGTAGGGCTGACATGTCAAATGTGTCGCGACGACGCGGGGTATGCGCCGCGTCTTATACTGTGAAAGTCATCCAGTTGCGCGCTTGTGAAGCCGAACCGGCGCCGGGTCTGACACGATCATCGGGCCATGTCTATTGGCAGGTTGCTTGGTGTTTCCGCTCCATCCCTGCCACTCCTACACTAGTTGATGAACATCCTCTAAATTAGCAGGTCTGTAACGTGACCTTGCAGGAAGGAATGGGGATGACAATGCACGCCCCGTTATCCACTATCAGATGGAATTCATCGCGTACGCCCGTATTCCATAGCATATTTAGTACGGGGTACAGGGCTGTGGTGCATTGGATTCCTAGAATGAACACTTTCTGGTTCATAGCCTCGAATCGCCAGCGGGATTCTTCCTGTACACCCTCGGCTCGTCATGTCAGAACCAGCCGGTGAAGCCTCACCTTCCTCTTTACAATGCGTTGTCATGATGATTAATGCTCCGGCTCGTACCTAAACACTACAGACGTTGTGACCCGAACATATACGCTGACGGCAGTCGAGGTTACAGCACAGCTGCATCAAAGCTTAAAGCCGGTCCCTTAACCTCTCAGAGAGGCAGGTCGAGGACGGCCGCGGCCAAAGCGTATCGCTTTCACTGGTAGGTGGCTTCGGGCGGGCAAGCACTTGATGCTACAGGAGAATCCTAGGGGTTCTTCTTGAATCGGTAAACGACGTCGCACTAGGTTGGACGATGTATGTAGACGGCAGGTCGCAAGAAGTGTTGGCGTCGACTAATTCGGCCCTACCGTGAGGTGAGGACTTACCATAAGGGGGCTTGTCTTGGCCGATCATTTGACGTCAGAATATCTCGGTTTCCTGGGGTCGCAGGGGATTTAGGAATCTTGACTACGAAAATAGGTAGATAACGAGGTATGGTCAACGGCTAGGTGCATGTGAGAGCTTGCGGCTCATCGCGATCGGGTAGAGAATGTAACCTCAAGGCATAGTACGCAGTCTCTTTCTCTCTCGATGTGTAGCGTAGAAGAATCAATTGTAATGGGTAATTAGTAAGTTACCATATTAGACCCCTTAAGTTTCACACCCGTGTACACAAACTATCCTAATGTTTACCTACCTCCAGTCTTCTTAATAAGTAAGCAGCACCGCAGCTAAATTCTTGGCAAGGAGAAGTGCGGTTAGCTTGCGGCAATTGGACGAGTTGTAGCGCCCAACCTTCTATAATTACCACAAGTGCTAATACCAAATATAGCATAATCTCTCCACTGTTCATCCCCTTCATTAATCCTGATTCCTGAGCCTAGAGAGGAAATCCTTACCACCTTACTTAAGTACTCACCTAGAGAGCGGCGAGCGGCAATGCCACACCTCAGCCCAACAGAGATGGTCATGTCGCGTACTACATGTAATACGAAACATCTACCGATCTTGAACCGACCTGCTTTTATCGGCTTCTAGTATCATCACGTCAATTCATTACCGCGTGAGATAATGGTATACTTCCAGTTTTCTCCTAACCCTACCAAACATGTGCTCCATCATGCGCTCAATCGGAATTCATGACAATTTACAGTACCAGTACTTGTTTGCGAAGCTCGGCACCCAAACTCCCCCTCTTTGTATACTCAACACTGCGTTTAGTATTCTAGGTCCTCAGGGCTGGTACACTACTCTTAGGGTCTAATTCGCTTTCGGCCGTAAGATACAAAGTCGAGCGAGGGTTTGACTGTATTTTAAGAGCAAGGCTTGACAAAAGGTGTATCACGCTCATCTCGTGTCTTTAAGAAATCTTAGGGTTTGGTATTCCTTTTTGGGGTTGACGTTGGCTCACTCGGAGTAGCTAGAGTAGGGATAGGGGCGGGATATCGATATCCCACCTCGATACTCTACATATTGCGACATTTGTCCTCCAAGCATCTCACCGGTAATAAACAAAAACAAACGTAAAAAGGAATAGCAGATGACTCATACACTGCTACGGCTTATCCATTATAGCCCTTTTCCCACGATAATACATTCATTATCGTAGAAATTCTACGCACTTTTGTTGGTGAGACTACTCGGGGTTCAGATGGATGTTTGAATGTCTAGATGGATGTTTAATTGTTTGGAAACTTTATTAATAGAGCTTCGTTAACTCCTAACCTAACCCATCGAGACTGTTCTTTGAACTCAAACTACAACTGCAGATCGCAGAAACCGGTATAACTTTAAGACAAAAACACCTCGATGCTAGAGGGTCCAATGTGAATACCACGGTGCCTCGTTAGAGGCGACGCAAACTTGACCATTAACAATGACCTTGTTCAACACAGAGTCATACACAGCATAGTCACCGTCCTCGTCGAGAAAAAGGCGAGGACCGTTTGCGCGGCTGTATAACCAACATACTCTTTGGCCAATCGCTTGTAAATTAGGCAGTTTGTCCAATGAAATCCTTTGCGGCCGAATACGCGCACCATGATTCGCGACAGGTATCAGGACCGGATAGTCGGCACGCCATATCATACATAGGTAATTGATTGCAACGCCATCATTTTGGGCATAGTACAACGGACGGTGTACTACGAATTCTGAACGAGAAGGGAGATATCGGTGGTGCATGTTGTACAAAGGGCAGAAAAAGGGCCAATAAATTCGACGATGACGTCGGTATTGGCGGCTGCAAACCCCACCGACGTCATTGCTTCTCATGCACCCACTTTTGCTGTCGTCGAGCAGGTCAAGCTACAGTGACACTGACCGTCACAACTTGGTTAAGTCGGTTGCTGTAGGTAGGTACATCTATAACAGTCATCGCACACGGTTGCATCAAGTAATGATAAAAAGGTACCATCATGGCGACAGCCTGTGGCTAGGGTCCAAGGTGCCACAAATCCGCGTCCTGCCCGCGTCACACCTGTAGCCAGCAAAGCTGCAAGCTATCGGGAAGATTCACAAGCTGGGAGAGAAGATTGCGTCAACCAGCCAGCACCTGTATCCCGGCAGGTTCCATTCGTCCTAGGGAAAGAGCAGAGGAAATACCTGTTTCACCTATCAGATTGCCTTGTCCCTCCAGTAGACTTCCAGGTAGGTACAGTAGCTAGCTGAGCCCAGTAATGTCCCCCATGTAATGTCCTCCCGCTCGGATAGGCGCAGCCGATCTTCGACAAAGGGAAGAAGACGTCAGAGCTGCCCAAGCTTCTTGCCGTGTCATAAGAGGATCTATCTACCCTCCTCAAGATATATAACTACAAGCTTTTCTTCCAAGACCTTGGATCCATGACTATCTTTTCCCTATAACTTCAGGCTTCACTCATACCCTGCAACTAGCAACCACTTGAAATACAAACGACCACCTCTAGGCGTCTCGTAACATATCCGTTCTTCATAACCCCCGACATCAGTCCAGACTTTCCATTATGGAGACAATCAACAATATAGCCAGCTCTGCTGCCAAGGCAGTCTGGGGCGAGAACAAGCCGAGCACAGACGAGCCCGTTTCTGGCCGCTACGGCGATACGTCCAAGGGCGAGCCATATGACGCCGGAAACCTGGGTACGTGCGCTGAACTAATCGTTGTGCTCGTCGTCTCTTCTTTGTGACGTCATTCAGAGACTCGATTACCGCTACAATGTCTAGCTACTAGTATCTACTAGCATCTACTAACATCAACCCCGCAGAACCTATAAGCGGCAACACCGGAGAAGCAGCGCCCAGCAATGTAGCGTCTAGCAATGTAGCGTCTAGCGATGGCACGGTTGACCGTAATGACACGGCTGAACGTCGTGTCGACAGCGAGACTAGAGAGGATGCCAAATTCGCCAAGACGACTGGTACCGCTACTGAGAGCAATGATACCCCTGACAACCCGACGGCCGAGCTCAAGGCAGAATCCGGTCCTAGCGACTCTACCAAGGGTCAGAATGACACAAGATCTCCAGAGGACCCCAAGACCAACCCTAAATCGGCCCCAACAGACGTCAACGACGCCCCCGAGGAGGGGGTCAATGAGGCTCAGAAACCCGAAGGTCCTGGCCCTAAGCCCGTTGCGGAGATAGCTAAAGCGAACGGCGGTGATGCTGGCAATGACCGCTCATCTTCAGAGGGCAAGACAAGCCAAGATGAACAAAGCAAGGACGTCGAAGAAGATAAGCACGAGAGCGAAGGGACCGGAGAGCAATATGTCAAAAGCAGCGGCCTGCAAGCAGATGGTGGAGACTTCGATGCTACAAACCCCGGCGCCGGAAGAGAGGCTGATCGTGAGTTTTCTCCCGCCTCGCTTCTTGTCAACTTGATGATTGCTAACGTGACACTTTTTAAAAGGGTTAATGGAAGAGAAGGGCATACATCCTACCGGTGACGAATCTGGCGGCCCCGCCGAAGACGGCGGAAGCCCAACATCAGGGAAGAAGAGCTTTGGCCAAAAGATCAAAGACAAGTTGCACCGACACTAAATAGAATTAGCTACGGGGTCAGGTGTAATGACTGTACAGGCATTTTGTATTAGTAATGTCTTTGCTCTTTTGAGCTTTTAATTAACACGCCTAATCAGTCACGACTTTATGTTCGCAATGAGTTATCCTCCAGTAACATCCTGCTAAGTACTACTGTATACAATCACTTTCTACTGTAAACTTGTTATTAGTGACATTGAATTTCACATATACATAACAGTTTAAATCTGGAAGTGTGTACGAAATTTGTAATATATCACATTTATCCGAACTGCATATCCGTGAAAGTTGAGTGCTTAAAGCTGAGCTGTAGAGCCTTTTACTGCCTTATGTGCCCTATGCTTAGTTTCCCCATTTCACATTTACCAGCACTACTTAACGGGAATCTTACTACCAACTATAGTAGATAACTTCCATGTGTTGGATGGTCCTTTCTGCTCGATGGTTATTCCTTGTTGTTCACTCCCCGTATAGTTGGGTGCGTTTTGGGAGACTATGTGTATTCTAACTTTTCCAGGACATCGTCAAGTGGATTGATGCCTACACCCTCTTCTGTACAATGATATCATATGGTTGACGTATTGAGAGCCTGGTGTATTAGTTGAGTCCTTACTTGGAAAACGGCTGTCTAAAGAATCTATACAGCACCCCGCCCCTAGGGACTTAGAATGCATGGCAGACTGTGCTGTGCTCATGTTATGTATGTCCGGTCTCGTTCTTCTATACTGACGAAGGACGTTTTCTTGCGAGTTCCATCACCCATATTCGTCCTCCCATCTGCTGCCTACTAAACCCCATGTCGATAAAAAATTAGTTATGAAGTAATTTACTCACTTATAAGTGAGTATGTTCAGCTGGAGGTTATTACAATCCTGTTATAAAATATATACTTGAAAATATAGGAAAAGTTAAAAATGATAAAAATAAAAATACCGTAGCTTGACGCAGCATGGTAAGAGTCAAGTCATAAGGTATTCTAGATGCCCTCCGACCAATTGATTACAGAGGTTTCATCAGCATACCCTTACGTTAAGAACAGTCATTTATATGACATCACTCATAGAGGGCTCTCAATATTTCGTCGGCTGGCCTTTAGTTACATATGCGTATGGCAGTTTTCATTCTCATCGGCATAAAATATCATGAGGGGCTGCGTAGGAGACTTAGAGATAGTCTCAATTAACAGTAACCAACAAGGGCGCACCAGGTCGTCGACCATTAGGAAGGCTACCGGACACTCACTGGAATACTTGAGGTTATCTATATGGATTGCCGGTATTCCAAACCACCGACCTCCTTCATATGTCTTAATAATAGAGGGCTGAATAGCCTTACACATAACATTGTCAATGGTGTTAAAACACGCGCTTCAGCGGGTGTGGTATATGAGGTTTCTGTCTAACATAAAGTAATCTCGTTCAGAATACGAAAGCTCAGCCTGGTAAAGACTGAAAGATAATTGCACAGAGCCAAGGCTATTTTCAGATACTAGATTTACCTCGGCCGTTCAGGGGACCGAGCTCTCTAACATATTCAATATCTATGTGAGATCTACTTCACGCGCAATACTTGTACGAAGTTACACGTTGATTACAATTAAATATACCGCTTAGTCACTTGCACCTCAGCAGAAGAATAGACTTCAAAGGTATAATCATAAAACCCGTCAATATATTTCAGCCATATAGCTCACAAGTTGAAAAACACCGGTCAAGGTTCGTGAGGTTGTCGCCTAGAACCCACAAAGTAAGTTGCACACCTCATACAATTCTTATCCCGGGATTTGACATACGGCATAAACAGCGTTCATTTTTCAGCGATGCCGATTTTAATTTTTCACCTAGGCCCTGTCTGCGAGAGATTTGTCATTTTAGTCATCCTAAAATCAAATGTACCATTTTATACCAGTATGTGGATGTTGATATGAAACGGATTCTAGAAGCTAGTAACGACCCAGACTAAAATATATACTTAGATAAAGACGAAAAACTACATGGCCATTTTGACGACTTATCGGACTTCTGAACGGTATAAGTGAGACTGTGTATTACTTCGTTGTCAGGGACTCATGACTGACATGATTGTAGGCAAGCTGCAAGCACTATGCGGGAAGGAACACGGAATTGAAATTGCTATGCTGGCTTTGCAGGAGGAGACGCTCCCATATTCACATCTGGAATCCACCGTGAACGCTTCCCAAGCTCCAATTCATCGCAATCCCCCCTATGTTGGTCAATAGCGCCTGGCGGGAAGTGACCTTGCCCATTATAGTTTTACAAGCACCTCACGGCCTGGTATACTCAAGACGTATGATGAACCGATACTACGGATAACCCGATATACGACTCATTCATGAGAAACGAGTGAGTGGCTCTCAAGCAGTAAGTCTCACAGCACATGCTGTAGCTATAGATATGACACGCCAAGTGAGTCGTGCCTTTGCATGATTAGTCGAGGTAAATCAGCAGCTATTTTCAAAAAAACTCTCTACATACTACTATCCCAGGTTGACCTCAAATCTACCGAGGGCATACAAACTCAAGGTGAGAAACTTACATCACGCTCCAAGATATGATAGTTGAAGTCACGTTGCTTACTTGGGCAAGTACTTAGTATACCACGGTTTCGTAAATATTGAAACGGGAACCAAATGTATTCGAATTCAACCAGTATTCCCCATCAGTTATCCGTCCATCCACAACTCCCGCAGTGTCATCATCCTTCTTCTCTACCCCTTCAAGAATGAAGATTCCTTTATCATACTGAACCACACCTGAGTCGTCAACCGTTTGACTCCAACAGTTCCCTCATCCATGCATCTGCTCCAAAAGTAACCCACCTTACAGTAGTAGTAAGCCGCATGCCAAAGGCTCAGCTGCGCAGGAAGGATACTGACACATTTGCAGATATGCCCATGTTGCTACACTACGGTACATCCTCCGAAAGAAGACATCCTTACCGTTAACGCCATTCCTGCCGGAATGCAAAAGCCAACGGGCCACTAGGTCTACAATAGCCCGAGCAACGTTTCATGCATGGTCCTTCCTCCGCAACGGAGTTTATGTCGGGATATGAATCCTTCAAAGGATCTGTGCCGAACTTTTGTTTCCCGTGGAACGAATGTGTTCTTCAATTCCCCACACAACGTGATCTTTCCCCTCCTCCCAGGTCCTTTCTCCCATGTTACTGCACTTGGAGTACGCCTGCACTTGTTTCGTTTCGAAAACAATAAGCAGTTCGCTGACAGCCTCCCACATCAGATAGGTAGGTGGATGGAATCCGCAGTGGATTGTCTTGCCTAAATTGGTGGGTGACATGCCTAACAGACCCCCAGTCTCTATCTAGAATCTGTACTCCTGTTCTTCCTATTCGTCTTTATACGGCTGCCTTGATATTAGTATCTACGTATAAATAGTGTAGACAGCCAGGTAGGATCAATATGATTTCAATTATCCAATGTACCTCAAGCCGATCATCACGACGGTCGATCAGAAGGAACGAGAGGGGTAAAAGTATCTTGATCTATCGCGTACAAATGTGTAACAATAGAGATCACATAATGTATTTACATTAATTTGGCCTTCTATTTCGTTCCTACATGCTAAAAAAAAGAAAAAGAAAAGAGAAACACGAATCCCAACTGTTATCTCACCCTGCCGCTCAGCTCCCGTTTCATCCGGAGACCGACTTGGGATCTGTAGATCACAAGACATACACATACATACCTCTGCATCACATCACCAACAACGAAGAAAGATCGGTGTACAGCTCGAGCACACATCCAACACATCTCCGAAAATAGCATTCCACTGCATTAAAATGCAACACTGACATGAAGTTTCTACATATGGAGCATACCTATCTACTGAGTAGGGTGGGTGAGTGGGTAACACTTCCAAACATAGAACGTAAGCGAGCATGTAAGTATGTGTCTGAGGAAATAAAAGCCAAAAAAGGACTTTGAGCATGACAAGCTTACGCTATGGCCTAAGTAAGCCCTGCGCCGCGACGGTGCGTCCCGCCAACCGGCGCAGTGGCCCAATCATGAATCGTTGATCTTGCTACTACAGTCACTCAAAAAAAAAAAGGCCCGTCCGTTTTTTGTTTAGGTCTAAATACTTTCACTACAGACAAAGCTGTACATAGCTACTTTCAGAGTAAAATAATTTGAAGATATTATAGTGTATACAACAATAGCTAATGTAGAAACTATCATTTTTTACGGGTTTTCCAATTGAGAGTTAGTGTATACCTTATATATTGTGCTCGTGTAGCGATATATTTCGGCCTTGTAAAATCGCAGGCGGGACTTCTTTAGAGCCACTTGTAGTTAGACCGACTTTCCTTACCCTTAGCTTGTTTTTTCCTTTTTCCTCATTGGGCTCCCTCTTTGTCATGGGTAAAAAGAATTAGAGTAAAAAGGGGGCTTGCATATACAGTAGGAAAAGAATGTCAAGCTTGTGTAGTTTCTAGGCTTTATTAGAGCTCTATGTGAGCTGGTGCTCGCATTCATTTAATGTCTTTCATTCATGAGTAGCGAGTGGTAACATCGCGCACGCGATAATGATCATAATAATACCAAAAAAGTACATGGTTGGCTCGTAGTTAGTTCCTTAATGATGTATCACCACCAATAGCAAAACATCACGTTCAAAGTTCAACATGTGATAATCAAGTTGTTCCTGAAGACATCGATTGTAGAGACACTTTAAGCCTTTGTCTAGACCTTTTAGAGAAAATAGACTGATACCAACAGGACTTCCCTTTCTCACATCGTGCAGCATCTGAACTTCAAGAGTGTTTGATATCGAGACTGAACAAATCTTGTGCTACGCTGAAATTATCTGTCATGCCTCGTTGACCTAACTACATTTTCTTTCATCGTTATCATGAACAAAGGGTTCTTTATGTTTCTGTGAACAGTTACCCCCGCCAGTTTCCAGTCCAATCGAACAAGGTATGTGATATCGTATTCCCCGATCCATGACCAACATGCCGTGTGAAATCCTGTTTTCTGTAGTAATAAATTTTTCGAACTCGTTTGCCTGGAAGCATCTAAGGCGTTCTAATTTCTGACGAAATTAGGATCTCTTGTGGCAATTGTGACTGATGTAACATGTGAACCACAGTATAATCAACAAGATTTATGCTAGTTTGGCATTTTGTCCCATATAATTTTGGGTTGTACAAAAATCTGCCTGGGCTGTGCCAAAACCTGCAAATTGTATTGAAGTTGCTTTTGGCATTTAATGCTTTTACAGGCCCGTCTTGCGTGCGAGACTTTTGGTTTGAACGACGCATTTCCTGATCTAAACCATAGGGATGAAATTCGATTATGGTCACACTGGTATTTGCCCACGTGGCATCAGGACAAAAGCTTCAAACCTCCGTCTCAAACATTGGCGTTTGAAACGAGTATTAATACCTATGGTGATAAAAGCATGCTGAGATATGTGGGCTCAATTATAAAAAGCCTGATTCAGCCAAAACCCTAAATGCCCGGTATTGTTAGCGCGACTCAGTAGTAATAGATGGTGCAGGGTCTAGTGAATGCATTCACACAAGGATAAGCTACACACCTGACAATTTTCTCATCCTCACGCTCACGTGGCTCGACAGCTAAGCTCTTGTCGTACATCTCATGCACGTCATTTGCACCTGCTATATTACTTAATATGTAATCTTGTAACTCTGGAACTGGCTGCAGCGAGTATGGTGCATTTTGATACTGCTGAATGTCGCGTATGACTTCGGCCGTCTTTGCACGCTTGGCGAAATTTATCATATTTGTCTTCTTCAATATGGACGGAATGCCATCCTCTATGAAGGTCAAATCCGTCAGATACACACCTAGAGAGAGTATCTTGTTAGTGTATAATTCTTCTAACTGGCCAAGAACGGGTCTCACCGAAGAAAGGAATACATGGAGGGTTGGTGGTATGTAAAGCATCCCTGTATTCGGCAAAGTTCTTTGTGCTTGCCATGAGCCGTCGCATACTCTCTAAAACCGCATTGGTACGAGCGGGAACTTGGTCCCATGTTCGTTTCAGGCGAGCAACAGGGGCTGTGCCGAGAGCAGAAATGATAGACGTTAGGGTCGAGAAGTTGTTCATCCCACGGCATTTCTGTGAATGTTAGTAACCAACTCTGAAACAGGGAAGAAATAGCGACTTACATCCGCAACAGAAATGAAATGCTTTATAACAACTACCCGCTTCTTGACGTCCGTTTGAGCTAATATCATTTCGGCAACCCAATTTGTCATCTGGTTTGAATGAAGAATGAGAGCTTTCACGTTGGGGGCAGGCTCTGGCTCTCCATCGGTAACCTTCTTCTGCCATGTCTTATTAAGACATTCTGACGGTTTAATCTTGGCATAGAGTTTCGACTCGACAACGGTCAATTGACGCGCAAATTCTGTCGCATCGATATCCAGGAATTTGAGCCTCTTCATATTCTTGGGCATGATCGGTGTCGGTATATTGTTGGTGAATGTCTGTACCAAGCGCTTTTTGGAGACCTCTTGACCGGTAAGATGTGCTTCCAAGACGCTGCTTAGACCTTTAGCTCCTGGCGTTTCTGTTGACGGGAGAGTGTGTTCTGCGAATGCGTGAACATCACGGATTAGTTGCATGGATTCTTCATTAGGCTCCTCCATCCAGAAATTCTCAAACCAGCTTTTAAGAATGTTGACAATCCTGAATCTGATGAATTTTAGTTTCCGATCCCTCCACGCCTCATAATCGCTGTTGCTCAGGCCCTCAGGAGGTTGGATATTGAAACGCTTGACAAGCAACTCAAAAAGCTCTCGTGATGTAGTAAAAGACCGGTAGGTCAGGAGGAAAGTGTTGTTGAAATTGGGTTCAAGCTTATCATGACGGGTGAGTTGCTCTACGAGAGCTAGCAGGGAACCACCTTTAACTGTGGGCGGTGAAGTCTTCATATCCCACGACAGGTCATGCTCCAAATCCAGGCGTAAGAATGGCTCATTAGCTTGCTGAATAGCACTTTGAGGGGTAGGGTCGTCTCCCAAAATTTTCCTAACTTTTGATAAGTCACCCTTCCTAAAATTGTTGTTGGGCACAGTAGTCTCTCCTTCGGTAAACGACTGTGAACCAAGCAGTTGCGGCCGGATCAATACATTGCGAGAATCGGATCGAGCATGCGTCGTACCACCATATGGCATCGATTCACCCCTGCGGAGGTCTCGTGTGAGATCTTCGCGTGTACGGATGGCCTGATGCTGCTCTTCTTGTCGTTGCTGCTGCTGTTGAAGGCTGACATGTACCTGCTCGGAAAGAAGCTGTAATGCAAATGTGACGTGAGAAGAATTTGTCTCCAAAGCTCTCGCGCACTGCCGGGTAATTTCCAACCTAAGGTCCAGAGGCTCCCCACGAACCTCAGCCCACTCATCTCCCAACGGCCCAGCGACGGCTTGACAAGCCAGAAGTATATCGGAGATATTATCATACAGACTCTGTTTATTAATGGCAAAATCAGCGAGCTGGGGTGTTCGAAAGTTGTTTTCTAAAGATGAGAGGTCGATCGACTCAATCGTGGCAAACCAAGGCTTGAACATATCCAAAACCTTACCGCCGGCCGAGCAGACATTATTCGCAACGAATTCATGCTTGTAAGGTGTAACGATCTTGTCCGAGATAATGAGGTTCTTTTCCAATTCTCTGATACTGGAGACTAGCATTCGCCTGAGTTCGTCTAGTCGTTCAAGAAGTTTGCCGTCTAGGATATTCGTTGGTTCGATCATGCCTTCATCGTCGTCCAAGAAGTTTGACATGAACGGGTCACGTGGGCCAAGCGCGTTATTCTGCCAGCTTCCCCCAGTGGTGCTCCCAATAACGAAACCGGGGAACAGCCGGGGAATATCCTCCCCTCTTTGCTGCCTCGCAACATCGACAAAGCTGTATACTCCTAATAAAACACCTTCGGCTTCTTGCAGGCATTTCTGCACGGATTCAGCATTTGGCCAGTCAGCAGCTGCAATATGTGAAGATATCACTAGTTTTGAAAATTTGGACATCATATCACGGAAGTGAGGGTAAAGCGCTTTGTTCGTGGATATGATGGAAGGCTGTCCTGAATGGTTATCGGTTGTACCTGAGCCGGCGGCAAGAAGGAGTCGCAGATGATCTGAGATGTCTTCAGCCCGACTGACATATTCAGACCGGTGGCCATTGGCGATTGCCTCGCGGTACCTATCTATAGCCTTCTTCATATTGGCTACGAGCAGGGGCCATGTCAAAGGCTGCGCACTGCCATCATCAAAGAAAGAATGGGGGATAGTGGCAGCTTGTGGCAGGGAGAAGCCGGTCCCTGTAAAAGATGTCGCAGAGCCAAGTACTGGCGCGGGACCCAGTCCCGCGGATGTTGGGATCGTGGTATTGGTTAAACCCGTGTCGGCTCGGGATCTTGTCCCTGTTGACGTACCATTGATCGAGTCCATTGAGGGCGAAGGCGATATCCCTAGATTCTCGTGTACGAACGCGCGGCGTTGACGTGAAGGCTAAGAAGCAAGGTAAGCAGCCAGACCAAATTAGCCATGCTATGAGTACTATACTTACTAGTGAGCTCATCGAACTCATCAGTAATGATTCGCCGTCCAGTTCGGATGCTGAAGTAGCTTCGGAATCTTCGTCTTCGTCTTGTGTCAAACCTCTTGCCATCATCTCAGGTGGCGGCCGCGTCTTCTCCGGGATGTTTACGTGCATCCTATCGCGGGGACCGCTTTCATTAAGCGAAGTGGGTGACTCGAGTGGCAATTCTGAGCTGCTTTCGCCCGTCATTGTATTGAAATAGAAGAGTCTTCCGTCAGGTGTAGCCTGGGGAATCCAGAAGTCTGCGCCAGATCTACTGCTGACGTTCCGTTCCAAGGGCAACGCGCTATAATCTTCCAAGTCCGAATCTGTTCCAGTGTCGGGCTCGTATTCCTGATCAACGAGTTCCCCAAACGAATCGTCACCTTGATAGGCATCGTTTTGCGCTCGGTCTGGGATTTCATCGGGACTTGCGATGATTTGACAATAATTACTGGGAAACCACCCTCGGACACCGTTTATCACACCATCCCACCATCCGCTCTCCAGCTGTGTGATAACCTGGATGACATCGCCTTCGTGGAAGCTTAGACTTGTCCGGTCATCGGCTTCGTAGTCATAGAGCGCCCGTACATAGAGGGTGCCCGGGGGCGAGGCACCTATTAGTCCATTCATCTTGAAAGTGTAGTTGTAGTAGTTGCGATCACCGCTGGAACGACCCAACGATGACGCCGAAGAGGAAAGATCGATGGCAGAGTCGGGGTTGGTGTCGTACGTATTGGAGCGAGAACGGCTGCGTGAGTTATACGTATTAGATTCTGGTGCAGTGCCTAGTGCAGTTACCGGAGACTGTGTCATGAGCATCGTGATATTTCCGATCGTGGCGAAGCTGCAATAGAGAGTGCGGGCGGAATCAAGTCATAGCCTGCTGGGCTTAAGAACAAGCAAAGCAATCGACTGGGTCGTCCGAGGCGAGATACCGCAGCCGGGCCGTCTGGTCGGGCGAGCGAAAACAAGCCGTCAGCCCTCGTGCGAGAGAAATAGATAATCAGGTCGAAGAAATAGAGACGTCTCTTAGGTGGAAGAGCAAGGAGCGTGCGTGCTGGTCGACGATAAAAGGAGGTACGGTAATGGCGCGCGATAGGCTGATGAATGAAAGACAGGGGAAAAAAGGCGGAGTGCGACGGAGCCAACCCAAGGTCGCCGTCAATCCCGCTATAATTGGCCTCGTGTGCCTGGTTGGTTGTCGGTCGGCTTTGCTCGCAAGCGCTGCGAATATACTAGACGAACATATACGAGGGAGGGGCCGGCCAGTGAGGTTGAGTCGAGGATTGAGCACCGGCTTGAAGAGGTTTGAGTGGTGGAAGAAGCGCCCTGGCTGCTCGGTGGGCGACTTGTGGTGTAGGCAGTGAGGTAAAGGCAAAGGAGGAATCCGATGCTGACTGGGGGGGTTATTGGGGGGGGCTCGAGAAGAGGGAGGCCGATGCTGCTTGCTGCATGGTGTACACTACCTACGGATTAGGTACTTAGTGCTACTGTAGTAGTGTGTGTTAGCTGCGCAGGGTTCAGAGTAAGGGGTCTTCCTGGTCCTCCTGACTATTTTTTTCGGCTGGCCCCCAGAGCGGCCAAAGCGCCTTAAACCGCTTGGGGCTTGGTATCCGACTAGAGCCAGCTTGTTCACCTATCACCAGCTGCTAGTGTAACTGAAATACTTACTTACTTAGTACACAACGCTATTGAGGTCCAGTATCGAGGCTGCCGTAAACTCAGACTGCACTACCTACATGTAAGTATGGCTGAGAAGATTCCGCGATAAATGTCTACATAGCACTGTACTCTCTCTAGGTAGAAGGCAACTTTTCCAACACACAGATGTAGGTAACATACATGTGCAGTAGGTAATATTCTGAACTATCTACCTAGATATGTACGGCAACTAATTTCTTGGGTATATACAGCAAATATTGGCAATACTATGTACACTCGATATATGTAGGTAGGTATTTGTGGTGTATACTCCGTTGTTGATATGTATGTTTATTCGTACCTGCATGTGCTACCTAGTACGATTACGGTACTTTAGAGGCAGCATAGTAGGTAGGCAGTAGGTACTGGATAAATGCAGCGTACCGGCCTGTAGTGAGCAAACATAGCGTATATTAGTAAGACCGTTCAGGTGTACGAGTATCTAGATTACCTTGAGCTAGCTGCGTACGGTAGGTGTGTATACTTGTGCTACCTACTTTGGCTTAAAGGATCTTTCATTATCTGCATGTACATGATTTGTATGCTGCCTACCTATCCTCTAACCACATAATTCAAACTGTAGGTAGGTATTATTCGGTATGTGCACAAACACTCTCACCTGAGACAACTAGATACATATACATAGTGCTGCAGCTAGATAATACTGCTAGGTGATGCCTTTGATATTAGTACATCATTACAAACAACGTTTTAGAGTATAGCACGGTACCGTGCTATCTTGAATTCATATGTTTCTACTTGTGCCTCAAATATTGCGAGGTCAAGGGGTTAAAATTATTGTCCGTATCAAACGGAGTACCTATGTACACTATAACTTAGCTAGTGTATATTATGCCGTATAATACCTAAAGTGTATATTTACAGTGCTGTACACTATCGGCCTATCTCCTAGTAGTGTACTGTAAGTAATCAGCCTCCCGTCCCGGAAGAGCCTGCAAACTCTTCCGCGTCTGTGCTGCACCACCCCTCTTCAAAGCCTTGAAGTTCCAATCAATTCGAAGACGTTCCCTCGTCCCGGCTTTTTGACTTCTCATTGACGCTTATATACCAAACTTTTTGACTCATTGAGAGTCATACAAGCTGGAATAAGCTGCAGAGCCCTTGTCCGTTAAGAGAGAACGAAAGAATGTAGGTACCGCCTATGTATTGTAAGGTTGAACTACAGATTACGGGACTAACTACGGTATGGTAAAGGCTCGTTTGAGAAAGGTGTGAGTGGGGGCGTCAAGGGCGTTGCGTACTTTTCCGAACCAAGTCAAAGGAGTTGACAAAAGGAGCAAGGCGGGGATGCAACCAAAAAGCGTCCATCACTTCTCGGGTCCTGCAGAATGCAGTTGTGTTGCCCTGGATGCTCGGTTCTTTGGAGCGGCAAGAATTGCTGAACTTGCATGGGTTGTGTGCACACTGCTGGGTACATTCATGATCCCGCTTAGATCAGAACTCGGAACTTGGCGGATGCTTGGCCTCAGCAGCCGGAGCAACCAGAGACTAAGCACTGGAAACTCATCTCTTGATCTGATCTACTAAAGTGAATAGATGTTATGTAGGTCGTCTTTAACCTCGCCCTGAGCCAAATTTTAATAAGGACATGCAATCTCGTCTAGTAAATTGGTAGTACGTCCAATAACAAAGGCAAAGCAACATGAAGTACCATTTCAGGACTATCTTGACCAATTGGCCAATGGAACGCCCATTGATCCAAGGATGCTCCTCCCAGCGCGCTTCAATCATCAACCAATGATAAGTGAAAATCCTACAACTATAATCAACGGGCCTTTTAAACTTATTAATCGCCTATCAGCCCCGTGGTTCTTTGCGACTTGTCCTACACTCTTTCTGTAGCATCGTTTCGGTACAGGAGGACTGTAGGCTTTAAAGACTGTAGGCTTTTGTGTAGGGCGCAATGGCAATTTGAACCACGAAAGTTTCCCGAGCCAGGTTATGCCATGTACAACCCGGCTCCCACATGGCTGCTCTATCTATACTATAGTATTGCAATTATATAGTTAAGGAACTGGCTTAATTTAATTGAATTAGTATATGGAGAAATAGTTCCATGTGTAGAGTGTTGATTCTCTATCTCAAATATAATCCTACTATAATAGATGTACGGTTCTGGTGGTGGGGGGTTGGGGATGCAGTTGTTTGGAGACATCTAAAACATCCATGGATATGTGTACTAAACTAATATGGACAGCAGCACCCAGCAAATCACACGTGGTATTAGACTACACTACTGCAGCTTGCCAGGACTGGAAATACTTTTTTTCTCTCGGCCAGGTTTGTTAGATAAATGTCTCTACCGTCAGTACAGGGACCGGTAGTTTCGTAAAAATAGGCATTGCTGCCCCCAGGAGCAAGTTCTGAAAGAGGAAGAATAAAAAGAAGGTGAAGGCGAACGGCCGCAACAAACGAACCTAAGCAAGGGACAAGCCTCATTGAACCAATCAAACATCATCATATTTATATAGCATGTATTAATTGACAGTGTGATACGCCCTTCATTGGGCTAAAGTTTCCTTGGGAAACGCTTGAGCCTCTTGGAGAGCAAGGGGGAGCCTGGCCAGCCTTGACCGGTTCTACCTACTCATAAGATCATTCGATTGCATTATGTTGGTCTGGCCATCCGGTGGTACAGTATACTTGTACGGTATTATACTGCAGGTACATACACTAGTTATGTATGCGCTTGGCCTGAGGTGAGCCACCGGGGAAGTCTGCCCGCGACGCGATTCTCCGCATTTTCCTCTCATAGACCGAGCTTGAGGAACCGTTTCTCACCACAAGGATTAAGATAATCCCGTACTACTGCCTCGCGTTATGGAGGCTAGGTTGCTGGGTGCGACGTGCGGGGCGTATTTAGTATTACAGCGGCCGAATGGAATGCCACGGAACTCAAAACACCATATATGTAGATGCTGTTCAAGAGATAGCTACAACAATGTGTGTTTTATTCAACAACCCTCCCAACAAAACAATGGACCCCGGCGAAATTCGGTGCACCACTCGCTGAAGAAAAATTTGGAAGAGAACATGGGCATGAGCAAGCTAGGGTATTACTGCTAAACCAACGTGGGTTAACAGCCATCCTGCTTCACCGGCTTGGGATCACCTGCATCATTCTAACCAGAAGAAGAAAGCTTCTAGATAGGTAGCCGTTTCGTGGCAGCATTCCAGAAGAAACTCACCGCGGAGCATTGGATAATAGTGTATAGTGTCCGATGGTGAGTCGGTCCGGCATCCACATGGTCGATCTTCTTGTACGTGATCTATTCTTGCTACTAATGCTTCGGCCCTGATTACTTCCTTTTCCCCAGATCGAGATTCTGGGACACAGCCGAGGTTACGAACACATCTTGGATCTTGGTGACAGGCACTCTGAATCCAACGTAATGCATCCCCCTCATTTCTCCTACAAGCATAGACACGGGTGGTGTATACTGTAGAGAAGTACATGTGGGATTCGATACCATGGCCCAAAGGCGGCGAGCGCCGTCGTCAGCTGTGTGCGTGCTGTTTCGGGAATCTGGATACCCGTGTCGAGGTCGCCGAATCCTCTTCCCGAGTTTCTGTTCCCTCGACGACCTCCAGCGTTCAAGAAAGAACGGTTTTGGCTGGCATAAATAGAGATACACGGCTTCTACGCCGGTTGTGTGGGTGTGATGTGTGAACCATACTTACACATAGATGTATAACGCATACAAAATATGTATGGACACTCCGCATGACGGCAGAATACCCAGCTGCTTGGTAATCCGAACGCAGCCGAGCTGTCACGAGTTTATGCTATATTAGGCCCGACACGAACAACGCGGGGGATAAACGCACACGGCATGAACTGTAATGCATTGCGTGGGAACGGGACAGGCTGGGTTTGATAGCACCATGTATGCCCACCCCAGAGAGAACGTCGAGGCATGACGATGCCGATGCCCGAGACTCGCAGGAGCGCCTCTCAAGGGTGCGGCGCGGTGCTACCCTTGGGCTGGGCTGTAATCCAGCGACTACGAAAGGCCCTTGCTCGAACCCAATGAGAATACCTACTTTAGCTCCAGTCGGCAGAACCTTCTTCTATATACAGCATTCCGACGCTGTTGTACAACGTCAAAAACACCTGAATGGTATCGTATGTTTCACGGCCTCGCCAAGAGACGCGAGTAAGAACCAGATCTTACAGTACTGTAATAGATATGCACGTAATACGCCATACCCCTTTTCTTAGCCCTCTGTTCCTGAGATACAGACCCCGCGCGCCGTGACATGGAAGAGAGGATAAAAAAATATCCTACCTAGCATAGGTGAATAAATCAAACCAACCAGACCCCCGACTTGTCCGTCACCGCATATATCTGATCCACCTTATCACCGAAGAGTCTCCCGACACCAATCCGCACCTAGCAGTTCTTGTCTCTACTTTCGAACCCCGGGATTTGTACTTGCGGCAGATATAACACCTCATATGCTGTAAGATGAGGGCTGGGGTTATCCAGGAGTCACCTTCGATTCACCTTTCTGCTGACTGCCGCGACGAGCGCAACAATTAACCCATCACGTTTGTACGAGGCAACGGTCTGGTAACCGGGGTGTTCGACCGAGGCCCACCCGGCGATGGTCCCGGGTGTCTGGAACGGTGTAACGCGGCCGAAATTGGGTTTGGGGTCCGTGATGCTCGCCACAGCTGTGCAGTCGTCTTCATTCGCGAACAAGCCGTGAAGTTATACTTACACTGGCCGCTCCAAGACGCCTAGCACGGCGAACCGCTGTCGTTGCCATAAATATTGTCGGGCGCATATCCATTGGTGAGGTCGAATACTGGGCGTACGAAGTTCTCGAGCCCACAGCCCGCAGAAGAACGGTAAGCATAGTTCCAGCGCACTGCGAGGACCAAGCGAACATAGTGCGATTGCGACTGCAGTCCTATTGATTCCCAGGACCACGTCGGCATGCCCTCTACCCGGGTGGGCGGACTGGGACTGGCTTCGACTTGCTCCCATAGACCACGAACTTGAGGAAAGTGAGAACCAAGCATATATGTGTGTCGTAGCACCTCCTCATCGCTTTCCGCTCCTGACTTCGCTGTAATGTCCAAGTTATTATGACTTTGAGCATTATCTATAAGCAATTCAGAGGCAGCTCCTTAGTCATAATTTTAGCCTAGAAAATGATCTCCATGCCCAGGCTACTCAAGGTAGAAGAATGTAACTCTAAGTTTTACTCGTCCCTTGTCGCCCCTCACCGTTTACTCGCAACACCAGAGAGAGCCACGAGGCGCTTCTCGGGTGGGTGAGGGGGAAGTTCGCCATCCAAATGCGAGTATTCTCATGCGATGTTGCGCCACTGCAACAACAGATGCCAGCAATGGCCATTATAACGTCGTAAAGAAGCCTTTTGAGCCGATTAAGGACCTGTTAGCCATGATGTTGGTCCGAGTCCAGGCAAAATGTTTCCAGATAACCAGATTGTAGGACTAAAACACATACTCTCCCGCGCAATGCTTTCCGCTGAGGTATGGTCTGTCTTAAGTAAATAGGTCAGCTATTAAGAACCTGTGGGAATGAGACCACTATTTCTCGTAGGATTCAATAGGTGAATTTGGCCGTATTTCTTACGCAACAGAGTCCTCGAAGGATATATCGGGGTTCTCAGTAGTGTCCCATTTGTCACCATCCTCGTCGTTCTTAGTGAATCTCGCATTGCCATCAGCAAAGGATTGAGAGTGCTCGGTCTCGCATTGGACAAACAAGCCCGAATTCCGCAAACGCCAGTATCCGTCGACTCAGAAGTAATACTTAGTAAACCCAGCCCTGACTTCACTCCGCGTTCTTATAGTCCCGCGAGATCGCTTTCCTACTGGGGCACCGAAGGTAGAAGTACCCCTTTTGCCAGCCGCGTCACTCGTGCGAAGTCCTTCATCTCAAAATCGTCGAACAAGCCGCCATCATTGTATGTCTTAGTAGCGACGACCATGAACCAGGCGTGCTGGTATCTATCTGCCATCTTCGCTGATTCCCTTTTCCCGTCGCTGGTGTTGCCTTGGACAATGCACAAGAAATCGACGGAACGCTCGCAGGTATGCATGAATAGCGCCGTGGTCATGGGCGCCTCATAGCTTTGGCAGGAGACGGTGCTGCAATTTCCAGCCGGCAGTCATAATTCTTCTATGTCCCGACACTTTCAGTATCAACGCTCCAGCAATGGCCAAGGGCTATGTATCCGCCCTGTGACCGTGCGTCTCGCCTGTGTACATTTCTTCACCTGTTCGACACGATCTCGATGCATCGCAAAGGCAGCGAGACTTGTTCCACAGTGAATACCTTGCATCTCAGATGGCCAGGGTGACATCTGCGATGCCAGGTGCGGAGCGCATCAAATTCGGGCCATTGAGGAATATGGAGTAAGTAAACTCTGTTTCTGGTAAACGACGGAAATGACTGGGAGAGGGGCAAAGGGAAATCAAGTAACGCTCCCGAAACATATTAACAGGGTGCATGAAAACTTCGAGCGTATAGGTAATCTAGATGCCTGTACATTACTGGCAAGCAATGAACCCATAGTATCCGTAGTTATTTCCCTAAGGAAGTGTCTCGAGCAACGCGAGGAGTTGGTGTTAGAACACTACGGCAGTTCATAATAATCAACTTCATATGTGACTTAGTAGATAGAGAAACCACATAGCGTGGTCGCTTTCACCATCGCCTGCCATCTTGTCCCGCTCTACCGCTATATACGCGGCTAAAGCTTCGATATTGAGAGGTTGCTTCTCGCCAATGCTTAGAGGTTCTATGTACTTCCCTCTCTGTGTATAAAAATGAAACAAGGGCGGTCGTAATAATCCCCTAACGGCTTCAACTACATAGAGGCTGCTCCCTTGGATTTCTTTTGCAACTGTTCGTCCTCCATCCGATTTCGACCGAGAGCAAATATTCAAGAAGAAGCAGGCAGAAGGAGCAACCTGGTTTTATGTATCGTAGTCGGCCGTCCACCATATGAAACTTAGCTATCGCTACTCGGAACATGTTCTGTGAGTGCTTCGGAAATTCAGATGCTTTAAAGAATGTAGACTGATATATTAAAAAGAACCATTGCACTCTGAATGAGTCCAGAGCAAGAAAATACCAAATTTCAGTCCAAAAGTACAGCTGCGGTATCTCTCGAAACTGTCCCGTTGGCCGTACTGTAGGCAGAAACAATCCATTTGTTAATTATTTCTATTGGAATGAGCACGTATACCGCCACTACACTGTCCAAGCAACCCTTTCGGCCGCATTCACTGTTATTGTGGCTTTGTAAAAAATTGTTGACGGTGAAATCGTGGTATTACTGGTGTCGTTTGATATGCCAACGACGAAGCGTTCCGAGCTGACGGCTGAGCAGCCCGGTGCCGTATACAGTTCCTGATTGAATCCCGTGGCTTCATGGACAGTATTGATCGCTTTCGCCGGTGACAGAACCTGGATAAAGGAAGAACTAAGTAGCAAATAGCACTCGCTCCAGTTACGAGTTGATTGACACGGCGGGTCTGGGTGATGTATGTCCTTTGGAAGTTGTTTCCCAGGAACACGAGCGGACGAGGCTTTTGAAAAGGAGCAACAAAATAGCGAGAGCTCCCCCAGGAATATTGTTATTGTACATTAGACTCATAGGCCATGACAGAGCAAACCTCAAAAATTCGTCAGAGAACCATTCTCAACATCTATCTCACCCGAGAGTCCTCAGTTCGACCGCATAGTCCGTTATTGGATGGTAAATCCACTGCATGACGGGGCATGACTCGTAACTGCCCTCTTCAGCTTTTCTTATTGTTGATCCCATAGTGGTAATTGTCCTGTCCGGTCTTACGAAGACAGCATGCCTTAAAAGGGAGATGGTAAGTAGTTCCAAGTTGACTAATGAGTCCTAGGTATGAATCTTACATGACTGTAAATTGTAGGTATTGTTATCTGTCCTTGGTCTATCTGTGGCCAATTGTTATTTGGATGGCACCTGTTGTCGTTTTGCTAAGAATGAATATGCCATTCAATCGCAGGGTATTTGCCGAAGGACCAAGGCTGGACTATCTCTTCACTATAACACTATAATAACTATGCTCTCGTTCATTTCTATGAGGTTTATTGTCTACGTTGCTCGTTTTGCTGAGTTTTCGCTCGACAGTAGTATTGACTAGTAAGACTATATTGAAAGTGACACTGGACGCTCAAGCGCGTATGAAGTGATTGATCTTGAACATCGTGGAGGTATCATTCGCCATGATTATAGAGAGATGTCTAAAAATCATGGAGTGCACACTATACAGATTCTATACCACAAGCATAAGCTCGAGTAAGATTATGAGTTAGTTTATTAGACTGAAATATATGAAAGTTTTATTACTATTTATTTGCTTCGATACTATTAAATATGTTAGCACCAATTGGATAGGGGTGGATTGGGCGTCGAAGCGCACATATGGGTTATTTATTTTATGGCTCCTGCGAAACTAGTGGTTATGTTCTATGTAACGTCGTACAACGAAAATATTCAGCTGTATAACAACTCACTCAGCAACTATCAATTTTTGCGATATTAGTAGTCAACTCTCAAGTGCCTCCGTGTTATTTATAGTACTCTAGTCGATCATTCTTCGCTTGATCATTCGACCCACCTCCCTTTTCGTAATACAGTCACACCTAGGTATCTAGATCAACTAAATTTATGATGAAATGAGGATGTGTCCAGTCAGATTTCTTTTTGGTAAACAACTACATAGAGCTCATAACATCATAACTGAGAATGCGAATCAGAATGGCCGCCATTTGTTGAAAATGTAGTAGGTTACGTATAAGAATGCTTATTCGGATGTAGTAAGCGCTTTGCATTGTACTGAAAACGCTTACCTCTGTGGTTAGAGTGAAAGTAGGAGACCGAACTTTTAATTTTTAATTTTTTTAAAACTTCTTAAATTTTTATTTTTTATTTTTTATTATTTTTATTATTTTTTTTAATTTTTTTTACAAGACGAGATTGTATGATTTAGAAGGTATTAGGTGATCAAGTCACCCTCACGTAAGAACCTCTATGAAGAACGGTGGACCGGTTCTCCTAGAATTCTCACTCATCTGACAAAGCGGCGTAGCCCCTTTGCTGACTGCAAGTCGGCGACCGCATGAGCGGTTTCGGGAGTTCTCGTGTCGAGTGTGAATGTGGCGGTAAGACTTACGAGACGGACCGTTGCGCCCGCCTCGATTCCCAAGCTCACTGAATTCGGACCAACCAGTTGTCACCAGCAGGATCGATAGTTACTGAGTATCCACCACGTGTATACGGGACTTTGCCGAACGGGCGATACGACGTGGTTGGCAGGTTTAGCGCGACGAGCCCAACCTTGACCGCCACATCTGCTGGAAGGCCTCGGAAAGCGACCAGAGGCGGACAGCTTCTCATCTGTACCGTACCATACGGTGAAGTGAATCAAAATAACGTGATCACGGACTAATGCAAGAATGAAAGAATTGTTGGCAGCTCAACAAGATTGGTGAACTGCTGCAAGTCATCTTTGGCTATGTCGGGGAGCCGCCCTATAGTTCGTTGTTTTTATTATTAAATTCAAGGTGAGACAAGCTTCAATCCGGGTGCAACAAGACGTGCAGCCAAACGCAGGAACAAGCCGATCGACAGGAGAAAAGCCAACCTAGCCGCGTAGATCGAAGTTATTATTGTCAGCAGTGACCAGGCACTCGGGTCCCTGGACCGAAGGGAGAAGAAAATTTTTTTCTCATGAATATTATATCGAAATTGCAGGGACACTAATTTCGTACCTGTCAAAGGCTGAAATGTTCCGTCGAAGCCGTTGTGGGATCCTACGCAGGATAGGTTTATGGAAGGACGTTATCATAGCCGCATCCTTTGCAATAATGCTCTATCTACTAAGTAGTCGCAATTTGCTCTACGCTGCAAATAGCTAGCAGATGGGAATACCGCGCCGACATCATCGGGGTGGAGCGGCCTTGGCTGGATGCAGTAACGTGGCCAGCTTTCCATACGACATGAGCTATCCTAGCGCACGTGGAGCTCAGCCGGAAGCTCCCCGCGTCTCCAACACCTTGTTCTTGGTTTCCCGCTATGCCAAATCCAGACACCCCTGCCAGGACCTCGCGTACTGTGCGGCGTTGGTACCTGGATGGCCCACTCCATACAGTGCTTCGTAATCATCTCCCGTCATGCGAGATAGACCGGTTCAGACCGGTTTTCTCCCTTCATGCAGAAAAGAAATCGCGTTGTCGCAAAAGCATTTTTTTTGTCTCTGTGCGACATACTCGTGGTGTTTAAAAAGTAAGTATATATAAACACTAGACATATATAGGACTGAGTTGCTAAACTTTCCAGACCATCAATAATTGGGGAGAATGTACTTATAGTACGTCACTTGAGTGGGAGCATCTCTACTAAGTAGAGTAGTTAGTATACACTAGGCCGGTGCCGGCGTATCGAGACTTGTATCAACTCTCGAGGTGCGGAGATGATGCCTCCACATATGCTGTCATGCGTGGTTGTCGTGGCTCTTCAAGGTCGCTAGTCGGTAGAGCAGAGGACAGCAATGAGCCTCTGTGCCTTAGCTTTGTTTCGGATGCTTTGTGTTTTGGAAGCGCTGGCCTGCGTAAACACACGAAGCAGGGAGCGCGGGATGTTAAGGCGACTTGGATATGAGTGGTGCGGACACAGCGAACGTGGGGATAATATCATGTCGAGATGATAAATGCCTTGTCGCCTGGTGCATCGTACTACCTAGGAGTGGAAGATACACTACACTACAAGCCACCTTGTGGCAACCCAGCTCGTCTTGTAACCAACCGGTGTGTCCCATAAAGGGGCTGTCTATATTTGTCGGCGCTCATGCCCCCTTACTATGTAAAGTACACTACTACTGGGCGTGTGCTACACTAATCACTAGAGAGCGACCTCTCATGCGACCACTTAAAGCTGTTACCTTATGGGGCGGGTTTTCCGTCGCTCGAAATTCCAATGTTTTTCTAGAAGAGTGGATGGACCTGCAACCTTTACCCTGGGAGATAATTTCAAATACACGATGTCAAGGGTTGTTGCTTCGTTTGTGGGGCGACAAATCTCAATTGCTGACGGATCTAGGGATTAGGAAAAAAAAAAAAAAAGAGGAAGGCCTGCCTTCAGTTCCTCGACCAATTTCAGTCACCGTGAAACAGAGCTGGCCTTCCTAGGGATGCGATACCGATTGCCAGTGCCTATCTACATATACTTAGTATACGTTAATAGCATCTCACTGTCAGCCCCCTTTTTGGATCAGTATCAGGGGGCTACACTACGCCATCCCATCTTGGCCCGATCAGAGTCGACACCTGGTTACTGCCTGGTTTTTTCTTGAACAAGATGAGGGGTTCTTATTCGCAGATCAAGTGCGAGACCCCTCAGTAAAGACCGATCTGGGTCTGTACCAATTTACAGGTACCGGTATCTGCCTCAACTCCCCTACCCCGCGCCCAAGCTGGACATAACAACCCCTCTATCCCCTCTCTCTTACCTAGGGACGTTGAAACTCTGACCTGGATAAGGACCCGGCTCGTCATGTGCTCTCTGTACGAACGTGCGAACAAGGAAGCTCCCTAAGTTTCGAATGCAAAACATTAGATCTTCCATATGTAGAATATTTTTGGAGTTCTAGAAGGCGACCTGGGTAATAAAACAGCGTGGGGTCACCAAAGTCCACTCTAATCTCATATTACTGGGTAGGTAGGCAGTGGATTGAATCTCGGCGGGCTCTATCGGGACGCCTTGAATACCTACACAAGTTTACACTACAATGCTTATAAAGTGCTGGGAAACAGGCATCAAAGGGCAAAGAGGGGTTCGGCCTACCTTAGTAGCAAGGCCGCTGGAATACGACCACACATCAGGTGGCTATTGAATAATATAGATGTCATATCTACACTGCAAATGCGTTGCAGACACATGGAATGTTCGCGGGAGCGAGCGGAAGCGACATGTGCTATGGGACAAGCATCTAGACCAGAAAAGTAAAGGTGGGAATAACGTGGTATATCTTATGAGTGGTTGATTCTTACTTAATGAGGCACCTACCTGCCTAGGTAACTGCAGACCCCACTCTGGAGTGTTGCAGCATGAACTCTGTAGTGGGTGGAAGTAGGTACTGAGACGACTTTGATAGCCTTGCAGAACTGCAGGAGAAGGTCGCCCGAGTGATAGGCTGCTAAAGTCCAAAAGGATGGTGAATTCCTGTCAACCGGCCAACTGGAAGCCTCGGAAGAACAAGCTAGGAAAGATCCACATCCAATTTCTCTTCGGATGGGCACGCTAGCGCACTGGGGATGGGCACGATAACTGCAGACATGGTTCGGATGGAGCTGCAGATTTTACTATTCCTATTATGGCAAGAATTGGGGACAAAGCTCTTACATCTGAACTGGGCAGCTAGAGGCCAGTTTTACACCACGCGCGGCTTACGGTACCTACCCAGCTTAGAGTCACGAGCCGTAAACTTGCAGCAGACTTGGTTATGCATACAGTACCATTCCTTAATCCTAAAACTGGTAAACTGTGCTAGCATAAGTTAGCAGGACTAAGGGGATCTGCCAATTAGTACCTGTGGGCGCCCGCCTTATACTGCTCCTTCATGATGGTGAGATAATGACACTATCATGGAATATGTACAGTGTATAATTAGGTTTCTTATCAGCCTGAGTGTATTGGTAGCCATAGCGTACACTACACTGCCTTGCAACGGCATGTCCGCCAACCTCCCTCGTGCAAGGAGCACGCACTGTAGTATATTCTAACTCTAATCCACTTTTCTATAGCCGACTGTACAATGTTGGTAGGTAAGCATACAGACAGAACTTATCCGTTCTTGCACTACACTATGGTCTCCATCCCGACTTTCCCTTCACGTAGCACCGCTCCATCA